>JBCNJP010000010.1:73947972-74028066 GCA_039602395.1 Deinandra increscens subsp. villosa | reverse complement strand
TTCAATTCAAAAGTGGTTGGTTCATTCAAAGATGACATACCAGATGCAATGGAAACCTAAGGTGGTTCTGAAAATCAATGCATACACTGGACAACCAGAAGCTATATGCTTCGGGTCATTTACAAACTAATGTCTTTGTCAAGTGTGTAGGTTTTTCAAGAAGACCTATCGATGGCTGTGAAGTTGCTGGTAGTGGAAAGGTATCAGCGTTGGTTAGTCAATGTGCAGGTTTTTCAATGATTTAAGTTTTAAATCTAAAATTTTTCAAAAGTTCAAACGGAAAGGTATCAGCGTTGGTTAGTCAATTTTCTTTCTTTACATTTTGTTTGTAGTTTAGGAGGAGAATACTGACGAAAACCAAAAATAGTTTATTTGTGCTTGTAAAATGAAAAATCCAAAAATAGAGTTTTTTATTTTAGGGGGAGAAAAAGGCATGACAAATTAAAAACATGGAAAAAGGAGAAATTGATCCGAAAAAATTAGGAAATGATGGTACATTGGCACACCTGTCTGACTCATGGATAAAATAGATGAAAAAACCATAAGACCATTGCTTGATGTGCTAGGTAGGCTCGGAAAATCAGAAAGTATTCAAATGTGATATACATTAAATGCTTATGGTTGACTTAGTGGACAACATTTTGAAGCATATCTCATGATATAGAAAAAAAATATGTGAAAAGAGAAATGAACAGTCACTGTGTATATATGTGTTCATTTTGCAAAGATTTAAACGTGTTTGATATTCTTAATTTTCTCAAATGATCGGACTATCTCTGCGTATACGTGAGTATCGACCTGGTGTTCATTTGAGGTTCTGTTTTATTTTCTTTGGTGTTTCGTATATTCTTCGGACTTCCTCCGCGTGTCCACAAGACCGACCTGATATTTGTTGAATTATACAATTTCACCTTGTTTTTATTTTCTTATTTTGTTAAATTCGAGGCCTTATCAGCGTATCAAAAAATTGACCTTATGGTAGATGATTTAGCATTCTTATTTCTTTTTGCATGGAACACAATTGATGATATATTGAATAGAAATCACTATGTGTCAATCACAAGTGAAATCACAAGTGAAATCACAAGTGAAATCACATTAAAAGATATATGAAACATCTAAATAGGTCTGATAGTGTGGGGTACACTGGTCAAAGAAATCTAATCAATACCTTAACATATTCAAATGTTATGAGCATGATTTTGCCAAATTTTTTAACGGATAAATTGTACCAGCAATCGACATGGCTTATGAGATGAAATAGTTGGAACTGAACTTACTCGCAAAATATCAAATATAGTGTTTGATTCTATTTTGCATTTACATTTTCATTTCAAAAAAATTCAAAAGGATTTTTGGTGTGTTTTAGCATAACGTTAGAAAAATCAAAAAGATTTTAAGTGTGCTTTGACATAAAGAATGTAAAGCCAAGAAGATTTTATTTCTTACTTGCTTTCCGACCGATCGACACGTGATACATCATGATCTCAAAATCAATATATCTTGTTCTCCAAAGGAGATTTTTGCCCAAGATTAAATTAACTTTGGTGAAAAAGAAAAAACACACTTTTGTCTTTTAAAGTTGCAGGTTATATTGGCAAGAGTCAAGGATGGTGAAAGGGGAGTATGTTAGAGCATATTCCTATGCTACATTGTGCCTCGTGTATTGTATCTAGAATAGAGCAAGTTTGTGAGTCAAACAGTCAACATACCTTGGTGGCCGTCACCATATGGTACGCCCGTACCAACTGGTACGCCAGTTGGTACGCCGGCCGGTATGTAGTGACTATAAACAGATCGTGTTAGAATGATAGCTAAGAACTTCTGTCATTTCTACACCTTTCGTGTGTGTTCTAGAGAGAGAAACCAGAGAGACTTCTTTGTATTCTTCAAGTGATTCAATAAGCTTTCTCTTATTAACTTCTCGTGTTCATCATAGATTGATCAAAACATGCAGTAGTAAGATCGTTTCACGTACTTACAAGTGGTATCAGAGCAATCCAGGTTGCTGTACTGCTGTGTTTTTGATCAATTTTCGAGTTTGTAGTGAGAAAAAGTTGGGGTTTCTTTGTTTTTCATAAATTTCTTCCAATTCTGAGTGTTTCTGGTGCTAAAGTTGATTTCTGATACGTTCCTAGAGTATTTTCGCACCTCATTATTCCAAATTCCAGTCCAAAAAGTCAAAAATTTTAAAAATCAGTCGATATCAGTTTGGTACGCTGCTGGTACGCCCAATGAATGTCTTGGTACGCCGGATGAATGTTCTAGTATGCTATGAAATCTTCATGAATTTTTGGTACGCTGCTCATTGGTACAGAAGGCAATCTTCATCTATGGTACACGACGGTTATTTTCTGGTACGTTGCAGTTACACCGTACCAAGTTGGTACGCTGAGTTCACTGGTACGCTTGATTTGGATGGTCTATATCTTGGTACGTTGAAGGGTTGGTACGTGGTTGGTCCACTGAAGGTCTTTGGTACGCTGGTTTTATTGGTATGCTGATTGGTCCACTGGCAGAAAAGTGGTCTTTACTAAAACTGACGTAACTTGAGTTCCGTTAAGAGTTACGGGAGATAATACCAGCCAAAACGACCATCTCGAGAAATTTGATAGGGGTTTCCGTCTTATGTCAGCATAGCTTTTCTGGCGGTCACGAGCGACTTTCAAACAGTTTTAGATTTGGGAGACTTTTCACTCGTCTCAATGACTATCTACCCGTTATTTGGTTATCTCCAACTTTGAACCAATAGATGGGCGATTGGCACTTTTGACCAAAAAGCGCCTCGAATGGGGCGGCTTGAATACTAGTAAGATAACTATTGTTATTAAAATACTTGCAAAGGGGCAAGTGATCATCCTAGTTATTACCAAAATCTATAACGCAAGCACGCAACATGTTCTTGAGAGTTTGGATTGTTCTTTCACTCTGGCCATCGGTTTGCAGATGGTAGGCATTACTCATGTCAAGTTAAGTACCAAGAGTGTCGTTCAATGACTTCCAGAACCTCGACGTTAAATGTCTATCTCTGTAAGAAATGATTGAGATGGGAGTCCCGTGACTGGCGAAAATCTCTTTCAGATGGAGCTTGGTTAGTCTTTCCATGGAATCTTTCTCTTTCATATCTAGGAAATGTGTAGACTTCGTTAATCGATTGATGATGACCCAAATGGTATCATTTCCGCCTCGGATCTTTGGCAGCTTGGTGATAAATTCCATTGCGATGCGTTCCCACTTCCACTCAGGAATTACTAGCTGGACAAGCTGGCCTGAAGGTTTCTGATATTCTGCCTTAACTTTTGCACAAGTCAGGCATTTACCAACGTAGGTAGCAACTTCAACCTTCATGTTAGGCCACCAGTAGAGTTCTCGCAACCCATGATACATTCTATAGGCACCAGGGTGAATCGAGTATTTAGACTTATGGGCCTTGTCCATGACTAGGTTCTTGAATCCTTCGTACAAGGTACCCAAAGTCTATTCATGAAGTATCTGGAACTGTCATGCTTGGCCTCGAATTGATGATCCATACCCCATAGACATTCGGCCTTAACTTTCTCTTCTTTAAGGGCTTCGAGTTGGGCTTCATGAATATGAGAGGGGAGACCTGTGTGAATGGTTAGAATAAGGGATCGAACACTGGAGAGGTTTTACTCGGTCTTTCCAGCTCAAGGCATCTGCCATACGCTTGCCTTTCCAGGGTGATAACGAATCTCGCAATTTTAATCATTAAGTAGTCCAACCCATCTCTGTTGTCTCATGTTTGCTCCTTCTTACTTAAGATATGTTGGAGGCTCTTGTGATCCATAAAGATTGTGCATTTTGTGCCATACAAGTAGTTTCTCCATATCTCAAGAGCAAACACAACGGCTTCGAGTTCAAGGTCATGGGTTGTGTAGTTCTTCTCATAAACTTTCAATTGTCGTGAGGCGTAGGCTATGTCCTTCTCTTGCTGCATTAACATGCAACCTAGGCCTTGATGGGACGCGTCGGAGTACACGAAGAAGTTGTCGGTTAGGATGGGTGCGTCACACAACTTTTTCTTCAGAGTCTGAAAGGCTTTCTCCGTGTTGTCATCCCAAACAAATTTCCTCTCTTTTAGGGTTAGAGTGGTCAGAGGCTCGGCTATTTTGGATAAGTTCTCGGTAAACCTACGATAATAGCCGGCGAGACCAAGAAATTGTCATATCTCAGATAGGGTTGTTAGTGGCTCCAACTTCCGATTGCTTCATTCTCCGAGGGGTCTACATGAATACCACAGTCGTTGATCACGTGGCCTAAGAAGTGTACTTCAAAAAATCCAAAATTCACACTTGGAGAATTTGGCGTATAGTTTCTCCTTCCTTAGCAACTCCAGAATAAGCTTGAGATGTCGCTCGTATTTTCTTCCTTCCTATGGGAGTAGATTAGGATGCCATCGACGAACATGATAAAGAAATTATCCAGGTAGGGTTTACGTACGCAATTCACGAGGTCCATGAACACAGGAGGTGCGTTAGTTAACCCGAAAGGCATGATAATAACCTCGTAGTTCCCATAACAAGTCCTAAAGGCGGTCTTGGCTACATCTTCTTCTTGTACTCTAAGTTGGTGGTATCCGGATCGTAGTTCAATCTTGGAGTAGAAGCCTGACGCTTGACGTTGGTCAAACAGACCGTCGATGCTCGAGAGGGGATACCGGCTCTTCACCATCAATTTATTCAGTTCCTAGTAGTCGGTATACATATGGAGGATCCGTCTTTCTTCTGGATAAATAAGACAGGGGCTCCCCAAGGGGGAAAAACTCGGTCTTATGAAACCTTTGTTGAGAAGTTATTGCAATTGATTCGACAACTCTTTCATTTCAGATGGAGCTAAATGATACGGGGATTGCGTTACTAGTGCGGCTCCTGGCACTACATCGAACCAAAATTCTACATGTCTTGTCAGGGTAGGCCAGGTAGGTCTTCTGGATACACTTCGAGGAATACTTGAACAACTGGAACATCTTCAACTCTTCTTTCTTCAGGCTTCTTGACAGGATACATGCGAAAGGATGGCAGGATAACCCTTTCGCAAAAACTTCTGGTCCTTCATACATGAAATGATGTAGAACTTGGTACCGATTCCTTCTCCTTCAATAGTAGGATTTCATCATTGGCGAGGGGAATCTTGACTTGCTTCTCGTGAAAAACTATTTTTGCGCGATTTTCGGATAACCAATCCGTTCCGACTACCATGTCAAAGCTTCTAAGTTGGACGGTAGGGGTATGTCGAAAGGTGTCTTAACATATCCAAAGAGTAATCTTGGAGGGTTTCACTTGCTTCTATTTGTTTACCATTTTCCAATTCAATTATGTACTTAGTGTCTAAACTTGTCGGTAGGACTAAAAACACTTGACATAAAGCTTTATCAGCGACGGTGTTGAATAAAACAGATGCATACTGGTTATTTAACAGAAACATACCTGTAACGGTGTGCGGGTCCTGTCGGGCTTCTGTTGCATTCAGCATGAACGCTCTTCCTCCGGTGGGTTCAGTTCCTTGCTTCTTTAATTTAGGACAGTCACTCTTAAACTGGCCAGCATTCCCACACTCATAGCAGGTTCCTGATGTCTGTGTCTTATTGTTACGACTCGGACAGTCCTGGTAGATGTGGCTTTTGGCCTTACCGTTCCTGTAGTAGATGTTACCGCAGTCTAGATTTTGGTCCAAGTTGCACTTGTTACAAAGGGGTAGCTTACTATTGTAACCATTCTTTCTTGTGTCAGGGGCATGGTTAACAACTGCATAGGCCTTTATGGCTTCGGAAGCCTTAGCAACGGGGTGATTGCGTATACACCTAATTCTAGATCTGCACAATTCAGGCTTTAAATTTATAAATTAGATAATTACCTGAGACCAACTACACGCAATATAGGCAGGTGTACCTATCGTACCTGTAATGTAGCAACGGTAAGAATCAGTATCGATCCAAGAATACGATTCTCCTACTCAACCTAATCTATCTCAGGCCTACTACCCTAACCTAAACTAGCTCATCTAACTGTCACTTAAACTAACTACTTAACTAACTAAACTATCTTATCAAATGATTGAAATGGAGGATATCAAACCTAATTAATACGGGTAGCTATGAATATAAATCAAATATAAGAAAAGGCATCATCTAGGGATAGAATTATCTTAACCTCATCAACTATATGGAATAATTGCTTATGCTAAACTGTCTTATGGATACAGAATCGCTAGAGACTGAATCTTCAGTTAATACCATAGCCACAACAAAGTATCCACTAATCTAATGACTTAGTTATAAAATACCAAATACATGATCTAAGACCTAGGACCATAGACCAATCCTATTCTAAATAACCACGATGGACTAACAAATATGACCAAACTACATACCATCACATGGGCAATATATCTAGACACTTCACCAATCCTTTGACCCAAGACATGGAAGCTAAGGTTCATGACTAAATATAAGGACACACTTCAATCGAAATGAACTATTGAATGAACATCATCACTAATTCCTATCTAGACTCGCTAGAGTTCCTAAGCACATATTGATATCGTCAGATAACAACTAAGAAATAGCAATTGATTAAATGAACAGGTGATTAGTCTATGCATCAAACCAAAAACTACTAGGAATGGATCAAACCTGCAAACAATAACTCAAATATGATATATAGCAAGAATCACATACATTATACTAAAGTCATTATGTCATAAGCAAATGAATCAAATCATAAAGTCGAATTAGTCAAGCATCATCTAAACCTAGATGATGTAAGTACTAGCCTATCATTACTAAACAGAAATCAGATCCAAACACGATGAAAACAGGATGTAAATAATAATCTAATTGCAAACCAAATGATCGATGCGTAATAAGGTTAATCGTGTGTTGATTCCATGCTTCCTAGACCTTCACGAGCTCTCCAGCCTTCTAAGTTCGTAACAGGGGCCAAATCGCCGACCCCTGCGTCTGGAACAAGCCCTTTTAAACCTAAACATCACATTGTATTTATAGGCCAGAAAATAGGGTTTTTCGTCGACCAGGGTTGTAACGGCCTGTTATGGTGTAACGGGTCGTTACAGGGCATATTTGACTTTTTCAGCAACTATCTTCAGACCTTTATAACTTCTTCGTTACAACTCGAAATTGACCCCCGTTTTCGCCTACATTCATCATTTTCCATATTCTAGCATCTCAAATAGGTTTCACAAGATCACGAGGCTGGAAAATAAGGGATCAAATTCTAAATCTCTAAACTTAAAGTTTTGATTTTTGCTTGATTCTTCGTATCTTCTCCGTTTTTCACCGCTTTTCCTCCAAATCTTCACCAAGGCTTCTAAAAACACAAAATTACACATTCTAAGTATTTAAGCCTCATTGTCATTAAAAAAACATATGTAAATACGTACTAAATGTCGGGAATTATTGTTATAAAAGATGTGCAAGTAGTATTGACTAAGTTTTCCTAGCAAGCCAAGCATGTTATTTCACAACTCACTCCACTTAGTATGTCACTTGACTCTCAGAGTTATGTTTCAGGCGAACGCTCAAATTCAAGTATCTCTAAGCGTGTTCTTGGGTTTATTAATCGATCATGATGTCGAGTCTATTATAGGACCTGACCAAAGGATGGGGGAGAAATTCAAACGTTGCTCGGAGATACGGGTGTATGAGCTACCACTGAATATCTTGGCGTATACGTACAACCATATCACAACTTTTCATTGTGATTTACTCAGTACTAAATGTACATATCTATTTTTTATCAGCTTTCTTTTTTTCATATTTTCTATTTATATCTTTTGAGATTTTGTAGTAGGTAGAATGGGATAAGCATGCTGGAGTTATCAAAAAGTCCAGCATATTCGGGAAATTGACGACCCAGAAAAGATCCATAACAATCTCAAGGAAAAAATTAGGCATGGTCTCAACATAAACCTAGAAACTTGTATTAGACACACGACATCCCTCATGCATATATATTTTTTCATATCCTTCTTTTCATTTCTTTTCTTTCTCCTGATCACTCTACACTATCTAGAAGGGATTACTGAATATTCTAAGGTAAACTCACAAGGAAAATATGGCAAATGGGTGTATTAGGTCTGCTAGACTCAATCAAATACTCCTGATCATGTGTTTTTATAAAAATATTTGTTGGGTAAACTTTTCCTGCTACTTATTGACACGAAAACGCAAGCACGTTCTAAAAAAACAAATCTATGAATTATGTTAAAAAGGTGTACTTTCATGCAAATTGAGATTTGAAAACTTTAAAATTTTCAAAAAATTTCCTCTGTATTAACTTTTTGTACTTTTTTAGGGGGTAAATATAGAAATCATTCCTAATTTGCTCCCGACATGTCCTATCCCCACACTTAGAAGTGTACATCGTCCCTAATGTACATTATAAACAACATAAGTAAAGCATATAAATAGAAGAATGGATGGAAGGGGACTCCCATGGGGACTTGAAGTTAGCGCGTGATGGTAAGTGTGATGACACTAGCTCCTTTTAGCATCGAGTGCGCATGCTTCAGCAAGAATATTTCATTTCATGATGTTCAACCTAAATTTGTTCTTGTCGATACATGGCTAGAAGAAGGGTCAGAGCATCCAGTTCATAAGCAATTATAACTGCAAAGTAACAGACTTATGTGAAATCAAAGTTAGGCATTTTAGATGGGATGGCCCGATACAGACCGCGATAGTGTAAGACAGTCTGATTTGAGAATCACAGAATTGAGGGTCATCCCCACACTTAGTTTCTGACAACAGTCACATAAATCAGGCATACAAGATTATCAGGCATTCATCATCAATGATTCAAGTTTTCTTAAACCTAACCCTAGATCAAGTATCAACCAGAACCCTATGATCTAGAAATGAAACAATCAAACCATAGAATTGGCCACTTCCTATAATACGATAGCAACATACCATTGACAACGAACACACGTACATTAAGCAAGTTGCAAGTAATAACACTCAAGAACAAGAAGGTTAGAAACACGTCCGGTCTAGCAAAAACAAACAAGATAAAAATAAAAAGAAACTTGTAATTGTAAAACACGTGTTACCTCCTGAGAAGCGCTAATTTTATTTACGAGTATTCAGCTAGACTTGGCCTTGGTTTATTCACGATCAGGTGGCTTCTCCTTAATTCGCTTCCGACCTGTGTTCTTAGGCTTCACTTGGTTAACATCAGGTTGTTTTTCTTTTATCAGCTTCCTACCTGCCTCGTACTACTTTACACTCGTTTCATTATCAACAGGTAGATTTCTCGCAGATTTATTAGTGGTTATCTAAAGTTGAGCATCATCAGGCCACCAACTCTTGAATTTACTAGGACCGAACTTAATCATTCTGAGATATGGAGGGTGCAAATTGTAGGAATTAGAGATGCGTATGCATCCACACACTTGAGCTCTTAGTTTCTCCTCAGTAGATGTCTCATCAGTGTGTGTTTCTTTAGAAAACACTTCTTTATCGTGCAGCAACGACTCTAGCAACCTTCTCCCTTCATCATCTAAACTGATCAGCAACTCATTTAATTTTTGAAGGCGTAATGGGCCATTTTCTGTTATTGCGCTCCTCGCTATGAAATTCTTTTGAGAGACATTTTTCATCGGACAGCTTTATTAGTGCCTCAATTTCTGCAAGATCCCTTTCTGGGTCGAACGACTCAGTTTCGTCTATATGGAGTGGCAAAGCTGACCAATTGTCACTGTATTCCGCTATCATTTCTACTTTGAATGCGTCACTTGACTCAATCTCCTCACCTTGTGGCTGCTCCTTTATGTCTGAATCATGTGATAAAAGATGATCTACCAAGTCATTTTTAGATAACGAGTCGTTATAGGGATAACGATCCGTTTTGCTGTTAGTGTGTAACGACCCATTATATGGTAACGAGGTGTTACGATCATCGAAAGGAAATGCTTCTTGACAGAATGGGATTTTGGATGGCTCATGTGTGAGTGTTTCTTCTGGTTTGTTTAGAGAGTCATTATGTTCAAGAAGATAGCCAATGAAGGATTCGTCTCCGCATACACTTTCCCAAGATATGTTTGGCTCGTGCTCCTTCGTTTTAGCTAACTTTATGCCATCGGCGTCATCCTCGTCATCACTCCAATCGCTCACACACTCCATTTCAGTCTTTATCTTGTCATTATATGCCTCGTGTGTTGTCCAACTCTCCAGTTCTTCATTAACAGCCTCGTATTGCGTCGAATATATGGAACCTGTGATAAGTGGTGACGTATCGATAAGCCTTTGTGGTAAGGCATGTGAGGCGTGTATTCTTGTGAGACTTCTGCCGATTTTGGAGAGGTTTCTGGAATGGAAGTGAAATGAATCATAAAATGTGATTCTTTTTGTCACCCCCCCCCCCCCCAATTTACCACTAACGGAGTTTTACCGTGTGGGATATGATCCAGACCATGACCCAAATCGTTAGTTACAATGCCAACTACTAAGTATTAAATAAAAAACAGAGTAAATGCATATCAAGGAAACATTCACATGTCACAGTTGAAAAACGTAGCGGAAGCAATATTAAAGTTGCGTCAAAACACGACGCCCAATGGTAAAGTAAGTAATAAAAACATTATTAAGTTTTGAAATAAAAATTCAAAGTAAAACCACCAAAAGAAAAAAAATAATGTTTAGATGACCAAATTAGTGCCCGCTTACACATCCAAGAACAATCCTCTCCTAGCGACTTGTAAAAGATAGGTAAGACCAAGTGTCAGCTAATGCTGGTGAGTTCACATAAGTAGTATAATCTACCATTATACCAGGCATATAAATATATATATATATATATATATATATATATATATACTAGCCGTGTGCCCGCGCGTTGCGGCGACAACAGTTTATAGCGTGTTATTTGTCTTATGTTTGCGTGTTCGCACCATTCGCACGCTAAGGGCTGTTCGCATTTGATCTTCCTGGGGCGTTATTCATTTGTTCGCTTGTTACGGTGACGCGTTGTTGCGCCTTTGATGATTGTTCGTGTGTAGTTATAACTTTAAGACCAAATAATTTACAATCATCGGTTAGTTTAAGACCAAATAATACATCTAAGAAGTATAGTGATATTGTTGTGATGATTTAATTAACGCATTAGTGACATAAGGAAAATAGTAAACTAAGCTGACATGTCAATGTCTCCTAAGAGTGTTGTGTCTAAACGTGCGATTTTAAGATAGAATTTTGCTATTTGAAGAATTAAAATTCATATAACAAGTTGCCTGGGAAATGAACATCCTAAAAACCCCTTTTTTTTTAACGGTAATTTGGCTCAGCGGTGTATCGGGACTGGTTACCCTGGACCTACCCACTGTCCCGAGTCTAAACCTCATAGCGAGCGAGGGAACCACAAGCTTAGAATTTTAACCACTACACCAACTTTGCTTGATTCCTAAAAACCCCTTGATTAGTGAAAGATAAAGTGAAGTACTACCTATTGCTTTGGCCAAAGTCATATCCATAGCCAAATAATGTGGTTCCTTTCTTGTATCCACAATTAACAAGCAGGTCAATCATGCCATGAAAATGGTACACATCCGTAATGTTTAAAAACTTTATCAACTGAGATGCCACAACAAACCAATATACAAAAATCAACCATTCTTGAATGCATCGAACAACAGACAAAAAAAAGAAACACACAAAACAGTAGTTTTGTATAAATTTATCTTACAAATGAGGGATCCAAAAATATCAATCGCATAAAGTCCATAATCATTTTGTGGGAACAATATCAGACCTATCGTCCAATGCCTCGGTGTAGCATGAAACTCCCAATCACACAAACATAAATTCCCATAACCTTGATTACATCACACAAAATTCCAATAGGAGAAAAACAAAACTAATGGCAGTACAGCCATGACAACAGCACTTCAAATAGTTAATTGGTTTAGGGGGTGCTTGGATTTGGTTTTAGAATGCTATTTTCAAAATTAGAATTACATAATTAGCAATAATATAACATGGATTTGGTTTCAGGTCCCGTACCATGGTTGATGAAATTTCACCCGAAGCATACTGCAAGAACAAAATGCATAGTTTTATATAGGAGTAAAAAACTATATTATTCAAATGATATTCTATTTTTTGTTATATTAATATACCATATAGCCAGACTACTGCCGCCAATCAGCTACAACACCAACACTCCTGGCTCCAGGTCTATGACCATGAATGAAGAAAACGCAGCTATTAGCCATAATAAAAATAGAATACAGATAATCTCTTAAACAAAGCATAAGAAGTTAATAAACATGAGAAAATAGCTATCATGGGGAGAATATGTTGTTTGAAGCAAAACATAAAATATTAAGATATTAACTAATAGAATCTATGTGACACTACAATAACATGAAATCACAGCTCAAAAAATTAGCATAAAATCCAGATTATATTGCATATTAATACGCGTCTCAAAAAGAGAAAACACATTAAAACAAATGGAGCACCGCTAAGACGATCTTAAAATCATCTAAAGGTCACCTCAATCATAACAAAGCAGATGGAAAGTATGTATCTAGGAACATGAATTCACTTCCAATGAAGAACAAAATAACTAAAGATACAATATGTGTTATAAATCAGCATAACAATGAAGATATGTGAATGCAAATACCATACATAAGTGTTATAAATCAGCATAATAAACAAATACATGTGTGTTCCATAGTAAACCATCTGTAAGACTAATTGAGAAGTATCCTGAAAAAGACTAATTGAGAAGTATCCTGAAAAAGACTGGCCAAAGTTGTGACATCCGAGAATTTCAAGGTTTACTTCCGTTAGACATTTCCGTTAGTTACGTTATAAGTGTTAACTTAAGTAACTAATGCATAACTAGGCCGAATACGTCCACGACCTTTGGTTGATCACCGAACCCGCCCATATGTGCTATGTGTTCATTTATTGTTGTCATTATGTGCAATGTGATTTAAACGCATGATTCAATATTATGAATAGCATGACAAATTGTAAATCCTTGATTTTGTGAAAATTGTCTAAGTTGTGCAGCCAGCGAAACTAACGGGCGAAACTATAGTGTCGCCCGGTAGTCAGCTGAGCTATCCGATAACACGTGATCAGAGCTAGTTTCGCCTGACCAGCGAAACTGCCAGCGAAACTAGCCTCTGATATAAATAATCTTAATAAACCCTAGTTCTCCTATTTGCCTCATTTACACAAAAACACACACATTCTTCTCTGGAAATCTGGTCAGCCGAAAACCATCAAGAGAAACCAAGATCTCAGCCTCAAGACAACATCCATTCGATTCCTTGATCGAATCGTGAGTCCCAAAACCTTCCTTTATGCCATTTCTATGTGTTTTCTATGTGTTTCTTCATAAAGCATGCTTAAACCTTCATGATATTACTTGATCTGCTAGAATGTGGCTTAGGGAGGCTAGATCTATCATAAAGTTTGCAACTTTACGTTTGAAATCCAACCATGATAGAGATTTATGCTATTTAGGTCACTTTAGGGTTTTAAATGCATTTTGGTGATTTGATGATGAATATGCATGAATAATGTGTTAAAACTTGTGGTTTGATGTTGGTAAATGCCTATGTATGCTAAATAATGAATTGCATGAAGTATGGAAGCTGTTAGGTTGATTTTTAGGCTGATCCGTATGTTTTTTCGCGACCAGCGAAACTGTCATGTTCTCTGGGCGAAACTGTCCAGCGAAACTATGTATATCTTCATCCAGCGACACTATGCAGCGAAACTGCAGTGTCGCCGGGTAAACCAACCAGACCAGCTCGAGCGAATCTACCGAGCGAAATTCCCTGAACGAAAGTTCAAACCAGTTTCGGGCGAAACTAGGCTAGCGAAACTGTGCCAACAGTTTCGAGCGAAACTAGCCTGGCGAAACTGTGTCATCGGGTATTGCCTAGCGAAAGTGCTGCCCGTGCACACAGCGAAACTGCCTAGCGAAACTGCTAGCGAAACTGAGACCAGAATCCAAACTTGTGCAATTTGCTTGAATGTTACGCCATGACTTATGCTATGATAATACATGCTTTGACTTCTGATATATATGAACCCTTGTTTATGATCAACCATCGGTGTCGTGTGTCGGTATGTCGAGTCATAGTTCCAACGTGCTATGTTATGGGCCATAGTGACGTTAAGTAAAGATTAGACACAAAACTAATACTTGAGACCTAAACGTGTTCATAGGTCTTCGTTAAGCAAACTTGGATTATATAACAAGTGTAGCAGTGCAACCAAAGGTGAGTGTCACTAACCCGATTACCGTGAACCCGTTTGGGTCACACCGAATAACTAAAAGTAAAACAATGCTGACAAACTCGAGAGTGCTAGGCACCTCCCTGATAAACTTGAAAACTTGGAGTGCTCGGCACCCACTTGATGAATTTGAAGTGCTTTATGGGAAGCACTTGTGAATTACTTAAACAACTATTTCTGAAACGAAACTGAAAACACTCTTGAGATTCATGAGAATCCAGTAAACCTTTTTAATATGGCTAGTGTAGGTTAAAGTCTAAACCACATGATATCACATGATTTCTAAGGATGCCTTGAAAACTTAAAAGTCCTCAACTAAATTGTACCATTAATTGTAAAGCGAGGGGATGTTGGGTAGATCTACTGGAGTTTGACAAACTCCGCCCCGTGGCACGGGGAGTGCACGGAGGTACAATATCAGCCTATCTGACCGTGATCCCGAGAGGACACGGGGGAGGCAAAACCGCGATGACGTAGGTCCGCAGAACTGATGGCACGGCCACTACAATAATTTATGGTCAGCTTTGGTACAAACTTCCTTAGTGCATGGAACAACGGATTAGCTACCCGCGATATCGGTTGAGCACTTTAACTATACAAGACTAGTACATACCCGATAACGTAGGTTACGGACAATACTTTTACTAAACCACAATAATATGATTTTGATTATCACAAGCATTGCCTTTCACACATAAATTGTATGTAAGAATACGTTTACACGATTATGTTTTATGAGACCGGGCCACTGCATGACAAGCCCACTGTGAACTCACCAACCGTTAGGTTGACACTTGCGTGGTTTAAACTTTTGCAGATCGCTGAAGAGTATCCGGAGCAGGTTGACATGGCACAAGAAGATGTTTATTTTACTTAAACTAAACTTGGGAATTTTAAACAATGTTTATGTAAAGCACGTGGTTAGTGCTAAAGATAATGTTTTCCGCTGCGTACTGTTAAACTGTTTTTATTATTTAATATTTGGACTTTACTCTGATTCGTTTAGTATTTGTAACTAATGGTTGTGGTCCTGGTCTGGTCGCACCCCTTAACGGTATAAACTCCGTTAGTGGTTGATTTGGGGGTGTGACAAAAGTAGTACACAAACACGTTAAGAAACATAAAAGACTGATCAAAGGAAAATTAGAAAAATTGAACTTTTACAGAACATGCATTTACGCCTTGTACATGTATGCTTTCTATGAGTGCTTGTTCCTACATATGTTGCATACTTATAAACAAGCTTGATAAATCTGGAAACAAACCGAGTTTAAACCACGTTAGAGCACACCCTTAGTTAAGTAAGTAACATATTTATGATAAGATAAATATACGGATTGGCCGTGGACCACTACATGAACCTATTCCAAAAGTCCCAAAACTTCATATGCAAACAATGAAATCTTGCCCTTGTAACATATGCTAGTTGTGAATAGATGAAATTTTGGTATTCCTTGTCCCGAAGCAAAGCATCACTATGAAGGGCCTAAAACAGAACCAACCATTTATCAAAAAAGCAGAAAATTAAGAGATGCTTAAATCGAATGGCAAGATTATAAAACAGTGACTACATATAATACTAACATCAGTTTTTTAATGTCAAGTACCAACTAATATGAACTTTACAGTTTATATCATTCATAGAATAACTTGGAATCCATATCACATTTCTAAAGCTGAAAATGAACTCTTTGATTTGGTCATTTGCAAACCATTTATCTCTTTCACCTCCAACCTAAAACATAACACTCATTAGCCTTAAATCACTCTAAACTCAGAACATTAAAATAAAATAACTTAACCCATGTGTACCTTTCTCCATCCAATGCCGTGAACTGAACAAGCTCATCACCGTCCAATCCGATTAAATCCTGGCATTTTAAGATTTATGGAGTTATATGTCCATAACTATAAAATATATAGTCTAAGACATAAATTCAAGACATAAACTGAAGTAATCAATCTCATTGAAGTAATTAGTATTTAATCAATTAACTGAAGAGCATTATGAAAATTATTAGAAAGCTGTTGAATGCAAGCTCGCAACAGAGTCGAATCCCCAAAACAAAAGCAAATGAAATATAAAGCATACCCTTAATTTTTGTAACAAGTTTAACAAATCAAATAAACGTTTGCGAGACACATTTCAATCTATACACACTAATCGTAAAAGAACCTTGAAATAAACATAACTTTGAGCTTTTACAGTAGTTGAAATGGAGGATAGCAGATTTTACACCTTTGTTTCAGTTTTTTCCATGGATTAGCTCTTCTTGAATAGCCCACAAATAAAGCAAAAAACACAGAAAAGTCAATGAATATCACGAATCAGGAAATCGAAAATTTCTAGCAATTGTATAGAAATCATGAGCTAAACATACCTGTGAGACGGGGTTTTTCCTAAAACCATCTTTTTGAGATAAAATTCAAGCATCTCTTCATACAAAGGCCAGACTACATTACCTATGAGTTAGAACTCATAAGGCAGCCGATTACCTATATTTTTTTGTTGTTGATGTTCGTTTGGAAATGTCTTTAATCCAATCTACCTACAAAGAAGTATCAACCTTTATAGTCTGCAAATTCAGTAAGAAAACTGAGCAATACTACAAAGTTTCTCTTAAAATAATTAAAACAAGTTCACAAATTCATAATAATGAAACTTAAGTTTTACCCATTAAATACAAACCTGGACCAAAAATAAAACACAATGAAATGCATACCTTCACACCAACAACATGAAGCAATCATAGATTTTATTCTGCACAAAATTTAAACATTCAAAATGTAAATAAAATATGCAACTCAACACACAAACCTGGACAAAAAAATTAAACAGTTAAGGAAACAGTATGATATTTACCTTTAATAAGAGTGAATTACAAAGGCTTATTCATATCCTTAAATTAGCTTCTCTAGTTCACAAAAAAGCTAGTTTCCAAACCTATGGGGCCCCTTACCCACCCACCAGCCCGTTATTGCACATAAAAATGATTTGTTTCATTCAAATATGTTTGACATGTTACACAGCCCGTCCATATTACCATCTTAAAGTGAACAATATAGCAAGACTCATTCTGGAGCGTGGAAACCCTACCCGTAAGCATGATGCCTGGTGTACATGGGACAGTGAACTCCCAGAACAAACACATAACATATTCCAACAAAAAACAAACATAAGTCATACGATAAACAACATATTTGAAAAAAATTAAGACAAACAACAGATTCAAAAATAATTCCCACACACATACCCTATTTTGCATCCTTGTGTTCTTTGACTTTATCATCTCTTCCACTAGTTTATCATCTTGTACATTTAGCTCTGCAAGCAACTGGATGACATTAAGATATACAAGATGAGCAACCTTTTCTTAGACATCCTGATATAATAAACAAAATGTAGCACTTTGTTTAAAAGGTATTATTATTTAGCTAATTCACTATTAACATAAAGACTTACATGTGGATGATGGTTCTTTATTAACATGAACTTCTATTGAATCTGTCCAGATGAAATATTAGGGTACAAATCACATTTAATAATAAAAGATTAGTGGTACAGATCACATTTAATAAGTAAAAGAGTTGAGTGCAGAGTTCATAACATTTAATAAGTAAAAGAGTTGAGGGAAGAGTCCTAAGTTATAGGTGTCCTTCACCAACAAATTTTGTCGAAGGCCAGATACACGATTTTCATCAAACTCCCCTGTGCCTAAGAATAGCATGCATGTATAAAAATACAAATGAAAACGATCTGTGTCCATGAAATTAGAAAACCCAGAAAACCCACATTGTAATCGATTAGTTCAAAAACATATGGTTTGGGTATGAATGGAAGCATAAAAAATTCTTCCGCAACGAATCCTTTCATTAAAAGGCTTAAAATGTTACACCAAAATCAAAATTAAAAACTCAAACTACTTGAATGTATCTTTTTTGGTCCACTATATTCAGATTAACCACATGAACTGAAGGGAAAATAAATTTCTTACATTTTTGTGACATGATAAGGATCTGAACCAGTGATGGGTCATCAAATATACCTTCTTTGACCACTGTAAGACCATGACCTGCAACCAAATCATCATTGTAAAAAAAGGGAGATTAAGAAGATTAAGTAAACACTTGAACTCGAAGGGGATTGACTTTATAGCTATCAAGTCCAATTAGATTGCTACGATTATAACCATGTGCAAAGTTTTTACCTGAAAACATGCACTGTAGCGAGTATGTCAACCTCCAGATCATAAGCAGATTCGAGAAGCATAAAAAACTCTTGTTTGATTTGTGTAGAACTAATGGCATCAGAATAAAGGGCTGAAAGAAGAACCGAAGCCGTGTCTTTCTCCTTTGTCGTGTATATCGAAATTCATCTTAGTGCACACACAAAAACATAAATTAAGAATGTTTCAGACAAAGCCCTAAAATTAAAATGGATTTACTTGTTAGTGAAATTAAGAAATTTTATACTTGGATTCCATCGATTTGAATGATACCGTCAAAGGAGCCTCTCGCACCAGCACCACCGTCATCGATCTGAATATAATCCCAAAAAAACACCAAACCTTGAAGCGAGGGCGGCGATAGGAAGTGATGGCAGACGATAGGAAGCAAGCGACGATGAACCGAAGCGATACTTGTGAGGGTTTCTTCACCCTTTTCAATGAAAACCAGATCAGAGAAGAGAGCGCTTATTGTTTTTCCAAGTTAGGTATCTGTAACTCTGTGTGTTCAGATTAAATTTGAATTAGGGTTAAAACTGAACATCACGATGGGCGGGAATACAGATTTGGAAGTTTTTCTCTGCGACCGGGAAATAACCTGATTTCCTTTCCCCTGCCCAGAATCGAACATAGCTCTTTTCAACCTAAATTTTAAGATTTCAAGCTTTAAGAACTTGTAAACAATCTTTAAAAACTTGTAAATTTCTTAATTTTTCAACACCCTAATTTTCTCTCTCCAATATATATATTAATGTATTATAGATTATAGATATGTATATCTATACTATCTTAATATATATATTGGAGAGAGAAAGTTGAGGTGTTGAATTTTTAAGAGTTTTACAAGTTATTGAGCATGGTGTACAAGTTCTTAAAGCACATTTTCTTATAATTAGGTCATAGAGATCGAATCTCTAAAAACCCACCGTACACCCCAAAAAGTCGGTCGCAGAATTAAGCTTCCAGTTTTGTGATTCCCGCTTTTGACAAGGATCAAGTCTTGGTTGATGTGTATAAAGCCCAATAAGATTCATCTCATTTCCCACATCTCAATTTCAATTTTATACCGGTAAGTGGATTTAATTTTTTATATTTTTATGTTTTTTGGGTTTAATTGTAGTCTTGAATTCTTATTTACTTAATAAGTTGAATGTGCAAGGTTTGGATTGTTGTTTGAAGACCTGATAGTTTGTTGATTGAAGAAACTACAAGAAGAAATCATATTTTTTAGGTACTCCATTTGTATTCTGCTGCTGCTGTTTTTTTTCTTTTTTGAGCCTGCTTTAAAACCTAATTTTTGTTTTGAGCCTGCTTTAGAACCTAATCAATTGGGTTGTCATTTTCACTGAATCGTGTCCTAAGTTGTTTTGGACTCCAAATCTTAGGTAATATATCTTTTGTTTGATAAAATTTGGTTAAAGGAGTTTAAAGGAGTTCTTTTATATTGACAATAACTTTTTCACAAGGTTCTTAAGATATTATCATTATCATAATGAAATTGTCCATGTATAGTGTGTTTAGATCATATGACCAAAAAAGAGTTCACACAGAGCATGTGGAAATTTTGTGACTAAAACTAACTGAAAGTAAATGTGTTCTATGGATATTTGGAATCAAAACATTAGTACTCAGCAAAAAAGGAGCACCCAAACAGCCCATTGTCTATGGATATTTACAATCATGTTGAGAATCTGTGTTTACAATCATGTTGTTCAACCTATTTACAATCATGTTGAGAATCTGTTTTTACAAAGTTTTTACATAAATAAGTCTTTTAAAATAACCAAAAGTTGAGAAACTGTGTTTAGTTACATCATGTTGAGAATCTAAACACACACACACGCAATAATCAAGTTGTACCTATTTGTTGTTGCTGAAATGAATAGGATAGAAGGGATTAGAAGCAAAACACTAGCATATTTATTTGGTCTTAAATTGATCTAAATCATGTAATGGGTAGGAAACCAACCAGATTACTTGGATTTGTTGTTTACAAAATATATATGTTTGTTTGGTTTTCAAATTCAATTGATGTTTAAATACTTAAAGATTTCCTGTCCAATCTATTTTTACAAAATATATATGTTTGTTTGGTTTTCAAATTTAATTGCATGTTGCCTGTTAATCTAAAGGTTTCAAGAATCTAAATCTTTTCCTTCATTTTTGCTTATATGCATTATTTTTTTAAGAAAAGTAAAAGGTCTTACACCATCTATCAGATTTGTTTTAAATGATCCGTTAAAAATGAGCTTTTAAACTTTGTATTTTAATAAGTAGTGTTACTGGTTTAAATACTTAAAGATTTCCTGTCCAAGCTATTTTTACACTAGGATCATGGTCTCTTTTAGCTTTTTAGACTTATTAATCTTAGTTTCAAAAATTTCTATAGTGTGTCAACACCCAAAATCTGATATAAGGTTCATGTAAGATTTTTGTTCCACTTTGGTGCTAAAACAAAATAAAAGTATGAGTTTGTAAACTAAACGGTCATAAGTGTGTGTATAGATGTAAACTAAGTATTCTGGTGATATATTAACTTCATGAGCTTACTGCCATAAATTTTTATGCTCATGAAGTTAATAATTTGTTGAGGTGGTCAATGTGAGTTTGTTACTTCAAAACAAGTGTTTTAACTTGACCATCAATCTGATTTTATAAAATAAACCAAACTGAAATAGCCATTAATCTCATAACTTTTACAAAGTTTATATATGTAGGTTCAGGGGCTGTTTGGTCATTATAGAAAGTGATATTAAACAAGGTCAGGGGCTGTTTGGTTAATAATCTGTTGGTTCAGGGGTTTTTTTGGTTAAGTTCAGGTTCATTTGTAAAAGATATTGAAATATAGGATTTGTATATAATTTAAGGGTTACTAAATGAATTAGTTAGAAGTTATAAACTAGATGACCCATTAATGCATCTTAAGGTTCTGTTTTAAAACTCAGATTATTTAAGAGACTGCTTTAAGGATCTGTTTTTGAACTAACTTGACAAATCTGTGGTGATGCTTTGATTGAATTCTTTGTTGATGACATTTGTTAAAGAGATTGCATATTAGTTTTAAATTGGTTAGGAAAGAGATTGCATATCAGATGTTAATAAGTGTTAATAGCGTATTAAAAAATGGGACGATTTAGTTTAAGTAAAAATATACATGTAAATGAGCACTTGGAAGTATTTTGCATGCTACTTAAGTGATAGTTTTGACCCATGAAAGGTCCGTTTTTATTTCTAATTTTTAACTATTGAGGAGGTTAGTACATGTGATTTTAAGTTATAAGATGGATGAGAGTCATAGTTTTCAGATAAACCATTTCAATGAACTGTTGTAATGTGTAGTTATATTCATTTGGAATGATGAACTAAATGATCTTCTTTTAATCTTTGGGTTATGTTAATCTTCTTTAGAAATGACTTCATACTCTTATCATTTTGACCCACCCTTAAATATCCATCACATTCTAAGTCTTCTTTTTTATGCTAAAACAGTGATGAAGCTCCATCATAATGTACTTGGCTTTTAGTTATAGTCCATGGTTTTAGTTTTTTTTATAACAGCGGGTCTCATATTGCATTTTGGTATGGTACATTGCACTAAGTAAGTGAAGGTGTGGTTGTGTTACATTACTCATAGTTGCTAAAATGCTTCCATAGGGGTTTTGAATGCTTATGCTTTACTGGGTTTTAATTGATTTTTCTAATTAAATATATAGAAGCTAAAAAGGGGCAACAACAGTCATGTTCCTCATCTTAAAGTTTATTTTAGTGATGTAGCAAGTTCTAAGATTAAATATGTTGCAAACTCAAATATGAAAGGTGATTACCTATTTTGGGGTTGGAGGAATAAGGTTAGTAGAGTGTTTTAGGGATATTATGTAAAATTGCAGTTTTAATATGCAGGATACATGGAGATTTTTTTAGTGTTTGAGGTATTTGACTTTTCTGGTCAACAATTTGATGTAGAATTATTTTTTTAAAATCAGACAAATGGACTATAGGTTCAGATGGCTATGTATTCATTAAAATCATAAGCTGGGTCAAATAGGTTAAAGTCGTCGAAAGTGTGTTTTTATGTTAAGTACAAAATTTTGGCTCCAAACTTTAATGTTAAAAGAGTTCTGGCAGTTTTGGTTAAAGGAGTTTAAAGGAGTTCTTTTATCAATGCCAGTTTGAGGTTAGAAAAGTTGTTTTACATTCTTATCCCGTTTTAGCGAAACGTTGCTTTACATGCTTATTCCCTTTGAGTTTTGAATGTCAGTTTATCAATGTCTATATGAACCAAAGGCCTTTTTAGGCCTCGAGTTGCCTTCATCTAAACTAATCTGTTGGTAAATACAGAAGTAGAAAAGACCTTAAACTGTGCCAATCTCTAAGGCATATATTTACCAAAGACCTTGCTATTGTGACTAATTGTGCCAATCTCTAAGCCATATATTTACCAACTGGAACCTTTTACCAATTGTTTAGGTTTCAACATATTTAACAAGTTTGAGTAGTCATCAAAGATTAAAAGTCAAAACATACATTGTTCTACAACTGCAACCCTGCTACCAACATAAACCTGCCAAAAACCAGCATTGCTCTCTGTTAGTGCTTACTTTTGACTGTGTTTTGTTCAAAGGTCGAACTGAAACCTTCGTTTCTGTTGGAAGCATTTTATAAATGATAATACAAAGAATTCCATGAACCTATTACTCTTTTACCTATAAGTTTTCAAAACCAAACAACATGTCCCTTTACATAACAAGTTTGAAGTTTAATGAACTATAAATAGGACCCATCTGATTATAGGTTTTTAAAGATAGTTAAGATGTTCTAGGTTATAAATATCATCAAATGAATATGGGATACCAGCAGAAAAAAGTATGTTTTGATTTTATAAACTTTGTTGCAAGTTGTCTTCTAAACAAATTTTTGCAAAATCTGTTTTGTAATCACACCTGCTCCTAGGTTTGGGACTGTTTTTTGTATATGTATACTCTTGACCACATATGAGCTTAGTTGCAAGTTTTCTAGAATTGATTAAAGTTATTACAGAATGTTGTTTTACACTAAAATTGTTCAAAGGAATCTAATATGAACTTGCTTTGAGAGTTTGAGTAACTCCATGAATCTGTTTTGATATAGGATTTTTTGAGCTATAAATCTGTTTTGAGTAACTCCATGAACCTGTTTTGAGCTACAAATCTGTTTCATCCATTTTATGAGACTTTTTTAACCCATTTGACCCTTTAAGAGAAAAAATAATCCAAGTATTTATTTATAACAATTATAGGAGTGTGTGTTTTGTTAAATATAATCTGATTTTGGATGTTAAATATAATCTGGTGTAGTTGCACTGTTCTTTGTATATGTATTTGAATCAGCTTGAAGTTGTACTAATAGGAGACCTTTTGAAATTATGCTAAAACACAAACAAAAGCATAATTTTAATTTGTTACAAATTGGCTATTGTTATTGTCAGTTTGTAACCTCATAACCCAAATCTGAAACATAATTTATATCATAGTAAGAGTGGTTTAGCTTGATCTTGATTTTATTGTGGAGAATGGTCATTTTCATGATCCTAGGAGTTGTGTTAAGTCTATATGCCTCTGATTATTTCTTATGGGTGTTTGGGCTGCAGTTTGTTTAAAAATTATTTAATACTCTAAAACATTCTTCCTGCTAATAATCATTTTGTATAAAGAAAGTCATACAAAACATTATAAGCAAAACCTCTTTTTACTAAGCATTGTCTACCTCTGGGACTACTTTAGCCCCTTTCGGTTGGCCGTCGCCTCCCGACCTCTTGAGTAACCGTCGTTACTCCAGTGGCTTCATTTCCACTGCTTGGATTGTACAACCCCCCTCTTACCAGACAATCTGTGCTTAGATTAAAACTTCTTTAAAATAACCCCAAGGGTCATTTCCTTTATCCTCAAAAACTCATTTTCCTCTTTTTAAACTGTTCTGTTAAAAAGTTTAACTTCTTTATTACCCGTTCATTATAACCTTCCCGAAAAGAGTAATAACAGGTAATAATAACTTTAAAACAGTTATAAGTATTATAACTTTTTCACGTATGTGTATCAACACAAAACAAGTAAAGGCATCTCAAATACTTTTCAAGTAAACAGTTGAATATGTATCATTGCATGTATATCAGCCCGAAAACATTAAAACATTTAAAACATTTAAAAGTGGGCTCATAGAACTCACCTTATTCCCTTAAGCCAATTAATTCAGTCAGAACCTCCTTTACGTCTTCCAATTTAACCTAATTGCGTATTGTATGATGTTAACGCAAGGTTTTATATAATAAACACTTCTTATGTTTATTTTAACACTTTATTTACTTAATAATATATATTATTAAGTTTATTTACTTTTTAAGGGTCAAAATGACCAAAATGCCCCTGGAGGCATATTATCTTCTTTTATTGATAACTATGAAGACGCGCATTCCTATAAGTAGACACTCACTCCGGGATCGCCCAGTGTTGGGATGCCATTGCCCAGATGGGATGGCGACACCCCCGCTATTGCCAGAAACCCCAGTGTACAGGTGTCTACCCTTCCGGTCCGCGCGAACCTCTAATATCCGATTAACTCGGTATTTTAAATACTTGATTATATAGCCAATTTAATTTCATATGATTCTTATATTATATGAAAACATGTTAGCATACCAAAATTCAAGCCCTTATACCCTTTGGATTATTTTATATTAAATATCCATATTTAGAAACCCTAATTTCATGAATTTCTCGTTTTATTATCAAAACTTATTTTTAATTCAAACCAACTTAGGGTATTATCCATTATAACATTTTATAATATCCTTTAAAAGATCGAAGCTTATTTCAACATCGTTTAGTTAATTTGGGCAAAACAACGTTATGAAAACCCTAATTTTGGCCCGTTAATAAAACCTTAACCAAACCTTTTCCAATTGTGAAATAAACTTAGGGCTTTCTTAAAACACATTAAATTAGGATTACCTACAAAAATTCAGACCCTAATTCCCACCCGATCACCCGATTTTGACAAAACAAGCTCAAGAACCCTAATTTTAGATCATTTCTAGAAACCATACTTAGAGATTGAATTTGCAAAAACTGAAAGAGGTTATTATAGATCATACCAAATAATGCTCCACTGCAAAAATTCGGCTTCTAACTCCTCCTGGATTTCTCGAATTTGGCTGATCAACTTTCTGGTTCGGAATGGGGTTTTTGGGTTAAAGATCAAGTAAATTGGCGAGTTGGAATGGATGATTCGAGCTTCAATTTATAGTGTTAGGTGCGAAATCATGTTCCTACACGTACTAGGATGACTAAGGCTCGAAATTGACACGTTAGGAGGGTCAATTTGTCAAAAACGTGAGCTGCAAGTCGAGAAAAACGTTGCTGTCACGAATCTGGCCTTCATTTGGGCCGCGTATCGCGCCAAGGGGGAGGAAGGAGCTCGCGTACCGCGAGCCATCTTTCACAGAATGGCAGAATTGGTCCTCCTACTTTATATTTACAGTTTAAGCCCCTGAACTTCTACCTTTCTATTATTTTATGTACTAAAACATTATGGGGCATATTTATAAAGGTTTCTAAGGCCTCGGACATGCTCGATGATATACGTATACATACATATATATATGTTTATATAATGCTTCCTCTTATTCTTTACTTTTATTTTGAATTTTTCTATTACTCATACTTCATTAGGATATTTTATTTTTTTCTATTACCCTTCGAGTTTTAAATCTCAGTTTATCAATGTCTACATGCCTTTAATTTGGTAGTGTGATGTTCAAAGAAAACCGGGTCATTACCTTAAAGATTTTAGAAAAGCACGTCATTGCTTTAAAGATTTCGTACATCAGTGTTTTAAAAGAAAACCAGGACCTATTTGCTTTCGATTTAGCGGTCTATGTGTGTTATGTTTGTTTTGTTGGTGCTTATTAAGAGTGTATGTGGGCTATTTGCTTTAGATTTAGTGGTCTATGTCGGCCCTTGGTTGTCACATAGTCCATGTTATTTTCTCATAATTAGGAGTTAAGAACTTGTTAGCAAAGGGACAACAGGAGGTAAAAACAATGCCTTTAAAGTTATTTGGGTGCCTATGTGGATTTCATTTCGTAGTGTGGTTATGTATATATGTAAAAAGAAAAGAAACTCCTTGGTTTATAGCTTTGGTCACACAATTTTTTAATTCAGTGTCATATATGCCTTTGATGACTATGCATTGAGATAGTTATCTTTTTTTTTTTTTTTACTTTTGTTGTGTTTATTTTCATATATATCTTAGTTGAAGCAAATTAGGGTCATATAATACAAAGAACATCAATGTACATTAGGACATAATAATGTATGGTATGCTATTGTTTGAGACAGAGTTTAAATAGGATACTAAGTTAGTCTAGGAAATTATTTATTACTTATTATAATATTTTGCTGCATCAGTATTACACAAGGTAGCTACAAAAGTATTTAATACTTGCTACATTACTACTTCGTGTGTTTTAGAAGGTTTTTGGGCGGAAAGTTCCGGTCCACAAAATACACAAGAGGTTAAAAATAAGGCTACACTTATAGTTTTTGTATTTTTCGTAAGTCTGAAACTTCTATTGGTGAATCTTAATTTATGCTTTGTTTGTAAGAGTTTGATGTAAATGTGATGAAATCAACAAATTCCTACTAACCTTGAGTTTTTTAGAATTATTCTACATGTGTGTTCTTTATAATACATATTATACCTTAAGTAATTATGTAATTTTCACCATTGCATATATTACATTAGGTGTATTTTTGCAGGCCTTGGAAAGAATTAGCTTTTCGTTGTTGCTAATACATCTCTCTCGGTGTTTACTATTTGTGAGTCATGTCTTAATTTTTTTACTTGCTTCTTATTTGTGTCATAGCATCAACAGTGAATGTGTGTTAATGTGATTGATTGAAATTTCAATATTTTGCATTCACGTAAGAGTTAATTTTTAGAAAAAAATTTTGTGATTTATAGTGCCTATTTGGTTTCTACTTTTACTTGAACATAAATTATGCCTCTGTTCTTATGATCAGCTACAATTAATGATGGACTCGCATTCTATCATTGACTCATTATCGTCATTGACACAATATGGATCTTGGTATACTTTGTCTTTCGTCTGGGTTGAGTTCGTTTTGCCTTCCGACCATGAAAACAAACTATGGATTAGTTTTCTTGACCAAAATGTAAGATTATTTTTTCATATTTTAAAAACATTTTTCTATTTTCTGCTTAAATCACTATATTTATTTTATTTTTTTTAGAGACAAAGAGTTGTGGGTTTTGTCACAGAGTCATTATTAAAACTTTACAAAAATATAAAACTGGTAGACAAAATGTTTGTACTACATCGTTTCCAAATTGAGAGTTTCGCTTATGAAGAATGGCCGAGGCATGAAAACTACGTCTTATATGCGAGCGATTTGAAGATTTTGATTGGTGAACAGACTCTACTTCTTCCATTTACAAATGATATTCCAAGACGATTCCGTTTATATCCATTAGTGCCTTCTATAGAAACACTTGCGCATGACAAGACGTCTTTAAAACTAATTACCGGTACGTATAAGTATTTTTATACAAAAAAAAATTCTATAGTACACTATGTAATATCACTAATTGTTAATTTGTTGTAGATGTCTTAGGGAAGATAATACGTCATGAGCGACGATTTCTACATTTTGTTTTGGAACTTCAAGATGTTACGTAAGCCATTTTTCATATAAAAATAAAAATTAAATACTTCTTTTTAGTTTCTTTATAATTACTTATTTTATTATGAATGGCAATACAAATTACATGTCACAGCGACAAAACAATACAAATATTTTTATACGACCCGTCGGAGGTTTTGTTGGTGAAGGCCTTTTGAGCAATGTTAGAGAAATCTATTGTCTATATATCTAGGGTCAAGCTGGTTCGCAAGCGTACAAGTACGTTTTAATCTACATATATAATTTTTAAATAAAATTGAACTTCTCGCGTTAACCCAAATTTTTTACAATATATATTATATATGTGTCTTCAGTGAACATTTTGGAGTCAACAAAGTATACCAAGATCGTCTATGAACCAGACATGCCAGAGGCACACCAAATTAGGATTATACGTTCTTAATACATATTAGAATGTATTGTTTGTTTGAAATAGAAGATGTGTTACAAAGTTATATAGATTATTGTTTAGTTGCTTTTTATATGTACTATGCATAATTTATGAATATTTGATGTCTTATATTATGTTTTTAGAAGTAATTTATGACTTTTCTTACATGTAGTTTGTTGCATTTTTTATATTATATTTACCACTCAAATACTAATTGGTAAGTTAGCTATATCATCTATACTTTCCTTAATATCGACTAATTAGTTATTATTTGGGTAAACAAAGGTATCACAATGGTTGACCTTTCTGTTGAAATTATCGTGTTTGAGATATTAACGAGGGCGTCAGTGAAGGTTGTAGGCTGTTCTAAGTCTGTTTGTAAGGAATGGCATGCCTTATTGTCAACACAAGACTTTTCAAAAATACATTGTTCCCGCTCATTAAATTCATCTAATCAAAGAATTCTCAACGTTGGCGAGCTAACATGCTCTGTTCATCCAATCGACATTCGGTCATGTGATTATGGGCCAGGCACCATTGTTGATTTTCCATTCAATGATATCTCAATCCATTCGTATTTGGATGGATTGTTGTGCGTTTGCTTGGATTCTACATTTGAGTTGCTTCTTTGGAATCCCGTCACCGGTGCTTATAAGAATTTGTCAACACCTGATTTTCATGGCACTTATCAAAATAATCTTGATGCGGGTGGGTTGTACATTGACGCTTCTCAAGATTACAAGGTCCTGCATATTAAGCGTAGGTGTGGTGTTTATGGCGCCAATGTCTATTCGAGGAGACTTGACTCTTGGAGGAATATACCTTTCATAACAAGAGCGGAGTACATTAGGCAGAGTTTCTATTGGTCATCCGGTACTTTATGCGGTGACACTCTATATTTCACGGTTTCCGAAAGCTACATTGACGGAGTAAACGTAGTGATTTGTTTTGATGTTAATTTGGAACAATTTAAGGAGATAAGCTTTCCACCCGTTCCTTGTAATGGAATTTATAAAAGAGAATTATTGAATGTAAAGAATGAACTTCACATGTTTGTCAGCACCGGCTATCGTGAGATGTCAATCGATTTGTGGAAGCTAGAAGGGGAATACTGGATTAAAGATTTCTCATGTCCTGGAATGATAACACTTGATGAATGGTGCAACATGTCACATTTTATGACAAACGGTAATTGGCATTTGATGACTAAGCAGGGAAAGCTTTATGAAATCTAAGTCGATACGAAGCCCTTCGAGTGTTTTTATCATCCTACTTGCTTTCGCCTAAAGAATGGTGCAATGTTTCTCGAGACCGTTGTTTCACCAACACTATAGTTTCACTTTAACTTTTTGTTTTCATGTTCTCTATTAATATATTCAGAATTTGGTTGTCTATGAGGCTTTCAGAACAATATTGTGTTTTGTAACTCTCTTTTATTAAATTTACAAGGTAGTTTTCAATTTACAATGACTAATAAACAACTCAAAGATCATAATGATGCTTCTACCTCAAGTTCATCTACATCATCTGAAAAAAGAAAAGAATATAACGCACGATATTACGCTTTACGCAAAGAAAACAAAAAACCACAAGATCGCAATGTTGCTTCTACCTCAAGTGCATCTACATCAGCTGAAAAAAGAAAAGAATATCAGGCACGATATTATGCTTCACGCAGAGAGAATAACAAAGTATCCAAGGTTGGTATCAACGATGTCTCCCAAAGTAATAGTAGTCACATGACGCCAGAGAATGTGCCACGTACACCAACCCTAATCGGCAATAGTACGCCGACAACCTCACTCCCCTATCTAATTGACGAAGTCATGCCTCTAATATCACGAGGTTTCTATTTATTTTGCAATCCTTTCTCTAAAAAACTTGAATTCTTTAGCAATTTTCATCCTTTAACACAAGTATATTGTTAGGTATTCAAATTCAACCGCGTACATTATTGCCTCAATTTCGCGAAGTTATTGTCCAACCATCCATCCGAGATGTGAACACAGAAAACCCACATCTCTTAAATGAAATCATTCCTCGAGTATCACAAGGTTTTGTTCTATTTAACAATATGATTTTTTTTATAATAGTTGACATGTTTTGTAACTTATTGACAAACATATAACGAATATCTTAGGTACTCGAGATGAGAACGTAGAACAAGATCCATATGACTTTGTTTATGAAGGTGTACCTAGAGACCATCGTGGTTTAACGGATCGAAGGCCTTGTACTCATTGTGGGGCAAAGCTATGTACATTTGAATTTGCTACCTTTTGTTATATGAGTGGGAAAACAAAGTTAGCAAATTCAGAAATTCCAAATGAGTTGTACCGGCTTTTCACGTCCCAAGATGAATGTGGAAAATTGTTCAGGAAACACATACGTGCTTATAACACCAATTTCTTTTTTGCCTCAATGGGTGTGACATTGGATGATTCAGTGAACAATAGGAGAGACGGTATATATACTTTTCGTGCTCATAAAGGAATATATCACAAAATCGACCAATTAGTTTTGAGGGATGGAACTCCGAGATATTTACAATTGTATTTTTATGATCCTGAAAATGAGTTAGATCATAGACTCCAATAGCCAAATCTTGATCGAAGTATTACTGAGATCTTGACACGAGTTCTTTCTACAAACCCATACGTCCACACATTTCAAAGTCTTGCTCAACTAGGACCTCTAGACAACTATCGAGTCACTTTGAATGCTTCGGTAGAACTTGATCAAAGGGTGTATAACCGGCCAACAACATCTGAGGTTGCCGGTATTTGGGTTGAAGGTAATGAGAATATCACTTCGTACAAATGAAGTATTGTTGTGTACGGTAGGTCTGAATACCCGTCAACTATTCAGCCGTACTTTGGTTGTTACGATCCATTGTCATATCCTTTATTTTTTCCCAATGGCGAGACGGGTTGGCATCAAAACATACCGCGTCAAGGAGCATCGTTCAATGAAGTTCACAACAATCAAGACGGCAACGACGAAGAAATGGAAGGTACGAACAATTTACATTTCTTTTGGGAAATGAAGATCATATGATAATATCCTTTATTTTAACTCTTTTTTTTTTCAAACTATTTTCATTATTCAGAGGCTAACACGGGACATGCTAGAACAACCGTGGCTATGCGAGAGTACTATTCCTATAAGTTCCAAATCCAATCTACCGAGAATGTGCTTCTGTTTGGTTGTAGATTACTACAGCAGTTTGCAGTAGATGTTTACATAAAGCTTGAGACGTCACGTTTACAATACTGTGAACAAAACCAGGCTAAGATAAGAGCAGATTGTTGGATTATATAACAATTATCAAAATCACGAGTACGCAGCGGAAAGAATCCTATGAATTAATCTAATTAACCGGTATTAGAATGTGTACCTTTTTAGCTCGGCAAGACTTGATCTCTTGGAGGATTTGAAGTAAATCCCTCTACGATCGCACACACGACACACCAATGCTATGTGCTAGCAATGATCACGAACTCCTCTTGATGTAGGCTTGGTCGAACCACACAAGGAAATCGAAAACCCCTTGGGTTTATCCTTGTCGCCGTATTTCGAGAGAGTAGAGAGAGAATTAGGGTTTGGACTATTGTCAAGTCAATCCAGCAACTAAACCTTAAACCCCTGAGGATCTATTTATAGGTTTAAAAGACTTGATAACCAAGTTAGGGATTGTGATAATCCCCTAAACCGAATTCGGCCTAAAGGGCTTATCACAAAGCCCATCCCAATTGTAATCCAATTACAACTCTTTCTAATTACAACTAACACCCCTGTTAACAATTAACTTGTCAGTTTTTAACGAAACCTCGTTAAATATTCGTGATAAATATTAATTAACCATTAATTAATATCAATACATTTGGTGTCGAGACGTGTGACCCCGTAGGCTTAAATAACTTCCGGACATACGCTTACTATTACATGATCATATCCCTACAGCTCCCACTTGAGCTTGCAATAGTAAAGGTAATAACATTGGTTAGCGTCTAGCAACACGCCAATGCTCCCAGAAATATTTAAGTACAGTTTCTCAAAGTGTATTTAAATGGTACAGTCATTTACTATCCCTTTGTTACCGATACCGTGTTAAATATGAATATGGATCAAGTCATTTCATACTTTAACGATTCTGTTTCTCATTCTCACAACTAACTTAAGATTACCAAATTGCAAATCGAGACATCTCTAGATTTCATTTGGGCACGGCCATGCAAACATCTTAATTAGTCCAATGAGGGGCCCAGTGGTATCTGCTTCAGCACAAAGCTGAAGGAACAAATCCTCTTGACTACACGTGTCAAGTCACATACTTCACTACACTTACTGAAAATAGCTCTTTTGTACTACCTTATTCAGGATAGTTAGACCTATATCAAGTAGGTGCAATCCATACATGCATGACCTGCTTGTATCTCAAGTCTAAGGATAAGTAAAGCAACCATTTACGAATTTCACTTAATGACGCCGATCCATAAAGTGATAATTCGTTAGTGGGTCAGTCCAGTATGCATCCAATGAATACCATGTGAGTTTGGTGGGACCATCCAAACCAATCACTCAGATTTTGTCTTAGTTTAACTATACTCCCATATAGTTAATCGACAATGGACAATTTAGAATACTTGACAAGTACTCAAGGATTAAACATGCAAATATAGGACACAACTTAACCATTAAATGAAATCAAACATATCAAATACTTTATTTCATTATATAAACAGAAATTGTTTAACGTCCTTTATCCAAATACCGAACATCAGACATACATGATTTAACCAGCCAATTTAAGTCCCATGCCCTCGGCATGCCTTTCAAGCTTCGGCCTCGACAAAGCTTTCGTGAAAGGATCAGCTAAGTTAATATCTGTGTGAACTTTGAGTAATTTGATTTCACCTAGTTCGATCTGCTCACGAACATAGTGATATCTCCTGGCATAGTGTCTGGCGCCCTTCTGAACTCCAGGTTCTTTGGCGATGACTAATGCACCCGAGTTATCGCAGTACATGTCAATAGGCAAGTTACTTGTGGGGATCAATGTCTAGCCCACTAATAAACTTCCTTATCCAGACAGCCTCCATTGCAGCTTCCGAAGCAGCAATGTACTCAGACTCTGTTGCAGACATAGCAACTGTGGTTTGTTTCTTGCTTTTCCAATCCACAGCGCCTCCATTCATAACGAAGACGTACCCAGACTGAGACTTCGTGTCATCTCTATCAGTCTGAAATCCAGCATCACAGTATCCGGTCACTTTGAGCTCTTGATCTGGATTTCCCCCATATACCAAAAACAAATCTCTAGTAGCCCGTAGGTACTTGAGAATGGTCTTAACAGCAGTCCAGTGACTTTCACCTGGATTCTGTTGATAACGGCTAACGATATTCTGCGCGAACGCTATATCAGGTCTAGTGCATCTCACCGCATACATTATAGAGCCTACAGCCGAAGCATAAGGGACTCTTTGCATACGCTTCACCTCATCAGGTGTAGAAGCACCTTGTTTGACCGACAGACCAAGTCCTTCCTGCATTGGTACTATACCACGCTTGGAATTCTCCATCTTGAATCGCTTCAAGATCTTATCAATATAAGCACTTTGACTTAGTCCAATCAACCGCTTAGTTCTATCTCTATAGATCTTGATTCCAAGAATGAATGCTGCTTCTCCCAAGTCTTTCATAGCAAAACACTTTCCAAGATGGGATTTTACATCTTGCAACATTGGAATGTGTTTTCCTATTATCAATATGTCATCTACATATAAGACAAGGAAAGTAACATTACTCCCACTAGCTTTGCGATATACACATGGCTCATCGGGATTCTGAACGAAACCAAACTTTTTGATTTCTTCATCAAACCGTTTATTCCAACTCCTCGATGCTTGCTTTAGTCCATAAATGGACCTTTGAAGCTTGCATACTTGGTTGGGATGTTTTGGATCAATGAACCCTTCAGGTTGATCCATATAGACTTCTTCATCCAAGTAACCATTTAAGAAGGCAGTCTTAACATCCATTTGCCATATCTCAAAGTCATAGTACGCTGCTATGGCTAAGAGAATCCTAATAGCTCTAATGTCTGCTACTGGTGAAAAGGTCTCATCATAGTCAACGCCAAAACGTTGAGTATAACCTTTCGCCACGAGACGAGCTTTATAGGTGTGTACATTTCCATCCATGTCGGTCTTCTTCTTGAAGAGCCATTTACTCCCAACGGTTCTTGCGTTAGGAGGAAGATCAACCAGGGTCCAAACGTGGTTATCTTGCATGGATTTCATTTCCACATTCGCAGCTTCAAGCCATTTGTCAGATTCCGGATCTGATAATGCAGCTTTGAAGTTCGGAGGCTCATTGAGATCTCCTGATACGTTATCCTCGGATTCGACTAGACCAATCCATCTATCCGGTTCACGTACGACCCTTTCGGATCTACGAAGTGGAATCGCAACATCATCGACTTGAGGTTCATCTCTTTGAACATTTTCCCCCCCAAGTTGATGATTGCTAGTTGTTTCAGAAGGTGACACATCTTCTAGTAGTTCTACAATTCTCCCACTGTTCTCTTGAGCTATAAAATTCTTTTCAAAGAATTCAGCATATCGAGCAACACGAACAGTGTTTTCTGAAGAATTATAGAAGTAGTAACCCATTGTTTCCTTTGGGTATCCCACGAAGATGCACTTAGTAGTCCTGGGTTGTAATTTGTCAGGCGTATCACGCTTCACAAGTGCCTCACATCCCCAGACTCTTAAGTAAGACAACACAGGGACTTCTCCATGCCATAATTGATATGGTGTCTTTTCAACCTTCTTGGTTGGAACCATATTTAGAACGCGTACAGCGGTTTCTAGAGCAAAATCCCAAAATGATAATGGGAGAGTTGTAAGGTTCATCATCGACCTCACCATCTCTAGTAAGGTTCGATTCCTCCTCTCAGACACTCCATTATGCTGAGGAGTATAAGGAGGAGTAAGCTGTTGGACAATTCCACACGCTTTAAGATAATCCTTAAACTCTTGGCTTAGGTATTCTCCACCACGATCCGATCTAAGGATCTTGATGGTCTTACCGAGTTGATTTTCAACTTCGTTCTTGAACTCTTTGAATGTTTCAAATACCTCATGTTTATGTTTAAGCAAGTAAACATAACCATAACGGCTGAAATCATCCGTGAAAGTTACGAAGTAGCTAGCACCTTTTCTTGACACATGTCTAAATGGGCCACATACATCAGTATGGATGAGTCCAAGTAGCTCTTTTGCCCTTTGCGGCTTGTTCGGAAAGGGTTTTCTTGTCATCTTTCCTGAGATACAGGAAACGCATTGATCAAATGATTCATCATTTGATTGTAAGATCCCTTCACGTTGAAGTCTTTCAATGCGATTTTTGCCAACATGGGCAAGACGACAGTGCCAAAGATAGGTAGAGTCCAAAACAGTTTTGGCTCGTTTGCTAATAGTGAACATTGAATTATTTGAAACACAACCACGCATATCAATTTCATAAATGCCATCACAAGGAATAGCATCAAAATAATGAACATTATTTTTAGAAACTGAAATACTGATATCATTAAAAACATTAATGTATCCTTGGTTTTTCAACAGAGAAACTGAAATAACACCTCTAGTGATAGAAGGTGCATAATGACAATTGTCTAATACAATACATAACCCAGAAGGCAGAATTAAATGAAATTCTCCTATAGCTTCCACAGCTGCTGGCAAACCATTTCCAACGAACAGCTGCAAAGCCCCAGGCTTCAGTTTCCTCCTCTTTCTAAGACCCTGTAACGAATTACAGATGTGAGTTCCACAGCCGGTGTCATACACCCATGAATCACTCTTAGAAAAGGAAAATAATTCAATTGTGAAGATACCTGAAGTACTAGTCCCACTAGTATTCTTTCTCTTCTTCATCAACTCAGCTAGGTAGGTAGGACAGTTCCTCTTCCAGTGTCCGACTTCACCACAATGGTGACAGATCTGGTCCTTAGCCTGATGCTCTTTAGGGGCCGGAGGGGTTTGCTTGGCTTTAGGGATATGGGCAACAGCCTTGCCTTTACCCTTGCCATCAATCTTGCCCTTCCCCTTATTCGGTCGTTTAGCCTTTTGGATCTTACCCCCCTTGATCATAAGAACTTGGGGTGTTTCAGTGGCCTTTTTAGGAATCGTTTTTTCATACTCGACAAGCATAGCATGAAGCTCAGGTATAGTCTTAGTCATACTATGCATGTTATAGTTGCGCACAAAACCCTCAAAATCCTTCGTAAGCGATTTGAGGATCATGCCAACTGCAACAGCACGATTATACCCATAATTGAGCGATTCCAATTTGTCAAAGTAGCTCTTCATCTTGAGCACATGACTACTGACCGATTTACCAGTTTCAAGCTTCAAGTCGTGGAGTTCCACAACTAGGTCGAACAATTCGACACCAGCTTGTTTTTCATACATCTTTTTCAGCTCTTTGATCATATCACAAGGTGTATGAAATTCGTATTGCTTCTGAAGATCAGGAGTCATACTCGAGATCATCATACAAGCAACCTCATCGTATCTGCTGTACTCTGCGTTGTAGAACGCTTTCTCTTGCTCAGAAGCATCAGCAGCTGGCTCGGTCGGCCAATGATGTTCAAGGACATCGGTCCTCCGTTCAACTCTAAGGACAATCCTCAGTTGACGGTACCAGTCATTGAAGTTAGATCCATTCAGCTTTTCTCTTTCAAACATTTGACGAAAAGCATGACCAACATTGTTTTGAGGTGGGTTTGTTGCCATCTACAAAACAGATTAAGTTCAAAAATCAGTATTTTCGATAATCTTTTCCTTAATAAATTTAATTACCCAATGTTTAAACATTTTAAACAATTAAGCTTTATTAAGGCTAGGATCCAATTGACATGCCATCATTTCATCAGTTGATCTGCTAGAAATGATGCATTCAAATGGTAAGTGACGATCACTAATTGTATTCCAAATACAATTCCTAGATTTTATGGGACCTACAACTTGCACCAAGTGATTTGTAGTCATGTTTCATCCCATCTTTTGCCACGGGCTAAGGGTCTCACCGCCTAGCTCGTTTTAAGTCGTCCAGCCAAGAACGCACAAATTGTCCACCATTGTGTACCAATGAGTGGGAATTTGTCATGCAAATGCCATTTTACCATTGTGTACCAATGAGTAAGATGACATCCACAAGTGTCCTTTACAAGGTGGATGGCAAAGACTTAAGTTTGGTTTGGGTCAAAACAATTTTGATGCGTGATCAAAAAAGTTATGTGTGAAGATTCATGCACATCTTCATCACATAATGTGTTTATAAAATTCTTAGTTTGTCATCCAAATCAAAAGAGCTCGGTAGCTCCATTTGCAACACACAAAGAAGCGTAGGGGTGAGGTTTGCAACTTTTGCAATTAAAAACCTACCCACTTTAGGGAAGCAGAGCGACCCGACTTATACCTCTCTTAGAGTGTGTTCAAATGGGTGAGCCGGTGTTTCTTTTGACTTTTAGGACACAAATTTTATTTTATAAACAAAATCATATTTCAATAGTTCTTTTAGCAAATTTCGATTTTCATAAAACAAATTTGCAATAAACCTTTTATTATGTCACAATTATCAGATAATCACATAATCTTAGGGTTTCTAATTATCACATATAATTTTAATTAAATCCTCTTTGATTTAAGTAATAACCATGAACGATTTGCATGAAACATCATGGTTTTTACTTCTTTTTAACACTTTAAAGTTTAAAGGTACAACATGTTGTTCATAACAATTATCTAATAATTGATAAAAACTTGGATTTAAAATTTTTAGATCACAAAAATCAAATTTTAGAACTAAAAATTAGGGTTTCCGATTCGTCAAGAGGTTTTCGATCCATAATTAGAGTTTACGATCGGAAAGCAGGGGTTTCCGATCGAAACAGGGTTTTCGAGTGGGTCGGAAAAGCCTTTCCGATCGGAACCTTTCCGATCGGACACTTTTCGATCGGGTCGAAAAGCCTTTCCGATCGGAACCTTTCCGATCGGGCACTTTTCGAATGGGTACTTTTCGATCAGTTCGTAAACCCTTTACGATTTGGATCGAGAAGTAGGGTTTCCGGTCGGAAAACAAGGGTTTCCGCATCCGGAATAAGGTTTTCCGATCGGAAAACAAGGGTTTCCGATCGGGTCGAGAAGTGGTTTTTCGATCAGGGACTTTTCGATCGGGTCGAAAAGTCCTATTCCATCGAACTTTTTTTCGTTTTTACCAATTGCGAAACCTTTTCCAATTGTAAAACACGATTTTTAAATGAATCGAAAAGCTAGAATCTTGTTTTGGTTACCCCCCTTCCAAGTTTTATTCCCGGTAATTAATTAAAATCATAGGTGGCTCGTGATACCACTGTTGGGTTATATAACAATTATCAAAATCACGAGTACGCAGCGGAAAGAATCCTATGAATTAATCTAATTAACCGGTATTAGAATGTGTACCTTTTTAGCTCGGCAAGACTTGATCTCTTGGAGGATTTGAAGTAAATCCCTCTACGATCGCACACACGACACACCAATGCTATGTGCTAGCAATGATCACGAACTCCTCTTGATGTAGGCTTGGTCGAACCACACAAGGAAATCGAAAACCCCTTGGGTTTATCCTTGTCGCCGTATTTCGAGAGAGTAGAGAGAGAATTAGGGTTTGGACTATTGTCAAGTCAATCCAGCAACTAAACCTTAAACCCCTGAGGATCTATTTATAGGTTTAAAAGACTTGATAACCAAGTTAGGGATTGTGATAATCCCCTAAACCGAATTCGGCCTAAAGGGCTTATCACAAAGCCCATCCCAATTGTAATCCAATTACAACTCTTTCTAATTACAACTAACACCCCTGTTAACAATTAACTTGTCAGTTTTTAACGAAACCTCGTTAAATATTCGTGATAAATATTAATTAACCATTAATTAATATCAATACATTTGGTGTCGAGACGTGTGACCCCGTAGGCTTAAATAACTTCCGGACATACGCTTACTATTACATGATCATATCCCTACACAGATTTGTACCAAGGTATTGTCGATTGCGTCAATGCTGGTGAGGTTAATCCAAGCAGAGTTGGAAGGAGAATTGCGTTGCCCGCATCTTTCATCGGAGGGCCTCGCGATATGCGTCGTCGGTTTCTAGATGCGATGACTTTAGTTCAAGAGGATGGCAAGCCTGATTTTTTCCTTACAATGACGTGTAATCCGAACTGGCCTGAGATATGTGATAACTTAAAAGCTGGCCAAACCGCACAAGATCGTCCAGAGCTTGTTACAAGAGTGTTTCGTGCTAAATTAGAGGATCTTAAAGAACAACTTTTCAAGAAACATATCCTCAGGAGAGTCAAGGCATACGTTTATGTCATCGAGTTCCAAAAGCGTGGTTTGCCGCATGCCCATTTTCTTATTATCATGTGCTCGGCAGACAAACTTGGTAATCCGGACCATTATGATAAGGTCGTGTGTGCTGAAATCCCCGACGTAAAAAGACATCCCAGAATGCATGAGCTTGTTGTCAAACACATGCTTCATGGTCCTTGCGGACATTTACGATCAGGTAGTCCTTGTATGCAGGGTGATCCTCCGGTTTGCCGTTTTCGCTATCCTAGACAATTTAATGAACAGACAACACAAGGAGCTGACGCATATCCCTTATACAGAAGAAGAGACAGCGGTATAGAAGTGGAGAAACGAGGAAAAACTCTTAATAACAAATGGTTGTCCCGTATAACCCAAGGCTATTGATGATGTTCAACTGCCACATGAACGTCGAGGTTTGCTCAAGTATAAAAGCTGTGAAGTATTTGTTCAAGTATGTTTACAAAGGACATGACAAGCAGGTTATTCAAATCGGTCAAGATGAGCAAGAGGTTGTCATCAATGAGATAAAGAGATTTCAAGATGCACGTTACGTCTCGCCCCCGGAGTCCATGTGGCGCATTTTTTCCTTCCCCCTTTCTCAAATCCATCCTGCTGTGTTGGCATTACAACTTCATCTCCCTAATAATCAGATGGTTAGATTTAGGGATGATGATATGATGTCTGAAATTGTTGATAGGGAAAGAGATAAGAGAACGATGCTGACAGCCTTTTTTGAAACATATAGAGTGAATGAAATGGCAAGACAATATTTATACAAAGATTTTCCAAGACACTTCACGTGGAATGTAAGCTCGCGTCGTTGGAATCCACGTTGTCATAAGTCACAAAGAGGTCGCATTTTTGCCGCCAATCCAACAGAAGGAGAAAGGTACTACTTACGTTTGTTGTTGTCAAATGTAAAGGGTCCTACTTTGTTTGAAGATCTTTGCACAGTTAATGGTGTAAGGCACACAACATTCAGAAAAGCAGCTCTCAAGATAGGGTTAATAGAGAACGATGAAAGTCTTTCACAGTGTCTCGCAGAAGCCTCCATATATCAGTTTCTTGTTGCTCTTAGAAGGTTATTCGCGACAATTTTGATTTTTTGTGAACCTGGAGATGTTCGTAAGTTATGGAATGACCACTTTGATTCATTAGCTGAAGATCATATATTACATATTCAAAGTGACGAACGAGTTCGAAATATGGTTCTTACTGAAATTAAAGTATTTTTACAATCTATGGGTAAAAAACTCAATGATTTCGATCTTCCTATCATCACAGAAGATGTGAACTTACAGTCTCGAGGTTGTCGTGAGATGCAGGAGGAGTACGGGATAGTCGTGGAACCTGAACACTTATGTGCCAAAGATTCTCTTAACGGTGATCAAAAAATCGTTTACGATGAAATCATGAATCATGTCAATAATGATTTACCGGGCATGTTCTTTATAGATGGTCCTGGTGGAACGGGAAAAACGTTTGTGTACAAAGCTTTGCTTGCTGAAGTCCGTTCACATGGTTTAATTGCTCTGGCAACAGCGTCATCAGGTGCCGCTGCTAATAACTTGCCGGGAGGGAGAACAGCGCACTCCAGATTCAAGATTCCTATTAAACTTGAAAATAACTCGATGTGTAACATCAACAAACAAAGTGGAGCCGCTGAATTAATTAGGTCATGCAAAATAATCATTTGGGATGAAGCATCGATGGCTAAGCAACATGCGATAGAGGCGGTCAATCGAACTTTGCAAGACATTATAGGCGTTAGGCTCCCATTTGGTGGAAAGATAGTGGTTATGGGAGGCGATTTCAGACAGGTGTTGCCGGTCGTTAAACGTGGCACTCGAGCACAGATTGTAGACGCTAGTTTACGCATGTCGCCTCTTTGGTCTTTGACAAGAGTAATGCGGTTGACCATAAACATGAGAGCACTTAATGATCCATGGTTTTCTGATTTTCTTTTAAGAGTTGGTAATGGAACCGAAGAATCGATCGAAGGAAGCTTTATCCGCATTCCTGATTCCATGACAATTCCATCCACTATCCGAGAAAACTCTATAAAAGAATTGATCGATGCCATCTTTCCATCACTTCAAGATAATATGCATTCCTCGGATTATATAATCTCAAGAGCAATTTTATCCACTAAGAATGAGAGTGTTGATGAGATTAATGATCAGATGATTGACAATTTTGTAGGGGAGGAAAAAGTTTACTATAGTTTTGACGAGGCTGAAGACGATTGCAACAACTTATATCCGGTCGAGTTCTTAAACACGCTAAATGTGAATGGTTTGCCGCCTCATAGACTTAGTCTAAAAGTTGGATGTCCCATAATATTTCTACGGAATATAGATCCATCACATGGTCTATGTAATGGCACAAGATTGATATGCAAAGGTTTCCAGCGCAATGTTATTGATGCCGAAATAGTCGTTGGCCAACACATTGGAAAACGAGTGTTTTTGCCAAGAATCCCTCTATCTCTTTCTGAAAAAGACATATTCCCGTTCAAATTGAAAAGAAAACAGTTTCCCGTTCGACTTAGCTTTAACATGAGAATCAATAAAGCTCAAGGTCAAACAATTCTGCACGTTGGTGTTTATCTACCGGATTCAGTTTTATCGCATGGACAACTATACGTGGCATTGTCAAGAGGGATATCACGGGAAAATACAAAGATATTAGTGCATATGGCCAAAGATTTTAGAAGAGATGGGGTATACACCTCAAATGTTGTTTATCAAGAAGTCTTACAGGATCAATGAACAATCGTTGTTTTTTTTTCGTCGCATGCTTGTAATTATTGTTATTACTTCAATGGCCACACTTTGTAACTTATTACATTATATTATGTGTCTTATATATTGCAGTTTATGTCTTCTATATTACACAGTTTTGTTTCACACATTCAACTAAGACATTTGAAATTACAAACTGACCCATTTCACGTCATTAATTTATAAAAAGACAAGGTTAATTTACTAATTATGATATTTGTTTCACTATTTTGAAAGTCAATCCTACACGAACGATCTGCAATAAGCGGGTTTATCATGGTTAAAATTTCAATATATGTATTGATGTTGGAAGTGTTATCAAGACTTCCAGCAAAATTTGCCTGTCAATGTAAGCTTGTTTGTAGGGAATGGTGCAAGCTCATTTCAACAAATGATTTTGTCAAGGCTCACATCTCCAAATCTCACAAATTCAATATTTTATCCACCGATTGTGATGATAATTCATTTCACAAGTTAGTTTTCGACAATTCGATGTTTGGTTTCGATAGCCCTTTTCACCTTCCTTTCAGACTTCAACCATGGAATTTGAAGGTTTTAGGCGTGTTAGATGGCTTTCTTTGGGTTCTCCTTGTAGATACACGTGAGATCGTGCTGTGGAATCCTCTTACAACTGTCTACAAAAAGTTGTCAAAAAACAAAACCATGTTTGTTGATGATTCTGGTAGCAATATATTAGGGTTTTATTATTCCAACTCTGCTCAGGATTATAGGCTTCTACATGTAACACAGGGCCAAGAAGAAATTGTTTGTTATTTTTACTCAATGTCAATGGATTCATGGAGAGTGATACATTTTTAACGGAAATGGAGTATGATCCTAGCAGATTGATTTTGTCATGTGCGACATTATGCGGAGATGCCCTCTTTTTCTTGGCTAGCGTTTTTGGTTTAGGGTATTATCTTCAGTGGGTTCTACGCTTTGACGTAAATTTTGAACAATTTACGAATATATCCATACCTGAGTTTAGATATAATGGTGGGTATAAATTACACATTGTTAATGTCCACAATGACATTAGACTTTTTGTTGTTCATGGCCTGCATGAATATGTCTATTTCTTTGACGTATGGAAGATGATGGGTGACGAGTGATCTTTGGAAGTTTCATTATCGAAGGTAATGTCCATTCGTCTTCCTATAGAATTCTACGTCAAGTATGTCACGAATGAAGACAAATGACTTCTTATGATGAATTACGATGATACTTATGTGTTGGACTTTAGTATGAACAAAGTCATTTACTTATATCCTTCTAAGTACTTTAATGCAATTCAAGGAGCAGCATACACCGAGACATTTCTATCCCCAGGTATTCGTGGACATTGGATGTTTTGTTTGAATATGTGTGTATCCCTAAATATTTTATTATGTTAAAATACTAGCATTACTTGGTAAAATATGTTAAAATATTTTGTTATATTTTAATTTGTTAGATTATTATTTCTTTTATGTTAAAATACTAACATATTTGTTTTTTTTTTTTACATTAATTGGAAAGTTCTTAAAGATGTCTGAAGCCTTTTTAGAACCAGGTATGTTATGTTATCCTTTAACATTTTTAATATGAATTGTGGTTATGATAAAATCTTTCATCCTAATAAAGTAATAAAGTGGTGTCCATATGTCCGCTTTCTAGGATCTTCACATCATCGTTCACATCAGCATTTCACTTGTCAACACCACAATCAATATGAGAAAAAAAAAGCTCGCGGACCTAATCTCACCCGTATCCGTAATCCGCTTCTCTGTCTACCCGACTTCAATTTCGATTATCTAATCTCTCCTTTTCTCCCTTAATGCTGTTGTTCCAGGCTTCCAGTTCTACTCTCCGGTCTCCAATCTGGTAATCTCCATCGCCCCTGTTGATAATCGACAGTCCAAATATCCTCTTTACTCTTTCATTGCCCTAATCTACAGTCCAAATATCCTCCGCTATCATACTCCTCAAACCATCCCCATCGCGACAAAGTCTCATCACCACCAATCTCTTTTCTTGCTATTGGTTTCAATTTGAGGTATGGTTTAGATTTCTGAAATCGATTTTGATGTTGGTTTGCCAAACCCGTAATGGGTTTTCTTATATGGTTTAGATTTCCCAAATTGATTTATACAAAGAGGATGAAGTCTATAACTTACATTCAAGGTTTTCTTATAAATAACCAGGGTTTGTACGAATAGAATGAAGTCTGCTCAAATGTTTTTTCAAAGAATTACTCATATGCTACTCACCAATTCATTCCTCTGTGGTTATTTGTGAGGTTTCAAGATCTAAGATAGTCTCATCCTTCTTACATCCGTTTTTACTTTTTACAGGTTCATAATTTATAAGAAAAGGTTTGCTCCAATCTTCCACTTTTACAGGTTCACAATTTCGCTGTATGAAAGACATTACTTTGATTCTTATAGAAGATGATATTTTCTATTTGTTTAGAAAATGTGAATTCAGATTTATTTTTTATTTTCAATGAGCTTTTTAGGAATTTTGGGATTAGACCAATTTGATAGATTGCTAAAGCTCAATTCTTTAACTATAACATATGATATTTTCTTTTTGTCTAATTTTAAAGCCCATTGAAAAAGGATGTTCAGTTGCTCTTATTATTTTTGAATTTAGACCCATTTGATGTTTGCTAAACCTAAATTTGTGATAATATGTTCTTTACCGTACTTTTGAAGGTTAAACAATTGTTCTTTACAGTTTTGTAGGGGCTTTAAGGCTCCTATTGGGTTACAAAAGGAAACTCTCTGATTCATGATAGAGAATGATGAGCCTGAACCATGATCTTCTTAGGAAGCCGTAAGTATATTGTAAATGCTTCTATTTTGTGTTAATTATACGTTCCTTACTAAATGTGTTTGCTTTCTCTCTTTTGGTTGATGTGGCCCACATCATGTGGGCTAGCCTTGGGTTCTTGATGCTTGAATAATCAAGCAATAAATTTAGCTATGATGGTTTTCTTAGTATAATACTTTGCCGTTAGTGGTTTTGATAACCACATTAACTATTATGTTGGTTCTAAACAAATCGATAATTAAAGAATCAATAATATATTCATATGTCTGCATGAGCAAATAATCACCAAAAATTAATATAGTTTTGTTTTCGAGTTGATCGCCTAGAATCAAAGGGCATTTAGGTACAAGGTGTTTATCCACATCTAAGTGGTGCAGGTTCAAATCCCACAAAGTGGGTATGGGTAGTTGGTGGAATTTAATGGTGTGTTTGCCGTTCAAAAGTTGAAAAAAGTTAATTGCCTAGAACAAGAGTGTTGATGATCTTAAGGGATGCTTATGTAATTTTTGCATTTACCATAGAAGTGAAGTGTAGAGTGAAGTGTTGCATCAACTCACATGTTTTTCCAAATCTAATTATTGCATAAAACAGAAGAATAAATTCGCAATCTGGTTTTTGCCAAATGTTGAGTCTGACTTTTTGTTTTTGATGCTAATATTTTTTTAACCAATTGATTACTCTCAACTACTGCTATGTTTTTGTTAATGCTCCTTCGGAATTTATTTTGACTTGCATGTTGTTGCTATTTTACTTGAATACTTGATGCTTATATCTTCGATTGATTTGTTACTAAATTATTCAATTCATTTCCTGATGAGTTCAAATAATCATGTTATAATTTTAGCATTGGCTGGGTGGGGGCAGATGTTATTTTCTATTAATTTCTTCACATGAAGTTAAATGACTTTTATAGCAATTTAATGATTTTTTTTAAAACTATTGTCATTTAATCCTTTTTTTTTCAAAATGGAGTGATAGAGTGTCATAACTTACGACCTGTTTTTAAACTGATCATCAGTTTTTTTGACTTAGGTGCCCCAAAAGATTTGAAGTTTATATATGCACTATGGTTTAAAGAGATTGCGCGTTTGAGATGTGAATTTGGCTCAAACTCAGTTTCGTGTAGTCAATTACCAGTGGCACCAAGACGACGATCTCTGGAATGTTATATTTACCATCATTTAAAAATGGTGCATATATTTTTTTAATTATCGCTTCTATAGAAATGATATATTATTATACTCTTTAATTCTATCTTCTATAGTAATGATATATTATCGTTCTAAACTTGTAATCTTCTAATGAGAATTCAAATTAGTTGTTTTTAGATATGTGGTTGATGATTATAGCAATGTCATTTTAGTTGGTATTGTCTATGTATTTTAAAAATGACAAGGGATGAAGATTAGAGCTTGGGGACCTAAAGGTTCTCAAATTTAAACCTGACTTAAGGGTTTTTTTCTCAAGTGTTAGGTTTCCTCGTTGATGGTGTTTCTGGGTGAGTCAGGCTGGAGTGTTAAATTCAGTATGGACGGTTGCAATTCCCTCTCAGAAAGATTCACTCGGATATGAAGATTTTAACTAAATTCTTCTTAAGATCTTTAGCAATTCCGTTAATTAATGTGTATTGCGTTAAAAAAATAATGTGATATGATAATTAATGTGTACCCTATCAAAAAAATTGCTATGTATAAAATTTTAACTAAATTCTTCTCAAGATCTTTAGCATATGATAGTAAATTATTAGTTTTTTTAAGTTTTTTTTAAGAAATTAATAAATAAACCTTAAATTCTGACATCTCCTTAATATATTAAACTAGCCACTTACCCGGGTAAATACCCGGGTCTAGAACGTAATATATATATATATATATATATATATATATATATATATATACTAGCTTTTAATACCCGTGCGACGCACGGGCGGATTTTTAAAAAATAATAATTGTAATAACATGCTACATTACATGTAATTCGATAATTGAAATTAAAAAATCCAGCAACATTCAAAGAAATCTAGCAACATATGCAAAGTATAGTCCTAGTAATTGTGCTTGTAATAGCTGTCTAACCTCTGAAATAGATGTAACTTAAACATAAAAGTTAGCATGCATTATTTAAATGACCACAAACACTTTCGTTTGTAAAGAAAATTTATAAAAATGTTTCAAATAAGTTCAACTTAACCCTCAAAAATAGACATCGCTTCACCAATTTAGATATCAATATATATTGATAACCTAAAAAAAGAAAGTATATTGGATAAATACAAAAATAAAAAAAAATGAAAAAAGTGAAGCCTTTATCTATGAATTCTAAGATATGGTCATGCTCACCATTCCATTATTTGAGTGAATCTTATAATTAAGACTTGCAAGTGTAACCTAGTCCGAAACAATATGCAGCAATACATCCTAAAAATAGTATACATGAGAATTCATTGACAAATAGCGGAATGGTAATGTAGGAGCACAAAATTACATTTCTAAGCTTCAATAGCAAATTATATACATTTGATGTATCCACGACAAAATTAGGGGATCTTTAATTGATATGGCCTAAATAAGTGAAAAATGAAGTTTAATAACTGAGAAATAAATCACTAAAACAAAAGTATTTTAATTAAAAGGTAAGAATATGTACCTCCTAGAAGACAACATGCTCTTTGAGGAAGTTTCTGTGATTGACATGGGATGTTAGGGGTTTAGGGCCAACAAAAGCAATGATCACGCATCAATATTTTAAAGAGGCAACATTCCTAACAGAGAATGTTAGCACATATGTCACAATTTAAATATATGACTATGTGTAATTATGGATTAAGTTTTGTAAAATAACTAACATAATCAGTTTGAATTATTTAGGAAGTTGCCTTAATTTAAAATTTTGAAATAAAATTTAAAAATTTGATTGACCGCTTAACTGAAATGACTTAATTTTGGTTATACTAATTAATTTAAATATTAATTGATGTGGTTAACATAAATATGTTTAATTTTGTATGAGATATTATATCCGGATTTGAAGTTTAAATTGAAGAACTGATTACCTGAAAACTATGACGGAATTAAAGGATTTAAAAGCTTATGATATAAGCTGGAACCATTTGAGCGGGAAAAACAATTCAAGAATTGTTGTGGTGATGCCACGTGGCATCCCATCTTTTCATATATATATTATATAGATATATATATAGATAGATAGATAGATAGATAGATAGATAGATAGATAGATAGATAGATAGATAGATAGATAGATAGATAGATAGATAGATAGATAGATAGATAGATAGATAGATAGATAGATATACCATCCAAAAAAATCTTATCGGTAAAACAAAATTCAATAATAGTAAAAAAAAAATCAATGACAATTACAAATTCGAGAAGATAGATTTATACATTATATTTCTTGTTACATTGGTTGGACGACCGTCTTCATCCAAAATCAAGATCTTCAGACCATTCTTGCTCTTCACCCTTTATAACGCAACGTATAATTGACCGTGAGACAAGACGGGATCTTTCAAGTATAATCCAACTCTCGAAAGAGACTGACCTTGGCTTTTGTGTATAGTCATAGTAAAACAAACCGAGATCGGAAACTGTCTTCTCTTAAACTGAAAAACAACTCTTTTATCTGTTGGAACCAATGAAAGTCATGAATCCGATATTACTTCCGGAGATAACCACCGCTTCAATAACATGCTTCCCTAGAGATACGATCTGAAGACGTGTTCCATTACATAAGTCATTCCTCTGATCAATGTTTTTAAGCAACATAACAGGAACACCAACTTTTAGCACAAGACGATGATTTGGAATGCCAGATATATGTAAACAATTCAAGACGTCTGGTGAGTATAAGTTATGATCAACGTCGTCACCTACAATCTCATCTTGACAGGTCACAAGATTTAATAGAACTCATAGAAGAGTGGGGAAATTATCTTGAGATGGAATAGGTTTAATTATAAAGAACAATATGTTTTAATTATTAAAAGATGTCTTGTATAGTATTCAACTAAAAACTTCGTACTTGAATAAAAAACCATAATGGCATTTAATTTACCAATTAAAAAAATGCATCCGAGATGAAAGTCATGCTTGCAGAACCTACAGCAAGAAAAATATAAGCACTTCTTAAAAAGACATTGTTATTTAATGAAAGAAATGTCATTATGAGTATAGATGAGAGGAACAGCATAAGTAACTCACATGGTCCATATTGCATAGCATAAATGCAGGAAAATAAAGCAGTACAGTCACCCAACGTTTCGAAAACTCCCACCAGGGCTTCGTTTATCCAACCAGATCCACCTCACTTGCTCCACCTTCTACTCATACACGTGAAATAAACAAATAAAAAACAAAGGTGACATGAATTCTACCTACACACAAATATATTTCTTCACAACCACAAACGGAAAACACAACCTATAAATAGCTTGGAAATAAAAAGTAGTCATTAAATATTCATTCAAAATAACATAAGAAGGAAATAACATAAGTAAATACAAAGTACTGCAGGAACCAATTTTTATAATACATTAGAACCCTGATGTTGAATATATAGTTTTAGTTGATAGCTCTTGTATTATGAATTAAGTCAGGTCTTAGGTTCTATTTTCATTTGCTGTTCATTTGATTTTTTATAATTTTAATTTTTTTGAGTATTTAATTGTAAACCCATCTATTAATGGTCAAATTATCTATTTATGTAAACAAAAGCTAAATTTTAGTCATATTTATGGTAACATTACATTTCAAGTCAAAATAAAAATTGTAATTGACTAAACCCTAAATGAAAGAGATTCTTAAATCTAAAACTGTTATAACTGAATAAAATTTTAAAAGCTAATGTGGGTAAATTAGTTGTTAAAGTTTGAATTCAAAATTAATTGAAACTTAAACTTTAGTAAATCCTAAATTAAGGGATTACTTCACTAATCATAGTTGGAGTTTTACCATAAGAAGCTGAGACATGGAGAGAACATCAGTGGCATGATCCATACTCCTCCAATCTTTATTTAGCTAAAGGATGCAATCATCATTGCATAAAAGTATTGATAACTTGACTCTCTCGTATTGGCCAATATCGTGAATGGCGGGATATCTTGTGAAAACATCTTAACCTTTTATTCAGGAATAATAAATTTTAGTCACGTAAATCCTAGTTGTTAAGTAAATAAATAGATAAATGAGCAAGTAAACTTTATTTATTGTTCACTTGCATATACCTCACTTGCATCACTCTCCTAATAGTACTACCCACACCCAATAACAATACTTTATCCACCATGAATACAACATCCTTTTACTAATTGACGACCTTGTTTATTACCAAACTGGATGTGCCAAACAATTTAAGAACCAATTGACCCACCATTTGCTTCATCCTTGTATCTTTTTGATATGTAGAGTTGATCTAGAGGTTCATAGTGCAAAAATACAGTGCTCACAGCAAAACAAACAACCATGTCATTGAAAATACCCATAAATACTTAAAATGAAATGTCTGGGCTTGTTTTGCCACGCCTAATGTACACAAAGAAAATACTTACCAGAAGATAATTAGATGACGGTAAACCTCCTGCTTTCAAATAACGGTGTCGTTTCTCCTTGGGATTTCAACATTCTAAAAGATAAAATAAAATGTTTCACATTTGCCACTATTACACATGAAAAAAAAGATAAAGAATAGGATACATACCGAAAGAGCGTAGCTAAGATCAAGATGTTGGGTTTTTACTAATAAAATATCTCTCTATCTTAACAATTATGTGGCTCTAACAATACCATCAAGCTTTTCATACCCTACTTGAGGCAAGGGATGAAAATAAAAATAATAACAGAAATAATATTCAAATTATCGTTGAACCGGGAAAAGGGGAAAAAATGTTCAAACATTAATTAAAGGTCCTCCAACGAATCAGAAGTGCAATTGGTCTAAGTTAGAGGTTAATTGATTAACTCAGGAGCGAAAATACAGATCATGAATGAAACTAAGAATTTCTACCGTGTACAACTGCTATTGCAGGTTTAACATCTTAGAACAAAACCATTGAAGTCTGCAATCACCAATAAAACAGATATCTAATCACAATTTAAATTAAAAAATGACATAGAAAATCGAAGAAAAAGAATACCTTACATTAGCTTTTTCTTGTTGGATTCTCTTCTTGTTGCTTCTTAAATGCAGCCCAAACTGACTCTCTAACAAAAAACCTCATCGACTACGTCTGAATACGAATCAAGGAACTTTGGTTAATAAATCAAGGTACATATGATTTTGTATACAATGATATAAATAGTAGAAAGATACCTCCACTAGTACAAATATGATCATCGGTCACACCAGAAAAGTGTGACCGTAAGTGATTAGTCACACTTTTTTTTTCGTCCCATCCGTGACCAAAAGTCTCGCCATTTTAGGTCACATACAGTGACACTGAATTTCAGTGACCGTATGATACGAAAAATTGTGACCGTAGATAAAAAGTGTGACTATAGACTAGCGATTTTTCTTGCAGGATCAATGATTTTATCAAATAATGTCATCATAAACCCTTTTTAGTAACACTTATTTATTTTGTAGTGACAAAATGTTCCCAAATGGTGACATGATGTTCGTGTTCACTGTGACGTTTTGCTAATAATTGGTCACATAACTAATATTTTAGTGTGACTATTGTTTAGGTTTTAGAGACACACAATTTTGTTATGTGTGACTATTTCATAAACGTTGATGTAGAAAGAGTTTGAAGTGTGACTATTTCATAGTTTTTAGTCACACAAAAATGTCTTAAAGTGACTATTGGTTGGTATATGGTCACAACTAAACACCTAGTTGGTAGTATAAAGTAACCATTACATATCTTTAGTGACATAATGTTTCTAAATGGTCACATGATTTTTTGTTCACTGTGACGTTTTGCTAACAATTGGTCACATAACAAATATTTAGGTGTGACTATTGTCTAGGTTTTAGAGACACACAGTGACCATAGTATGGAAGTTGATGTGGAAATAGTTTGAAGTGTGACTATTTCATAGTTTTTAGTCACACAAAAATGACTTAAAGTGACTATTGGTTGGAAAATGGTCACAATTAAACACCTAGTTGTTAATATAAAGTAACCATTATATACATTTTAGTCATATAAGAGAAATATAAATGTGACTAGAATTGTTTTTTAATCACATTAACTCTTTGTAAGTGTCATTTTTTGCTAACCTTTAGTCACATTATTTTTAACATTTTCTTATTACATTCCCATTTAGTCACATATGTTACATAAATACATCACCCTAACACACTTTTAGTCACACTTTTAGTTTCTATGTGACTGTTTATGTATTTTAGACACAATTAATTACGTAAATTGTGACTATATGTTGTTAATAATAACATAGTTGTTAATATAGAGTGACCATTTTCATACCGTTTAGTGACATTAAACAAATGAAATTGAGACGGGAAACATTTTATAGTCACACTAATTAGTTGTAAGTGTCACTTTTGTTATAGTTTTAGTCACATTAGTTTTGAATATTAGTTTTCACATTTGCCATATAGTCACATATGATACATGAATACATGACGGTAAAATAGTTATAGTCACAGTTTCATATATATAGCAAAACAATTCAATTTATAAAACTATTCAAGTTTTACACAAACAATATCGTAAATAACAACACTTAAAAAAATAAGATACAACTTCTTGTAATGGCTGAAAGTTCTTGCCTTCCTTTCCATTTTTCACCAAGCTTCAATGTAATTGGCTTTTCGGTTGCTGTTGTTTCTTCACAAAGCATGTTTTTGTACTCATCATCTCTCAGCCATAGCTTTTGCCTTCTTATCCCAAGTATTTGACACCACTAACAAGGAAAAAAATAAATGCATATTTGCTACATATGTTGTAGGTCTTATGCGAATTCAAACAATGAATGGAAACAAATAAATACCAGCATCCGGTAGTCCATCTTTCTAGACTACAAATGTTCGTTTCTTTGCATGATTCAAGTTTGCGGTCTTTGTCGGTATGCTCAGATAAATCTTGTACAAGAAGTAGTGATGCCCAACATATCACAATAGAATATAGAGATGTCAATGATCTTCACCTTCTGCTGAACAAAGGAACTCCTTTAAAGCCTACCAATAAATAAGAAATTATTTACCGTTATAAATTGTATCATTCTTAAATAGTTATATCAACATTCTTAAATTTTATCATTCTTAATTCTTAAATAGTTAATATAATAAAAACATAAAAGCTTCATTTGTATAATAAAATTTGTGACAAATCCAACCAGGTTGATCACCTTTGTTGCAGGTTCCAAACTGCTAAGATCCTTTGAAAAATCAAATACTTCTAGTGGTAGTGTCAATATGTTTAGGGCCATTAGCAACGGTTGTAATGAATGACAAACTGAGCAGAAAAAAAAGATATAAGTCGGTAAAATAATGTTTGATCATCACACAAAATAAATAACAACAAGAACTCTTACAAGCTTACCAGGTTCAATCAACAAACCAGTTCCATAAGTCATACACCCCACTCTTTGTGAGAAACTGCAATCAAATAACATCTTAATATGGCTTTAAATAAAGAAAAACAAAAATACTACAGAACACTTGACAGTTGACACTATCTAGTCTAATAGGTTCTCCACTTAATGAATGTCACATTAATAGAAATAATAAGGACCCATGAAACTAACTATATTATAATACTTGATGGATGAAAGTAAATTGCTTTATGGAATTGGAAGTGTAGTACATAAACTCATTTAAATCTAAACAGTACATAAACTCATTTAAATATAAACAGATGCAACATAAGCCATCCAAGTAACAAGAAGTCAAGAAACTATTTTATAACTTAGACAGTATACGCAATCTACAGAGTAGTTAGACATGAGATATATCTCATGCTTTGAGGTAGCACATACACATTTATAGATCATATGCAACAGGAAACAAATTTATAGATCATTTATATCAGGTTAATCAACCTTCTGTCTCATGCAACTTTTAATATCAATTTAGTAAGAAACTAATTGACGAACATCTACAGTGTTATAAACCTGAAAATGAAGGATTGTAGGCTTCATTAATTGCGTATTATGAAAGAACTCATAGTAGTTACCTCCCTTCGACTTTTGTTTGCATTTCTACACGCATAATAAAGTGGCCATTATATCATAAGTGGATGAATAATCCTTCTTACAAAATACAAGCAGTAGGATTATACATTTATACCTTATCAACACCATCACCCGATAAGGGAACATGCTATACTCATTGGGCCTTGTACGTCTATAACTTGAGCAATGGACGGACCATAAGCATCTTTAGTGGGTTGTACAACAGGCTCAGGCAAGATAGACTGAAAAAGAAGAAATTAGTACTTAGACATGTAAATTAATATAGAAACTAAAATGAAAAAAGTTCTACACAATAAAGTGTATTAAGAAATTTGCTGGTCAAAAAAGAAACTGGGTCAGAACACGTTTAGGTCACATGTTCATTAAACATAAGGCCACATGTTCATTAATAAAGTGTATTTAAAGTAGCAAAGCAAGAATCGAAATTATTAGTAAGGCCACATGTTCATTAAACATAAGGTATGTCTGGAAAATTATTCGTAGATTTACCAATGTGGGTTTGATAATTGCTAAATTCTAATACCTATACAACAATAAAATTACATGTGCAAAGATTCAAGTTACATGGCATCTTTAAATTATCAGTTACATAAATATTAAGTTCTATTACTTCATACCAAAACCCGGTAACCAAAATCCACCCTCAATTCATCCTCTTCTATTCAAAATGTACGGATTTGTTCATCCTCGAGTCATATAAGATTCAATTTCTCCAAGATAACATATAACGGTTCTTTATCCAGACTCATGCTATAAACTGCCAGAGCCTATTCAAAAGTAACAGAATAAAACCACATTCTTCTTGATTCTTTGCACACAACACATAACTTTCATAATTATTTCAAATCTGGTGCAAAAATAAAGCTTATTATACTAACATGTTAATGATTAACAATACTGATTCGATGAAGATGAACTTTTAATGATCGTAATGATCAATTTGAGATGTAGCGATTAATAAAAGTAGGGTTTCAATCTGCTTTCTATAAATTCCGGCTTAGCGATTAAATAAAAGTATGTGCTTTCTTTAAACACACAAATCTAGGGTTCAATCTGCTTAGTATAAGATCGTAGGGTGAACGATTGCGTGAATGATTAGATGATGATGAAGGGTGAACGATTGCGTACCCGATGCTTTAACGGTCGATTAAAGAAGCTTGCGAGATCAGTTGTCGATGAAGAAGATGAAGAGAGAATACGCTCAAAACCCGTAGCAGCGGTTGAAAGTACTGATTGGGAACGTGGGTTTTGTGCAAACTGTAAATTACCTCCGATAAGAAGGATGATCGACGGATGGTTGCGCATAGAGAAGGAAGTTGTGAATGAAGGGGAGCGGCGTATTAGGGTTATAAGATGATCGGGTGTTTTTATGAAAATGGGTCGGGCAACAAAGGATATGCGTAATGAATTTTCTGGCCATTTTGGCCCAAGATTTTGAGCGGGAAAATGATGTAGTTTTTTTTATAGTTTAGGTTAATTTATTTGGCGGTATTTATTTTTATTTTGGTAATATTTTGTTAAAGAAATATTTTAATATAAATTTTAAGATAATAGATTTAGTGGCATGTTTAATGACATTGTGAATCTAATGAATTTGTAATGAAGAACTTTTGTTCAAAATTAAAAATAAATAGATTTAGCTTGACCCAGCCAAGGGCTCTGCCCCTTGGACCCCGCCATGGGCTACTGTCCCTTGGATCCCGCTTCTCTCGGGGACGCTGCCCCCTAACCCCCGTTATTCTCGACAACATTCAAACAAGCTGCAGTCTTGTTTGAATGTCATACGCAACTTAAATTACACTAAATTTTCAACATCCAACGGGATATAATCATACTCAATTGAACAAAATCGAATCCAATGAGATACAATCGTACTTAATTGGGCATAATCGGCTCCACCGAGATACAATAGTACTTAATTGGGCATAATCGACTCAAAGTGGACATATTCGAACTTAATTTTGCATAATCGACTCTGATCGTACATAATGAAGCTGAAATGGGCATAATCGAACTCAATCGTGCATAATCGACTCCAATTGGACATAATCAAACTTAATTGGGCATAGCCTATTACGATTAGGCATAATCGAACTCAATTGGGCATAATATGGGACATGTTCAAACTCAGTTGGGCATAACCTAACTCAATTGGGCATAATCAAACTCAATTGGGCGTATCAAACTTAGTTGCGCATAATCAAAGTCAATTGGGCATAATTGAACTCAATTAGACATAATCGACTCCAATTGGACATATTCGAACTTAATTGTGCATAATCGAATCCAATCAGACATAATAAAGTTGCAATGAGCATAATCAAACTCAATTGTGCACAATCGACTCCAATTGGACATTAACAAACTTAATTGGGCACAATCGACTACAATTGGGCATAATCGAACTCAATTGAACATAATCCACTCTAACTGGACATATTCAACTAAATTATGCATAATCAGACACAATTGAGCATAATCAAACTCAATTGGCCATAATCGACTCCACTTGGACATATTTGAACTTAGTTATGCATAATCAACTCTAATTGTACATAATCGAGCTCAAATGGGTATGATCGAACTCAATTGTACATATTTAAACTCAATTGGACTTATTCAAACTCAAATGAGCATATCAAACTCAACTGGGCATAATCAACTCCAAACGTACATATTCAAACTCAATTGGGCATAATCGACTCCAATTGGACATATTCAACTCAATTATGCATAATCGACTCCAATTATACATAATCAAGCTCAAATGGGCATAATCAAACTCAATTGAGTCCGATTATGTCCAATTGGAGCTTGATTATGCCCAATTGAGCTTGATTATGTCCAATTGGAGTCGATTATGCCCAATTGAGTTCGATTATGTCCAATTGGAGTTTGATTATGTCCATTTGAGCTTGATTATGTTCAATTGGATTCGATTATGCCAAATTCAGTTTGATTATGCATAATTGAGCTTCATTATGTCCAATTAAGCTCGAGTATGCCCAATTAAGTTCGATATGTTCAATTAGAGTCGATTATGTCCAATTGTAGTCGATTATGCCAAATTTAGCTTGATTATGCCAAATGGGGGTCGAATATGTCCAATCAAGGGTCAGTTAGGACCCTATTGGGTTTAGTTAGGACCATCGAGGGCTAACTAGGCCCAACTAGGACAATATTGGTTTACTTTAATCGAGGCCCAATAGAGGCTAGGACTTAAACGTTATGTTACACATTTATACCTATCATACCATCAACTCATGTGTTAAATTTGTTGCATTTGAAAAAAAAATTCATTTTAGGATGACCCCAATTGATAAGCTTTTAATTTGTAATTTATATATATCTTCCTAATTATACTAAATGTTTTATATTTTTTAATACACATTTTATGGACGTTTTTTTTATGTCACTAATTTATATCTTTTAATTTCTAATGACATTTTACTATACCATATATGGTTAATAATATTATTTAATAATTAAGTTATAGATTTTTTAGTTAAAATTTATTACTTTTCATTTATAACTAATAAAAGAAAAAAAAGAAAAAAAAAGAAAAGCAGAAATCTATTAATGATCGCACCCAAAGTCCCAAATTAAAAACCCTAAAATCATGTTGGCGCCATCTAATTCATCTTGGCGGAAATCTATTTCATCTTTTGCGCTTCTCAGATTATATTTCTAATTCATCTTTGACACTCTGTTCTCCATTGAAGAATCCTTAAAATCGAGTAAAAGACCACCCGCCTAAACAGATGCGAAAGGAAAATATACTTCGAACAAGCCATAATTCATTCATTCTTCAATCGAGTATATCGGTTCGTCCTTCATAAATATCATGTATACTCTTTGACATAATCGAGTATAAACTGTGGTGGCCTCTCGAAAACTGATATGTGCAGGTTATCCTTCATCACAAAACTGATCTGTATACTGGTTCATCCTTCATCCCTACGACTTCTTTTTACTATCGATTCTTCTTCGGGAAGGACATTGCTATAAACTGATGAATTTTAATTCCTTTAGCTTTCTTTTTTACTGAGTTTTTTCTTGGAAAATCGGACTTGGAAGTATACATGATCCTTTACCCTTCTCTATTTACTGTGCTTTTTCTTGGAATTTACCACACTAATCTTTGGTTTGTTACTGGTGATTGAGATTCATCGGGTCTTAATTATTGAAATTGGTCTTTAGATTATATAGTTTCTGCGATTTATAATTTATTTTGATTTCATGTGTTTCAATTTGGGGAAACATTTTTATTTACTGTGTTCATATGCTATTACATATTTCGATTGCTGTTTTTAATTCTATCTTGCTTCTGGTCATATTTACTCCTTCGTCCTTCATATTTTCTTACTTACATCTAAGGATATTACATTAGAATTAACCATATTATGTATTTATATGTTGAGAGTTTTTAAAGAAATGATGAATTAATCCATTATGAGTAAAGAGTGGAAAGTAAAGCATGATTTAAGTCCATTACAAAGGTCTTAATCAGTTTTGTTGTCTAAATTTACATTTTCCTTTTGTTTCTTTTAGTGTCTTATGTCTTAGTATAACCCCTGAGGTTGTCATATTTTAGTTTCTTATCTGTAGATGTTGTTGAATTACTATTACATATGTATGTAGCTGCCCAGTACTTTTGCTTCACATTTTCTTCACCTTTTTCAAAGGCTTTTTGAAGGTTAGTTTCTATTTCTTTACCTTCTTTCCTTACATTTATTTTGGATAATTGATCAGTTTAACTCTCTGATATGTTGCATTTAGTTAATTTTTGTTATGGTGTTCTCTTTTGGTGGCTTCTGTTGCATTTCTTTTGTTATTCTTATTTGAAATGTGCCATGCTCGATCATGACTCTTTCTTAGGTGTAGGCTTAATGATCATATAATTACATGTGTTGCACTCACCCCCCTTCTTACATACAAGACTAGAACTAAGTGAGAACATGTGTGATGTCATGAGTAGAATAAAATTATTAACCTACCAAGGATAGGCATTTGCAACTGATTATTTGTTGCTGTTGTTTAGGCTATTTATAGTACATGCAAAAACAGATCAGCCCAAGACACTTTGGTTCACAGGTTTAATATAGCTGAAATTAAATTTTATTTGGCTTCTACTGAGGTGTGTATGAAAATGGTTGGTTCTAATAGTAAATATTCATGCAGGTTGAATAGTTTTGGTTGAGTTACTAATGGGTCAAACAAGTTCATGTCAAGTTCAAAAACTTTACTACTGTTGAAGTCATTTGTTAAGATAAGGATATGCCAAGAGAAAGTAACCATCTTATTAACATGTAATTGATTTAAATCAAAATGAATAACTAATGTCATTCTTAATTTAATACTCTGATTTGCATCGTTTAGGTTCAACGTAAGAGGCTGCAAATACAATATACAAAATATTAAAAGATGTTCTTTTTGAAAATTTATTTTCTTTTTTAGAATGGGAAAGGTCGGATATCCAATAGTAATTACTAATATATTAAGTAGATGACAAGTACTTGCTTAATAACATTACAAAATGTTATTCTTCATTTCAAACAACCTCACTTTATGTGTGTTAATTACATGTTGTTGGTAACTAATTATTTTCATATTCTTTTTACTTCTATATAATAGTTCATATTTCTGTAATGATACGTTCCATTGTTCTTAATTGGATTTTTGTTACCTTTCTGCAGTATTCGTGGACGCTTGCTTAAATGTTGATCTTTAAACAGGTATTGTGTCAATGTCATCATCATGGACGAGACATCTACATTACCAATTGTATTCTTCAATGATATTTTGCAAGAATTCCTGGGAATTAAATGCATGACAAAGCAAAAATAATTCGTGGTCCCATGATGTCACTCATTGGTGTTCAAAAGAACTTCACCCTCCATCTCAGATAACACAACTCAGCAGTCATCCAGCAGATCTCAAACATCACAAAAAAGAATGAAACAGAAAAAGAAGTGTTGCAGCTGCCACTACCACCTCCACCTCCCCAGACACCTGCTGCAAAACTAGTGAGGAAACATAGTCAAATTTCACCAGGTACAAATCTACAAACTTTATAATATAAACCACATCCTTTATTCATTATTCCCATAATAATAGCCACATAAACAAATGCAGATGAGCTGCAACCAGCTTTAAAAAGATCAAAAGAGAAACAATAGTAGTAAGAAGATCTGATTGACTGTTGAAGAAGACGACATTGCTGCAGTGATAAAGCTTTTCGGTGTTTGATGTGTAAAATTAAAAGATATGGTGAAGATATGGCCGGTGTACTTATAATCCTGTTTGTAGCTATGATAATTACCTAGGTTATTTGAGAAAGCTGCAAGAGTCGGCACACGTCCGTTCGATTCTCCCCACGTCTCCCCACAACCCGATCAAATCACCTATTTACATTTAAATATTAATTAAATTAATTAAAATCAATTATTTATATATCTCGATTCGGTTTCCCACGTTAACTAGGTTTAGTTTCCCGCCAATTGAATTCCTATGTCTATTTGAGATTCTCATCCTATAAATAAACGATGATCGAGAAAGAGAATTAATAATTAACCCTACTTTTCCTCCCCAAAAAAATCATAGTTTCAGTTACCATGGTCGGCCATGATCACACTTTCACATCCCTCCCCAAATACGAAACCACAGAAGATGCAACCGATGCTTGCAGAGAGTATCAACAAGCCAAGTACGTGGACGATGGCTTGATCGCCGCTAATATGGACGCCATCACCTACAAACAGCAGAAAATCACAGAGGAGATGGAGGACCTCCTAAAACATGTTCGTTTGAGTGAGAGCCTGTACTGCAGTAGCCCCTCGATTGTCCACCGTCTTACTATGATCCAACAAGAAAACAAACTTCTGCAATCAAGGCTGAAGGAAATCGGTCCAACCATCATCAAGAACCGTCCAAATAAGAAAGAATTTGCTATGAGGGCTGATGCTTTCTGAAAATAGTCTAGGTGTTGATGGTTTTAATTTGTGTTTTTTTTTTTGTAATGAACTAATGAATGTTATGAAGTACCAAAAATTATTAATGAATTAATGTTTTCTGATTTTACCTGTTTAGTGTATGTTATGAAGTACCAAAATTATTAGATGTTTTTGTATTTAACTTTTTATTAAGCAAGTTGGGATGGTTATCCATATAATGGCTTAAAATTTATTTAACAGAAAACATAAAAAAAAAGTTGTAGGGATCTGGGGTTCAAACCATATTCATACTTATAAGTTATTATTGTATATTGAGAGTACAGGTTAAAGATTTGGTTATTGAAATACATTCCGTTCTCAGGGGCTAGCCCAGCGGGTTGGTCTTTTGATTTTCTTTGAAAGGTTGTGAGTTCGATCCTTGGCAAATGCCAACACCATATAAATATTTTTTTACATGTCTAATATCATGAAATATGACCAAAAAAAACTTATAGTCACATATATTTTTTATTTAGCATGACTAGAATTTATCTTTAGTCACAATTAAAATTCTCATAAAATAAAATATGTGACCAAATTACACTTATGGTAACATATTTTATGCATTTATCATGACCAAAATTAATCTTTAATAACTCATCAAATTGTAATAAAATGAAATATGACCAAATAATACTTATAGTCACAAATCTTGTTTTTCATTTACCATGACTAGAACTCATCTATAGTCACATATCAAATTTTCTAATATCATGAAATATGACCAAAAAAACTTATAGTCACATATATTTTTTATTTAGCATGACTAGAATTTATCTTTAGTCACAATTAAAATTCTCATAAAATGAAAGATGTGACCAAATTACACTTATGGTAACATATTTTATTCATTTATCATGACCAAAATTAATCTTTAATAACTCATCAAATTGTAATAAAATGAAATATGACCAAATAATACTTATAGTCACAAATCTTGTTTTTCATTTACCATGACTAGAACTCATCTATAGTCACACATCAAATTTTCTAATATCATGAAATATGACCAAAAAAACTTATAGTCATATATTTTTTATTTAGCATGACTAGAATTTATCTTTAGTCACAATTAAAATTCTCATAAAATGAAAGATGTAACCAAATTACACTTATGGTAACATATTTTATTCATTATAACATGACAAAATTATACTTATAGTCACATACACAAATAAAACTGTGACCATAAAATATTTAGACTGGAATTTTTAGTCACACCTAAGAAAATGAAATATGACCATATGATACTTATAGTCACATGTATGTCCAATTATTGTGACGAGTATATATCTTCAGTCACATATCCAAATTTGAAATGTGACCATAAATTATAACTTATAGTCACACCAATAACTAATTGTCACCAAAAAATGTTTAACTTACTGTCACACTCAAAAGTAACGTGTCAGTATATATTACATTTAGCCACATTTAATTACATAAATAATTTCTTCGTGTGACCATATATGTATCTATAGTCACTCGTAAATATTATCAGAATAAAAGTCGCAATTGGTTACATTTGGTCACATTGTTTGAAATGTGACTAGTAATTGTCACACATGTAATGTAAAAGTGTGACCATATGAACTGATCACGCTTGCAATGGTCACACAAACTGATCTTAAATGTCACCGAAACATGTCTAGAAAATTAAAAACGAACTACGGTCACACTTTTAATCGAAAGTGTCACAGGGTCGAAACGTGAAAAGTGTGACCGTATGTCATATTTGTACTAGTGCTCTTTGGGATTAAAACTCTTGGAAGCAAAACTTGTACCTAAATGAATATATAAAAAATTAAAGCATACATTCCGTAAACGAAAATACTTGCTTGAATCACAATCGAAACTCTTATTTAAAATCCTCAAAGCTTACCTCAGATTGAATTATTTGGCAAAAAAAAATATTTACCTCAAATCACCTAATTATGCAAAAATCTTTATGGAAATAACACCTACATGACACAACACTAAAGCAAGCCTAAAAAACAAAAACATCAAAGCAAGTACAGATTTGAAGATTACAATACCTGGTATAAAGAGAACCCAATTAGAGAAGATAACCTAAAATTGTTGAGTGTGGCATATAAAAATCACCCAAATTGAGAAATATATCAAGAACCGTCGAAAGATTGTTACTTTGTTTATAATCAATTTTTTTAATATTTGCAAGGTCATTCTCTTAGGATAATAATCAATATTATTAAATCCATTGGCTCTGTGGTTAAACCGATCTGTCATTTGTTTCCTACAATGGCATACCAGTAAAAATGGAATTCATTAGCAAATATACAATTGAAATTATAGTTATAAGAACTTTCATGTTTATATTTTTTCTGTTTAGCTAGGCATTTTTTATTTTCTATAGTTTAGTAACATACATATTAGGTGTGTAAAAGTAGGATGATCTCATATGATTCTGCTTCATATTAAGAAACTGAAAACACAAAGATACCTTACTACAAAACATAAACATAAGAAACTGAAAACACAAAGATACCTTACTACAAAACATAAACACATGATCGAAGAACTCCTGTGGTACCTGTAAAGCATACAAAAGAGCAAAAACTATCTACAATTAGCATAAACGAATAACTGAAATAATCGTCACTCGAAAAATCGACACTCACCAAAACATGGTATCAACAGCAAGTGAGAAGGAAATGAATAATCAAGGAGGACGAAAATACATGGTAATTGAATGGGAGAAAACACGCAAATCACTAATCATGCTTCTATGGATGATTGTACAGCAGGATCATAAACAGATGTACAGTACTTTGACCCGTTTGCCAAATTATCATTTGAGTAAACATCGATTATTTCTATAACCAATTAGGTAGATGATTAACAATACAATGACTTGAAAAAAAATATGAATAGATTCAAAAACATATTAAAGCCTTAATACATAATAAAAATGAAGAACAATTTCTTGCAGAAACACTAAAATACACGGGATTATAGAAACCCTAAAAATCGATTTGTAAAATACTTCCGGAAAAGGTTTCAATTGAAACAGAAAGACGGAAAACTTGATAGTGTTAAGCCATCGATCTCTAAACAAAGAGAATATCATTATTCAAGCACGATTAAAAAAAAAATTGCGCTGAAGTTTCAATTGAAAGACTGAATCGGAAAAACGTGCTCGTCTTAACCAATCGATTAAAAGACTGAATCGGAAAACCCTAATCGGAGAAGACGGCGGATTAGAGACAGAAAACGAAATCTATTCCAAATCTGTAACAAATCGGAGAACACTCGGTACGAAATCGGAGATTGAACTCACCGGAGATGAACGAAGAGACGACGGCGGAGATCGAGATACGCTTAGTGAGATCGAGAGAACTTCAAACGAAAACCCTAAACTGTGTCGTGAAAAATGAGACTATGGTTTGAAAAAGAGGTTATATACTCGGGTCGAAACTAATCTACGGATCTAACCCGGATCCGCGGAATAAACCGGATGAAACGTGAAATTTTAAAAGAAAAGTTAAAAACTCAAGAATTTGACACATAGGATTTGGTTAGTGTGAGAGGATGCCACCTCATCACGTGAGAGGATGTCACCTCATCACTTGATGATGTGGACAACCTTATAAGGTGCCAAATCAACTTGATACGTTTTGTTTAATAGATAGGTAAATTATCCATAAGCCGTATATTTTTTTATCATAATTTCATACTTTTTAAGAAATCAATCAACAATTTATCAACTTTATCAAACGTAATTAAAAATATTTAATATATTAAATTATCAATTAGTAATGTTGTATATTTGGTATCTTATATTTTTGGTAATTCCGATTTCAATATTATTAACATTTTATATATAAATGTACAACTCATTCACTTTTACACACATTAATTTTTTTTTCGAAACGACTAGACTCCATCTTGATGGAGCCAAAATGTTTAACATTAACATGAGTTGGGTAAAAGGTCGACTATCTTTATGGAGCCAAAATGTTTAACATTAACATGAGTTGGGTAAAATGTTTAACATTAACATGATGAGCCAAATGTGATTATTGAATCTATTACATAATAAACAAAATTCATATTGTTGTGCCTCTTAAGTTTGTCGAACTCAAGCCAAGTTTAACAAGGCCAAATTTGATAAGAATATGTCATTCATAATTTTCAAATCTCTAATTAGGCTTTTTTTTAATCTTATATTATGAACCTATATTCAACCTGTGTATTACACGGGTTACTAACCTAGTCAATGTAATATAGACTTTAACATTACATTTCAGTAGCAGATGCTGTTCCGGTTGAGGAAAATGAAGAGTTTCCTGGTATTCTTAGCGATGAAGAGTGGTGGGATCTTTATAGTCAGGAGGTCACTGAAATGGTTATGTTTTATAAGGCCCTCTTAATGTGACCTCATGAAAACTGTCATAAAAACTACTATGTTCATGAATTCAACTTAAAACACTGTTTATGACTGATTGCATGGTGTACGACACGGATTGACTTCCTTACTATGGAATTCATTGACCCTCGGATTTTGATTTTAAAAGTACTATGTTATTACTAATATCTTAAAATTATGTTGATGACTTCTATCTTACAACTCATTTGGTTTTAAATTACTATGTTTGTGACCAATATATATTTTAATTCGAGTGTTTGTTGTTATTTGTTTGAGTTTAAAAAAAACGAATACCTCGATGTAAATTGTCGTGCCGCCATAACAAGCTAACAGAAGACGAATAACACGCTATACACTGTTGCCGCCGCAACACGCGGGCACACGGCTAGTATTATATTCATATGTAAAGTGTGTTACAATATTGATACTATCGTAGGTAGCTAACCTAAGTTCATGTCTAAAGAAAGCCCGCAATCGTGACTGACTAAGTGCATGTAGGGTTAACCTACACGTTTTGCCTTTCCCCATGTCTATCCGAACACGATAGTTTTGGCTGACATTAACTTAGTCTGATCGCCAGTCGGGTTGACATCACGTGCCCGCTGAGCAGGGTTTGTCAGACCCCAGTAGTACTACTAAATATCACAATTCTAATTTACTTTATTAACGGTCCAAGTGTAAGGTCCAAAAAATAGATAGGCTATTTAACATGGGTTATGCAGGTTACCGAGTAACCCGTGAAGTGTGCGTGTCAACACACAAACGAGATGTGAGATAACGGTTCGTGAAACTCACCTTCAGGAGCACTGCTACAAAAGACTGCACTTGAGCCAAGTGCTTCGAGTTTGTGTTTGAGTAGACCTAAAAGTTTGTGTGGCATAAGAATTAGTTTGTGTCCCTTGGACAAATCTGTTTGTGTGTACCAGTGTGTAATTGATTTGCCTATGACCTAACACATAGCAAATTGGACCTTGACTCGGCATACTGACCCGAGGACCCGATGGTTAATCATGCTTGGGGAACCTACGTATGTTGGTTGAGTTCAAGTTATCATGCATAGGGTTGTTTCATAGTGACATGATATTAAGGTTGTGGTGTAACACTTAAGCAAATAGGGTAGGACTATGCTAATGCAACTACATCTGTACAGCACGAAGTCGACGGATCAAATCCGTTCAGTCTTGTCATTCTCACGGGGTGGGGACCTAGGACCTGTATTGATGCGTGGTTTACATACTCTAGGGGTCTTAGCTAACCCGAACGCACAGACATTACACATTTGTGTCAAACAATTAGAGCATGCATCACTACACGTTATCAGGAAACTAGTCAACTATGCTAGTCAAATAGAGTGGTCCCTAACACGACATATCAAGAGAGTTGGTATATGCAAGTTAACAGGGGTCTTGACCATCCTAAGTCATACAACTTTCATGCTTTGACCTAAGGCTAACACTTAACACATAAAGAGCATGGAATTTCAAAAGTGCACATATTTTAGAATTAAGCTCATCTACGCACTGACTTTGTGTCCCCCAAGTCAGAGACCAAACGGGTGATTTAGGACCTCTATTTGTAGCCAATTTAAGATAAAACACTAAGGTTTATTTGCCAAAAAATCACCCCTATTGAGTAAAAATTGAGTGAGTTATGGGGTGGGGAATTCGAACAAAAATTTAGGACAAATTTTTGTTAAGTAAACTCGTGTCGATTCTTCCCAAAATCTATTACACATGCCCTAAGAATGTCTTCGAGAGTCTGGATCATAGGCTCAGTCTGTCCATCCGTTTAAGGATAGTAAGCAGTACTCATATTGATTCGAGTACCCATGGCGGCTTGCAGCGATCCCCAGAACTTGGACGGAAAATGGGGATTCTGATCAGAGATGATGGATAGGGGTACACCGTGAAGTTTTAGTATCTACTTCAAGTATATCAGTGCGAGCTTATCGGTCTTGTCACTCTCTTTGAGTAGGTCAAGCACTTTTTGACATACAAGGCAATGCATGCCTTCATGTTGGGCCACTAGTAAACCAACTTCAGATCCTTGTACATTTTGTCGGACCATGGGTGAATAGAGTAGCGAGACTTGTGAGCTTCGTCCATAACTAGCTCTCGCAAATTACCATAACATGGCACCCAGACCCGATTCTTATAGTAACAAAGGCCATGTGCGTTAACCTCCGATTCACAATCGATTCCCCGGAGCGATTCAGCCTCAAAGTTCTCCTCCTTTAGGGCCTCCTATTGTGCATCCCAGATTCTATCCGGTAATTAAGTGTGGATGGTCATTTGCAAGGCTCGCACACGCCTTGGCTTTACGTGTTTCTTTCTGCTCAATCCGTTTGCCACCACGTTGGCCTTTCCTGGATAGTATTATTTTCCAGATCATAGTCGTTTAGCAGCTCAACCCATCTACGCTGCCTCATGTTCAGATCCTTATGCTCGAAGATGTGTTGCAAACTCTTGTGGTTTGTATAGATGGTACACTTGGTACCATATAAGTAATGTCGCCAAATCTTCAAAATGAATAATACTGCTCCCAACTATAAGTCGTGGGTAGTTTAGTTTTTCTCATGCATTTTTAATTGTGGCGACCCATACGCGATGACTTTATCCCTTTGCATGAGCACGCATCCAAGACCTTGAATGGAGGCATCACAATACACTGAGAAGTCATCCACACCCTTAGGTAGTGATTGAATCGGTGATGTTCATAGTTTCTCCTTTAATGCTTGAAAGGCAGTTTCGTCCTTTTCACCCCATCGGTATTGAACTCTCTTTTGAGTGAGAGCGGTTAACGTTTGGGCTAACTGGGAAAAACCTTGGATGAAACGACGATAGTAACCCACCAAACCAAGAAACTGACGGATTTCGGTGGGTGCTCGCGGCGTTGACCAACCCTTGATGGCCTCAATCTTTGCAGGATCCACATGAATCCCTTACCTATTGACAATATGGCCTACAAATTGGACCTCTCGGATCCAGAAATCACACTTGGAGAATTTTGCGTAAAGTTGCTCCTTATGAAACAGTTTTAAGATTAATCATAGGTTCTCCTCATGTTCCTCCTAAGACTTTGAGTAGATGAGAATGTCATCAATGAAGACTATGACGAACTTGTCTAAGTAAGGCTTGCACACGCGGTTGATGAGGTCCATGAACACCACAGGTGCATTGGTCAAAACCGAAGGGCATAACCAGGAACTCGTAGTGGCCGTACCGCGTTCTGAAGTTCGTTTTCTCTATGTCCTCCTCGCAGACTCTTAGCTGATTGTAACCCGATCTCAGGTCAATTTTGGAATAATAACTCGATCCCAGCGGCTGATCGAAGAGATCATCAATCCTGGGTAAGGGGTAACAGTTCTTGATAATGACCTTGTTGAGTTCATGGTAATCAATGCACATCCTGAAGGTTTTGTCATTCTTGTTGACAAATAAGACTGGGGCTCCCCATGGAGACGAGCTGGGTCTGATGAAACCCTTGTCGAGGAGTTCTTGCAGTTGGGTTGACATTTCATGCAATTCGCTCACAGCTAACTGGTAGGGTGCTCTTGCAATAGGGGCTGAACCAGGTGCGAGGTCAATTTCGAATTCTACTTGACGGAGTGGAGGGAGACCGGGTAAATCCTCGGGAAACACGTCAGCATAATCTTGGACAATTAGGAAATCTTCAATCTTCTTTTCTCCCCGGTTTTTGTCGGTAACGTCACTAGGATGGCGAAGTGTCCTTTCCGAAGACACTTCTGAGCCTTGATGTATGATATGATGCCGGAAACGGTACCTTCCTTTTCGCCCTGAATCGAGAGTACTTCTCCTTCTTTGATGGGGATTCAGATTATCTTTTCTTGGCATAGGATTTATGCCTGGTGCTTGGACAGCCAATCCATGCCCATTATAACGTCGAAGCTACCAATAGCAAAAGGCATAAGATCTATTCCTAACTTATAGCCTGACAGTTCAAGAGTGCAGTTCTCTACTAAGTGTGTTGTATCCAATAGCTTGCCATTAGCTAGTTCAATAGTATACTTAGCACTTAAAGGGGTTTGCTTAGGCTCTATTAGTCTACAGAATTTATTGGAGATAAAACTCTTTTCCGCACCAGAGTCAAATAGAACATTCGCAAAGTAATTGTTAAGAAGGAACTTATCAGTTATGACGTTATTGTCATTCCTCACTTCACTTGAACTCATGACAAATGCTCGACCTTGTCCACCATTCCCACCATTTTCACCGTTGTTGACACCATTATTCCCGCCATTATTGTTGTTTTCACGATTGTTATTGTTGCCAGAGTTGTTGTTCCCCTCCTTAGTTGGGGGAAACCTTTCTTCATGTGCCCTGGTTTCCCGCACTAAAAACAGCCAAGCAGGTTGTCATTGGTGTTGTTGTTGATTGCTTCTGAAGCTCTCCCCAGCAATTCTTAGATTCGTGGCTGGGCTTGCCACATCGCTCACAGTGTATCTTGTGTAGATTGAATTGAAAACAAAAGAGAAATAAAATATTTTTGGCTTTTAGAATGTTTATATCAAAACACACCTAAAATCTTTTTGGATTTTCTGAAATGAAATGAAAATGCAATACCAAAACACACTCTATTTTTTATCTGAAAAAGATCATTTTTCGGGATCATATTGGTCTTAACGCACTGAACTACACTTCAATTTCAATTAATTTAGCACACGAGCCATGTCGATTGCTGGTATAATTTTTTCATTTTAAACTCAGGCAGAATCATACTTATAAATTCTTGATATGATAAGATATTATTAATTTGCTTTGACCATTGGACCCCACACTATCAGACATTTTTCTTTTTCTCGTGTGATTACACTTCTGTTTATCACATAGTGTTTTGAATTCATGATACCCTCAACTGTGTTTCATGCAAAAAAACAAGAATGTTAAATCGTCTACCTTAAGGTCGGTTTTTCAATACGCAGATAAGGCCTCAGATTTAACAAAATAAGAAAAATAAAACAAGTTGAAATTGTATAATTCAAAAACAATAAGGTCGGTCTTGTGGACACGCAAAGAAAGTCCAGTGAATTATACGAAACACCAAGAAAAATAAAGCAGAACCTTAAATGAACAGCTATTAGGTCGATACTCTCGTATACGCAGAGACAGTCCGATCATTTGAGAAAATAAAGAGATTTAAACAAGTTTAAATCTTAGCAAAATGAACACATGTATACATAGTGACTTCTCATTTTCTTTTCACACTTTTCTTTTTATATGTCATGAGATACGCATCAAGATGTTATCCACTAGGTCAAGCATAGCATTTAATGTATATAACATTTGTATATTTGTGATTTGCCGAGCCTACCTAGCACATAAAGCAATGGTCTTATGGCTTTTTCATCTACTCAATCCAGAGTCAGACACGTTAGCCAATTTACCATCATTTCCCAATGATCAATTTCTTAAATTTTCATTTTTCCATTTTTTTATATTTTGCATTACGATTTTCTCCCCTTAAAATAAAAAACTCAATTTTTAGATTTTTCATTTTCTAAAAAGCAGAAGACACTATTTTTGGTATGTTCAATTTTCTCCCCATAAAACAATAATCGAAATGTAAAGAAAGAAAACTGATCGATCAACACGGATACCTTTCAGCTTTAAGTTTGAAATTTTCAATTTGAAATTTTAAATTTGTGTAGTTTCAATTTGACAGTATACTCCACCATCAGCAACTTTGCAATTGCCGACAGGTCTTCCTGACGTACGTGCACACATTAGATAAACACATTAGTTTTCAAATGACCCGAAGCATATAGCTTCTGGTCGTCCAGTGTCTTGATTGGCTTTTGGAACCACTTTAGGTTTCCATTGCATCCGTGGTTTAAATTTTTTTAATGAATCGTCAAATTTATCATTTGACTTACCACCTACCCTCTTATTCATTTTCTATGTTTGAAAAATAGGAGTTTTGGATTTGAATTCTGTAATAGCTTGGGAGGATCTTACCGCTGGTAGACATGATTGATCTAGTGAACAAGAATGTAAATAAGCCGTGTTTTATTGATTCACTTGTAGAAAATAATTACAAAGCTCTGGTTCTCTCTCTCTCTCTCTCTAGAAACACACATAGAATACACACAAATGACTCAGAGTTCTCTACTCTTGAGCTATTGTGACAGGTCAACCTATTTATAGGATTAACTGTCCAGCGAACAAACCAGCCAATGAACCAATGGTTGGCTGCCCACGAACCATTGGTTCTATGCACGGTTCGTGGAACCCTAAACTCACTATTATGCCCTTGTTTAGATACAACACACGAGACACTCTATAGCATAGGATTATGCTCTAATAGACCCCCCCCCCCTCTTAAAGTGTGGTGTATCTACACTAACTAAACCTCTAGTCTTCAATCTTCAACATTGTTGCATCAGATCTTCAACTTCAATTTTAGGTTGAATTGACATAAGAATTCAGTTGTATGTGTGTTTTATCTATGTATTTAGCCAGACTCACCTTGCATTCTTATCATTATGTGTTTTCTAGCAAAGTCTCTTTTTGGAATTCCATCGTTTCTTTAACCGTGACGTACATCTATTCTTTCTTTTGGGTTGTTTTTTCTTGAATCAATGCCTTTGTCTCCCGTTCTTTATCCTAATTCGTTTGGAATTTGCTCATTATTTCCAAAGCATTCATCGATACCTTGCTTCCTTTACGTGGTGGGTGTGTCAGATAGGAGTCCTCGTTTGGCAATTGGCTCGAACCTATGTCATTTGATTTACTGTAATCGCCTGACTTCGAGGTCTTCGACCTATTTCCCGTTTAACTATTTGCACCAACCTTCCTTAGATTGCCGACCCATTTTGGATGATCGTTGATCACTTTCCAAGCTTCAACATGGCCAAAACCTTTCTTCTCGTAAACTTTTTATATTAGGCCAACGCTTTCTCAAATATATCTATATTCACCCCACCACTAGACCATTGATGATGCTACGTATACAAACAAAGCAAATTAATTTACTAAAAATTCATTTATTTAAAAAACAAACTTCAATATATATATATATATATATAATACATAATATATATATATATATAATACATAATATATATATATATATATATATATATATAAGAAAGAGAAAGTTGAAGTGTTGAAAAATTAAGAGTTATACAAGAGTATGATGCATATTGTACAACTAGCTAAAGCCTAAATGTCTTAAAAGTGAGAACCGGTTCCTCAATGTGGGTACCCAATTACTTGCAAGCCTGTCTTTTCCTTTTTTATTACAACACCTTTACTTACCGAGAATGTGATTTACTTACCCCCTTCAACCTCCTTTACCCATTTTAAGCCCTAATTAAAAATATTTCTGGAGGCATAGAGATGCAGACACCTAATTCATGAAAACAAAGAGAAATTGTTGCTTTCTTTGGCTGATGAATCACATAATCTCTATTTTGAGACCTATTTCTACTTGTTTTCTTCTTCATACCAGAAGCAACCTAATCTCAGGAACAAAACAATGAGAACTTTGGATTTTAAATTTTAATAATTTGAATGAATTGTGCAGAATATTTCACTCTTCCTTTCCGATGTTTTCATCTGTCTGAAAATTTCGGAGCACCACCACGTTCGCCGCCGTCGCTGCAGTTCAAAAATACTTGCGATCGTAGCTTCCATGAAAGAAAATCTACGGGTTCCAGCCTAGAGTAGACGACGGCATCTGAGCTATTGAAGGAGGTAGATGGTTGATGGAGAGTAGGGTGGGTCACTGTAGATCGGTGACGGTAAGGAATGAGGGACGAACTGAGTCGCGTTTCTGGCGGCTGTGGTTCCGAATTCTGGCCGCCGATCTCCTTTTCCATCCATCTATGGTAATTTTTTAGTTGTCATCTCAATTCCATAAAGTTAACCACTGTTAAAACCCGATTTGTTCTTGTATGTGTGCTCATGGTCGATTCTGAGACTGAAATTGTGTGATTGATATTGATTTGATGATGTTGAACAACCGGAAATGGGGCTGTGGTGGTTCTTGGGTAATGTTGATTTGGGTAATGAAGCAGTTGTTCAAAAGAAAAAGTCATTTTAGGTGAGTGCTTTTCTCTCGGACTGATTAAAGCTCGATGTTAGATTATGCTAAATTTGGTCGAATTTGTTATCGGTTATTCGATTTCTACTATCTGCTATCGACACCAACACCGACAAAGACAACTTTGTCTTTTAAATCAATGTGTAAGAATCACTGTATTCTGGTTGTTCTCCCTGTCGTTTCACGGCAGTTTGTAGTTTCTCTATATTGTGCAGTACGATTATTGTTGTGCAATACGATTATTGATTATTCTAACGAGGCCATTTTGTTACTGATATACAGATTCGAATGTCATTTATATAGCAATCTTTTATCCATTATTTGTTAAAGATGAGCAGTGATATGAAGACTCATTTGAAGAAAACTTAATGGAGTACTCAAGAAGATCCTTTTCTTATATCAAATAGTATATTTGGTAAACCTTTAATGTAAAATAAAAATTCACAAGAACATAGTTTGATTGTTGCCACAGGTTCAAGATCGAAGGTACAAAAGCCTGCGAGGTAAGCATGTGGACTTACAACTAATAAGCATGTGGACCCACAGATTCAAGATCGAAGGTATCCTCACAAAAACATGGATAAATGAGCGAGGAATCCAACCTGGAATCAATCATGATAAAGCAGTTGTGTTTTCAACACAATAGTGGAATTTTTATAATTGAAGGCTGGTTTGAGCTTTCAAACCAACAAAAAGTTTTGTAAGTTTAATCTGAATATTCTGTTGACAAATGGATGGTTTTGATTTCATATGACTCTAATATTTTTCTTTTTTTTTAATCTTAGATCTAGGACTTGCAAAACTAGATGTCTGTCCTTTGGTGTAGAACCAATTTAATCTAAAGAATCATCACTACTTTTAGTGTATAACCATATATCTCTTGAATATAGAACCTGCTAGTTTTTGGATATTAGTATGTAGCTTTGTAGAACTATGACAGTTTTAAGTAAGATTTGTGTGACTATTTAGTATTCATAACTCGGAATGTGAGCTTTGATCATGAACTGGAAATTAATGAGTTGAATTGCAACTTTGAGTTCTATCATTCTTGATATTTACTTTTTAGGATAAACAACAATGGAGAAGGTTCATAAGCATCAATTGCATGTTGAGCCAGATCTTAGGATACCACTTGATCTACTTGATCTCAGTCTATACAAGTAATGTCATTTGCTCTTTGTTTTTGTAAACGTTTTTTTTTGGTTTTAACCTTTTTAATCATAAAAATTTCATGGGTTTTATTAATGTTTACAGCTGAGGTGACTCCCAACAGTGGTTAAATTCTGAAACCAGAATTCATTGATATTGTTTATTGGTCTAACACTTTCAACATGGTTTTCCCGGTGCTTTTTCTAGCTTCGTTGTAAGGTTAGTGGGCTTTTTTACTATTGACATGTAAGTCGATGTGTTTATTATCGGTGGTGTGATTTGGTAGTCCCTTGATCCGTAATCAATGATTTTTTTTATTTATATGTTGACCAGAAATGGTCTATTGTTCCAGAAATATTAAGGTTTGATCTTTCTCATTGGAAGCTTGTTAAGCTATATGACCTCCACAGAATTGAATTAATAGTGAAAGAAAAAATTAAAGCTGAGTTGGAGGTTTCTGTAAACGATGCAAGCCTTCCTGACAATAAATAATGGTTGTCGATATCTGTAGCTGTTAAATAATGGAGCTGAAGGTTAGAAAATCCGAGTAAGAAGGGTTATAAGGCATGAATGCAACATCAATAGTTGTTTCACATAGGTCTGAAACTGGTTGTTCAGTATCCAACTTATAAGCGGTCAGGGGTATACTTATGTGTTCTTCCTGCTCTTAGCAGTAGTGATCCGAGTCCCCAACACCTACCTGGTTCGATCTTAAGCCCTATTGTTACTGCTTCCAACTACAAAGGTACTGGTGAGCAATTATGTGTCACCACATTGGTATGTATTTTTAATTTATGATTGGTACTTTTATTTATCGAATTAAAATTTATTCTCGAATTGTATTCTACTTATTTTTGGTACTTGCTTTCTACCTTTCCATCTTGATGCATCCGAAGATGATGATATATCATTAAAGAATCCAGCATCATGGGAAGTTACCAGTTCAAAGGTTTGTTTGTTAGCTTCTATAGTTTCATGGATGATTACTTATAATATGTATGTTGGTGTTGACTTTTTATAGTTTTCGAAGTCCTTAATCTTTTGGGTTAATTTCTAACAGGTTTGTGCTTTAACTTCTTTGTGATGATGAAAAAGAGTAACATAAGTTTCAGTTATTAAGATTAGAGGTAAGTCAATTTCTCACCTTCATTCGATGAGAGATAAATTAAATTCTCTATTTCAATTGCTTAGATAGAAATGAGTTTGTGTTCCATCATATAGTAATTAGTATTTTAATTTTTTGTGGAATAATGTGATTCAGGCCAGTAAACATGAAATGAGCAAAAAATATTTTGCTGATTTAACAGAACTAAAAAATGAGGTCATAAATATATCAACTATTATTCCTATCGTCTGCCACTGAATCAATTTTACTCGATTCAGGTATGACTTCTATTGATTTTGAATCAATGGTGACTTAGGTTTGAATTTTATCATCTCGGTTTGAACTCTTGCAGCTGTTGCTACTCTTTCGGATTTGGTAAGTGTTAGTTATTGTTTTATACATGTTCTTTAAATGTCATTTGTTTTTAACAAGACGTTTGCCACGCGGGCTTCGCGCCGCATCATGAAATAGTTTTTTAAGCGCTTAAATAACTTTTAAGTTAATTTTAGATTTAGACTAAAATTCTGAAAGTTGTTTAAACGCAATGATGGTACATGTTTACTTGTATTTTTTTACAATCAATCAAGCTAAGCTTCATGGTAATATGAACGTTGTACAATATTCTATAAAAGTGATGCATAATCCACTTTTTGTGTCTTGGACCTTCATCGCCGTTGTTTTCTCAGTTTGGTAAACATACTCCAAAAAATAGTTTTTCCTTAAGGCTTAGAATAGAATGTGTTATAGCAATAATTGTTCAAATTGTATATGGGACTTAAGTGGGGTAACGAAAACTATTTGAATAAAGTGTCGCTGCCAAAACCACTCATGTCTAAAACCGTATACCCCAAAATCATCATAGCCTTGCATCAAGTAAATTTTTGGCACCAATTCATTTGTTTAAGAAACATGTTGTCAAACTCCCATTGGAGTAAAAGACGTATAGTGAATATGTGAGAAGCCATGTAAATACAGATAAGATTCAAAGAATCATGGCCAAAAGAAACAAAAGTTTCTTAGAAGATCAAAGATCAGGCTGATCAAAATCACCTATTTCACATCACAGATCTGTCCACAACATCAAGTAAGTTTCAAACCAGCTTCCATCAGAAATCAACATCCAACCCCAAAATCACATAATATGTAATCCAATATCATAAACAGTATTCGAAGGAACCATAATAAACACAACTAAAATTTGAGTAAGCTCCAGTTCACTACGCCAACAAGTGGCTTTGGCCACGGTTTTTTTAACGCATAGCCACTGTTTTGTAAAAAACATGGCCAAAGGTAAGAAATACTAGTTTTAGCCACACATATTTTGTACCCGTGGCCAAATATATAGCCTTTGGACCCTTTTAGCCACGTATTTTTTTGTTTATGTGACAACAACAATCAGGTGCAGTGGCTTTAGTCACTGTTTTACAAAAACATGTGGCCCTTATTTATCACGCTTAATAAAGAGTGGCGAAATGCACCAAACGACCACGGAATTTTTATGATTTTTAATTCGTGTGACAAAAAAGGAATGTATGGCCACGTTTAAATAATGTTGTGTGACGGAAGAGTAGATTTTATTACTTAGTAATTTAAAAAAAACAAAACTATTAATTATATATTATGTGTGGCTAACTGTGAGCAATGGCCATGCTTTTTACTTAGTTATGTGGCTAAAAACTAGTACATATGGTCACTGTTATTAGGTTGTGTGACTAAATAGTAGGTTGTGAGTGACAAAAATCTATTACATATGGCCACATATATTAACCGTGACTAAATAGTAGCCAATTTTAATTAGATAATTATCTGTGGCGACGGCGGATATACATCATTACTAGAGGTCAAATCTTTATCTACCACCTCGAGTTTCGGATATAAATCATATCATTAATTAATTAATTGTCGATCATCACCATATACGCTGTTAGCTCTCTCAGCTCTCTGTTTTTTGGTTTATCATGCCACTCTCTGAAAATGTGGCATTTGCGTCCTCTGAATGTGGAAGATAGCCCTGAATACGGTGAGTAATTATCTAAATGACTGAAATTCAAATGCTTTAATATGGAATTCACGTCTCTAATTTGGTTATTTTTCTTGAACAGGGGAAGAAGATTTTAGTCTGTTTACTTTGGTGATCTATCACCTACAGGGTATTTTGCGAGCCTCAATGGTCGGATACAATACATCGATGGGAGGGTCCGCTACTTCGACGAGGTGGACATTAACTACTTCTCGTTCGATGACCTAGGTCAAATGGTGTCTGACCTAGGTTATGACTTGAACGATTTCAACCCCTACCTGAGGATCCCAGGGTTGTCTCTGAATTTTGGACTGGTTTCATTCACTGATGATCCGAGGGATGTTAGGGCCTTGGCCCTGCACGTCATGGACGAGGAGGTCATATCCATCTACCTCGATGTAGATGTGAAGGTGTCTTCCTCCTCCTCCTCCTCCTTCTCCCCCTCTGAAGGTAGCTACCCATGGAGAACAGGACGATATGCCGATTCAGACAATTTCTCTAGTGGGGGCATGTTTTAAGTTTATGTTGTTTTTTTTATTATATATATTTGTAATTAATTAACTAATATCACATCTTTTGGATTATATATGTAATTAATTGTTTATGTGTTATGCATCCGATGTGTCTTTTGACTCTTCTTCCTGAAAAATTCTAGTTCATCCGGTTGTCTTCTACATATATTAGGTTGTGTGACTAAATATTAGTGTATAAGGAATTGTATTCAACCACAATGATTTTAATTCACTAGATAATGGGTTTAAATACATGGGAATATCCTATAGATTACGAACAGAAATAACAACTTTTGGTTATTTATAGTATATATAGTTCATCCTGAAGAACTCTAGTTTATCCGGTTCATCCTGAAGAACTCTAGTTCATCCTGTTCTATTACTGAATAATTAGTCTTGATCCTGAAGAACTCTAGTTCATCCGGTTCTATTCTTCTTCTTCTCTAATGAATAACTAAAATTGACCCTGTTTATTATAAATCATCTCAGTCCGCCAAGGCAGTGAAACAGTTGTCTAAAAATGTCATCCGGTTTTGTTCATCTGCTCTCATTCCAGATGAACTCTTCTTTTTGAGGAATTCTAGTTCATATGGTTTTGCTCTTGTTAGTTCATACGGTTTTGTTCTTGTTCCAATTTACTGAAGAATTAAAATCTATCCAGTTTATAAATCCTGTCATCCACTATTAGACAATCAAAAAATTATAAATTGTAGCAAACAAGGCTTGAACCTGGGTCAGTCAAAAGAAAGGAACAAACTACAAGATTAAGAAGAACCATTGAGACAAAAGTGTTAATTGATTATATTTTAGCCAGAACTTATTTAATTACTCCCATCACATAAGAAATAATTGATAAACAAAATTTACGTTGCTAAAGGTAATAAATAGACATAGTAAAAACAGGATTTGCATGGTAAAGGTAACAAAATATACATGGTTATCTTGGCCTGACCTTTCCACTTCTTCCCACCATAGCTGGTAGCGTGCCCTGTCTGCCTTTAAATTTGCACTTT
>JBCNJP010000010.1:73929927-73947472 GCA_039602395.1 Deinandra increscens subsp. villosa | reverse complement strand
TTTTCATTCACTGAACTTGTAGCATCATTATTTCGCTGTTTTGGCTTTATACATTCATTAGCAAAATGACCAAAGTTTGAACATTTATAACACTTCACTTTTGGTCAGCCAGTTGAATACTGAGACGTATTGGCTGCAATAGACCTAACTCTAGCTCTTATAAATGGAATAAGGCATAATGCTTATGCTAGAGCCTAAATCTTCCAATAAATCTACGGTGGATGAAGATCCAAATCCGTAGGGAATGATAAAACTGCCCGGATCCTTTCGCTTGTCTGGTAATTCAAAAGCAGTTTTGAGCAAAGCGGCCCGAGATGAACTTTTACGATTAGATGAAAGAAACTTAAGAAAAGAATTGATTAGAAGATAGCATTCGTACAAAGCTGAGATATCTTCTCCATTAGCGTCACGTTAAAGAATGAGATCGAGGAATTGTTGATACTTGCGTTCTTCTTCGATGTCTTGTTTTCATCATAGTATTCCTCCAAATGCGTCTTTTGAAGTACACGAGTGTGGTCTCTCAGTTGGGCATGCTTCCTCTCAAGAGAGTCTTTTTCCAATTCAGTGATGGAGATCATGTTGACACTGGCATTAGGGCTTACCTCAGTGTTTCCAGGCAATTCACCCTTATTTCTTTCAGACAAAAGATTTGCTATTTGTCCTAGGTGTCTCTCCATATTCTGAAAACTAGTTTGTTGATTTTTGATTTTGGTATCGTGTTTATTATCAACATTCACTAGACTTTGGACAAGTTTTTCCAATTTATCCAATTTAGATGGCTCACCTTGGTTATAGCGAGGTGGTCGATAGGGTTGATTGGAGTTATTGAAATTAGAATTCGAGTTTGGATTTCGTCAGGAGCTACTGGACTGGTTCCTGTTATCTGAGTTGAATAACTGACAATTAGATTGGTCGTATGAGCGACCATAGAAGTTTTGAGTAGATTCAACCTGCTCAATTAACGTAGCTGCGAAAACAGGACACTTATCCAAGGTATGAGCACTACCACATGCATCACAACCATTGGATTTAGTAGTTAGAGGATTCACCTAGCTCGTTAGAGCTTCGATCCTTGCGTTTAGTGAGGTGACATCATCTATGGCATGAATGCCAGGCTGCTTAGAATTAGAGCTTTGGCGACCTCTTGAAAGGTTGCCGGTCATAGCTTGTGGCTGCTAGACTTTCAATCAATGTTATGGCATCACCTGGAGTTTTATTGAACATTGATCCTCCCGATGAGGAATCAACATGCAAACGGGTGGGATTGCTCAACCCGTTGTAAAAATACTGCACATGGAGCCACGCATCCATATTGTGGTAAGGACATTTGCGTAGTAACCTTTTATATCTTTCCCAGGCTTCATGAAGACCTTCCCCCTCATCTTGGTAAAATGTGGTAATATTGTTGCGAAGACGAGTAGCTTTTGAGAAAGGGAAGTACTTAACTAAGAACTTCTCCGCCAACTGGTCCCATATAGTGATGGAACCTGCTGGTAGGTCTTAAGCCAAGTTTTGGCATTGCCTGCCAGAGTGAATGGAAACAAACAAACCAAGACTGAATCATTAGTGAGACCATCGAGTTTAAAGGTGTCACACATCTTGAGAAAGGTGTCAAGGTGTGCGTGTGGACACTCATCCGCTAATCCGTGGAATTGCGACGCGTTCTGAAACATCTGGATGACTCCAGGCTTGATCTCGAAATTCCCTTGAATGACGGGTCTTGTGATGCTCGACTGCCCTCCTTCTAGTGTAGGCTTGGTGTAATTAGCGATCGAACGTTGCGCTGCATCCCCCATCCTGCGTGTTTGGTGGATAACGCGTTCAGGATCTTTGAAAACTTGAATCAGAAGCGGACGACTCGCACGAGTGGAAATAGCAGAAGAATTTTTTTTGGGCTTTTTGGATTTTTAGATTTATTGGTTTTTCTGAAATTTTAAAAGCAGAAACACAAAACAGAAAAGAAAGACTATCTGAACTAACTAACCTAACGAGGTCCAGAATGACGACTTGCTAACCCGGCAATGGCGCCAAAAAAACCTTTGATGCACACGAGTATATATATATATATATATATATATATATATATATATATATATATGCAAATATGACCTTTAAATTTATAAACCTAAATTATCTTATGACTACGCATGCACATATAGGAAAGCGGACCTATCGTATGGTAGCACAAAAAGAAACTCAGGGTCGACCTAAGGAAGCAATGGTGTAATCAATCTAAACCTATTTATCATCATCAGGATTCTGTCACAATTCTTAATAACTGTTAGAAAGTAAATAAGAAAATAGATTTAAGGTAGCAATAACGAAGTAGATGTAAAATCAGAATAAAGATCAGATATCATCTAAGACTGATCACTACTATTCATGCATTACCTAGACCTAACATTGACATTTGTATGTAATTGTCTAATATATTTATAGTTGCTAAACTCATAAATCAGCAAATGAAACCACAGCCATAATGAAGTATCCATAAATTAATGACTAGGCTATAGGACACTGAACACATGATTTAAGACCTAGGACCATAGACCAATCCTATTCTGATTAACCATGATAGACTAATAACTTATAACCCAATTACATGCAATAACATATGCAATATATTTAGTCATTTCACTATTCCCTTTACCCAAGACATGGAAGCTAAGATTCACGACCAAACACAAAGACATACTTCAAACAAAACAGATTATTGAACATGCATCTTCACCATTTCCTATCTAGGATCGCTAGAGTTCCTAAACACATATTGATATCGCTAGATTACCAACTTAGAAATAGCATCAATTTAGTAAGCAGAATACGTCTATCCTACCAACCAAAGCAATGACTACTAGGAAAGGATGAACACCTCATTCAACAACATATGTTCAACATGCAAAAGGAATTATAATCATTATACTGAAATCATTATGTAAAATATTGTCAATAGATCACATTGTCTCAGATGACATCATGAGAGTTAGCCTATCATAGCTAAACTACAGAAAACAACAAATAAAATGGAATTAACATGATTGTAAGAGCAAACTAAAGTCGATCATTAGCTAAATCTTCGAATAACTTGATATATCGATCAATCGAACACTTCTGGCCTTGAATTCTGTGACTTCTAGCCTCTGGACTCCTCTGGAATTGAACTATACTGGTCTCGCACGTGTATCCCTTGAAATGACCAAATTTAGGGTTTTGAAAGTCGGTCGTAATGACTCATTACGTGGTTACGGGCTGTAAGCGCCGCCATGAATTAACGAATTAGGGTTTCTTTGGTGATCCTTGAAATGGGCCGTGATGACCATCACGGGTCGTGACCTGGACAAAAAGTCACTTCTACGAATTTTCTTGATTGACTCCATTTATCAAGAGCTCCGAGGAGATAGTTTTGCTGTTAACCCAAACCTAGTGTTGCCCTTACCTTCAGAGTTAATCTCAATGTAAAACCGAGATACGATCTTACTACTGCGTGTATCAATCAATCATAGTAAACACGGATGTAAATAAGAGAATTGTATTGAATCACTTGAAGATTACAATGAACTCTCTAGTTTCTCTCTCTAGAAAACACACACAGAAAGTGTAGAATGACTCAGAGTGTTAACATTCATTCTAACACAAACCTATTTATACTTAGTGACTAAACAGGCTGCGTACCAAATGGTACGGGCGTACCGTTTGGTCCGGTGGATCATTTGGTCCGGCGCCAATGATATTTTCACTAAAACTCATACTAAGACACGCTCACATAGATACAATACACGAGGCACATCATAGCATAGGTATATGCTCTAACAAACTCCCCCTTAACGTGTAGTGTATCTTTTTTCTAACTAAACTCCAGTCTTCAATCTTCAATATTGCTGCATCCGATCTTCGACTTGAAATCTTGTCAGAACTAGAGCTTGCATGGCTGGATCACTCTTGAGTAATCTTTAATCTTTAAGATCCACTTGTAAAAATAAAACATACTCCCCTTTCACCATGCTTGAGTCTTGACACATATAACCTGCAATTTCAGAGGACAGAAACGCGGTTTCCTGTTCTTTTGAAAATTAATTTAATCTTGTCGCAAAACTCCTCTTCGAGAATCCAAGATATGATTTGAATTTTGTTTTCGTATCACATGTCGATCGGTCGAAAACAAAAAAGAAATAAATCTTTTTGACTTTTCTAAGATAATGCTAAAACACACCTAAAATCTTTTTGGATATTTCCAGATATGACATATAAAATGCAATACAGAATCAGACACTATTTTTGTCTTTTGCGAGAAAGATCACAACTTGGGATCATATTGAACCTAACATGCTGAACTACATTTCAATTTCAATTACTCCAGCACACAAGTCATGTCGATTACTGGTATAATTTGTCCATCTTAAACTCAGGCACAATCATACTCATAACATATGGATATGTTATTGTATTGATTATGTTTGCTTTGACCAGTGTACCCCACACTATTAGACATACCCAGATATGTTTTTGCTTTTATATCACCCTTTGTGACTTCATTTGTGATTTAATCACATAATGATTGTACTCATGATTTAGTCAACTGTGTTCCATGCAAAATAAAAATAAAAAATAAAAATAAAAATAAGAACGCTAAATCGTCTACCTTAAGGTCGATCTTGCTATACGCAGATAAGGCCTCGGATTTAACAAAATAAGAAAATAAAACAAGTTGAAATTGTATAACCCAACAACAATTAGGTCGGTACTCCCGTACACGTAGAGAAAGTCCGATGAGTTATACGAAACACCAAAGAAAATAAAGCAGAACGTCAAACGAACAACAATCAGGTCGATCTTTCGATACGCAAAGAAAGTCTGATCGTTTGACAAAATAAAGAAAATCAAACAAGTTTAAATCTTTGCAAAATGAACACATGTATACACAGTGACTCCTCATTTTCTTTTTCACATATCTTTTCTTGATATATCATGAGATACGCATCAAGATGTTGTCCACTTGGTCAAGCATTAGTTATTTAATGAATATCACATCTGAATACTTTCTGATTTAATGTCGAGCCTACCAAGAACATCGAACTATGATCTTATGGCTTTTTCATCTAATTTATCCACGAGTCAGACACGTAGCCAATGTACCATCATTTCCCAATCATGTTGGATACAATTTCTCATTTTTCAATGTTTTTGTATTTTTCTATTTTTCAGTGTTTTTGTATTTTCTGTTTTTCTCCCCCTTAAAATGAAAACTCTATTTTTGGATTTTCATTTTAACAAAAACACAACAAGACACTATTTTTGGTATTTTCAATTTTCTCCCCCTAAACTACATACGAAATGTAAATGAAAGAAAATTGACCTTTCGACACGGATACCTTGCAGTTTTAGCTTTCAGAAAAATTTCAATTTTTGAAATTTGATATCATGTGAAATTTAACTTAAATCAGCAGAATACTCCTCCATCAGCAACTTTGCAATCACCGATAGGTCTTCTAGAAGTACCTGCACACTGGTCAAACACGTCAGTTTATAAATGACCCGAAGCGAATAGCTTCTGGTCGACCAGTGTCCTGATTTCCTTTCGAAACCACCTTAGGTTTCCAGTTTTGTTGTTTTGGTAAATCAGTATTTGATGAACCAGTCACTGTTGATTGTGAGGAACAACCTACATATGGAACCTTTTGAAAACGAGGAATAAATCTTCCTTGAGTTTTGAAAAATGTAGGTTGTGAATATTCATCAAATACTCTGCCATATTCATCAATGAATCGTTGTTTGGCAGCTTTACCGACATATGGAACCTTTCCTTTTCTTGAACTAGAAGAAGCAGAAACCGGACAATCATGTGCCATATGCCCTTTTTGTCGGCAATTAGCAACTTTCTGAGAATCCACACAGTGAAGTGGAAACTCCTTATCAGAGAATATCTGATCTCTGAACCTTTGAGTGTATAAAATCTCTCAGGTTGAACTTTGTCAGCTTCAAACACATCCTTCTTGACTTGCTTCAGATTGACTTTCTTTAAATGTTGTTGCTGTTGTACCTTTGAAACATGCACTTTAACCTGCTTCTTTTGAAATCCCAAACCTGTATGTTTTCCAGAAACCTTCTCTTCTGAATCAGACGGTTTATGTCCGTTCTTTGCAAGACGAGAAAACTCTGCTTTAACCTTGTTGATATCGTTTGGAGCATCAACTATTGTTTCATCAATGTCACTAGTTGAACTTGCAGATTTCTCTTTGTCATCAGATGAAGAACTAGACACACCCTTTGGAGCTTCAGAAGTTGCAGCACTCTTGCCTTTGTGCTCTTTCCTTTCTTCAACAGATTTGGAACCAACAAACTTAGAATAATCACCAGTCTCAACCTTTTCTTTCAAATCATGAACGCCTTCTTTAAGACTTCCTGGTGGTGACACAGTTTTGTTAAACATCTTCTCAAAATTCTCATCCTTGGCCAGAAAACTTGTAAAAGATTGTGAGTTAGTAACATTGTTCAAAAGACGTTTTGAATCAATGACTTCAATCTTTAATTCAGAAATTCTTTGATGAGCTTCAGCCAACTCTTTTTCTGTTGCAATGAGCTTCTTTGCCACTTTATTAGTTTCATACTTTTGCAATCTTAACTCATCTAATCCAGCCAACAGTTCCTTCTCGAGTTTATCTTCATTTCTTTTCTGAATATCCAAATTTGCATTTTGCAACTTGTTCACTCTAACCAACTCCCTCTTCTCATCAAGTAACTTTTCCATATCAGTCTGATAAGATTGAATCTTAGTAGCTTGATCATCAGAAAGTTGAGTAAGTGTATCAAGTCTGAACTTGGATTTGTCAAAAAGATTTTGAAAATCCTTTGCAGTATCCTCAGCTTCATCTTTCCATTTCTTCACTTCTTTGACTAATCCAGCATTTTCCTCAGATAACTTTGTAATTTTCTGTTCAAACTCTTGTGTAACATTTTGAAATTTTGACTCTTTTTCCACAATCTCTGCTTGTAAATCTGAAAACATTTCTTTCTGAGAAGAAAATTCTTGAATTAGATCTGCTAATTTTTGCTGTTCATTTGCCAATTCTTCTATCCTTCTTTTATTTTCCTCAATCAACAACCCATTTTCCTTTATCAATTCTTGAATCTTCTTGTCTTTCTGAGAACAAAACTCACAAACCGATTCATAGCCACTATTTCCAGAACCACTTATTTCAGATTCAGAATCAGAATCAGTTAATTCTTCTTCATCATCATTATGAACAATTTGAGCAATCATTGCAGATGCGGGAATCCATGCAGACTCATCATCGGAATCGGGAGTACAATAAGTACCTTTATCCGAAATAATAGCAGTTAAAGCAAGAGGTGGAGAATCATCAGAAGTTCGTCCCCAGTCATATTGTTTATCAACTTGAGAAACTAAAGTTGTTGGAGACTTGGATGAAGAGGCATTTGTTTTTGAACATTCACGAGCAAAATGTCCGAAATTAGAACATTTGAAGCATTTTGCTTTGGATTTATCTATTCCAACCTTGCCATCTGGATTTAAACTTTGAAATCCTGTCTTCTTTTTGAATCTTTTAACTCTTTGAGCTAACATTGCCAAGTTGCCAATTGATATCCATTTGCTCAAGATTATCAGGATCAATCTGATCAAAATCTTCTTCAATCAGATTAGATGTTGTCAAACCACCATTCAACAATCCATAATATGAAGATAACAAGGCTGAGATTAATGCCAAGTGCTCATCCGGTGTTTTTGCTGAATATGAAGTTGGACTTGAATGATTTGGAATAGTGAAGTTACATCCTCTTGATGAATTTCCAGAATTTCCTGAACCATGACCAGCAACAAAAGCTGTTTGAGGTGGATTTGATGAGTCAACACCAAATGATTTAGATTTTGCATTGATACTTGCAGAATTTTGACCATGGTACAATTCAGGATTTTGGAATTGAGCAGTTGACTTGTTTGAGGTCATCATTTCCATCTCTCTAGCATGAAGCTTTCCGGTTAAATCATGAAATGATAATGCAGAATATTCTTTATCATGAGTAAGTAATAATACATAGTTTTCCCACTTTTCCGGTAATGCTTCCATCAATTTCTCTTTCAATTCCTCCTCGGTCTTTTCAATTTTAACCACTTTCATCTCACTAATCAGATGTGAAAACCTTGAAACAAGAGCAGAAATGTTTTCTTTTTCATAATGTTGAAAATTTTCAAATTCCTTGTTCAACACTTTTCGTCTACTCTTCTTATATTGGTCATTACCTTCACATCGAGCAGATAAAGCATCCCACAACTGTTTAGATTTCTTGCAAGTGCTGAATTGATGCAACAACTCAGTAGGTAAAGCCATGGTAAGATAACCATAAACTTTTTGTTCAAGCTCATAACTTTTTCTTTCATCCTTATCAAAATCTTGAATTTCTTTATACTCTCCATCTGCAGTTGGACGTACATACAACTTTTGAATTGGAATCCATAAATCAATATCGTTTGTGCTGATGTATGCAGAAAAACGTTGCTTCCAATTTTGATAATCTTCCAACTTTAACAGCTTAGGAACTTTCTGACTTGTTCCTATTTCATTATCAAAATTGAGCATAGCTTGTACCGTGCTTTGCATAGCCGCAAATGCTTGAAAATCAGACATTTTTCACCGAAAATAATACTTCAAAAACTTCGAACTCAAAAACGGAGGTCTTCCAAGCGGATTTTGGGGGTCAAAACTGGACGGTACTAGCCGTTAGGCGGGTACAAGTCTAGATCTCATCGAGACGAACGTTTTGGCTGGTATTAGCTCCCGTAACTCTTTACGGTTCTCAAGTTACGTCAGTTTTAGTGAAGGTCACTTTTCTGCTAGCGTACCAAACCTTCTCAGCGGACCAAATCCGGACCAAATTAACCAGCGGACCAAATTTGTACTCAGCGGACCAGTTCCGGACAAACTATAGATCAACGCGGACCAAAAAGAATAACCGCCACGGACTAGCGTTGAAGATTGTCTAGCGGACCAAACTTGGCGGACCAGAAACTCGATGAAGATTGCCTGGCGGACCAGCGGCGGACCAGCGGTTCTTCGGGCGGACCAGAAGCGTACCACGCTGAATTCGACGAATTTTCGCGAATTTTGACTTTTGGAGCTGGAATTTGATTCAGTAAGGTGCGAAATCACTCCAGGAACACTCAGAAATCATTTTTCACCTCGGAAACACTCGGAATTGGAAGAATTTGATGAAAAATGAAGAAAACCCAAACTTTCTCTCTCTAAAAATCCGAAAATTGATCAAAAACACAGCAGTAGAGCAACCAAATGCTCTGATACCACTTGTAAAACCGAGATACGATCTTACTACTGCGTGTATCAATCAATCATAGTAAACACGGATGTAAATAAGAGAATTGTATTGAATCACTTGAAGATTACAATGAACTCTCTAGTTTCTCTCTCTAGAAAACACACACAGAAAGTGTAGAATGACTCAGAGTGTTAACATTCATTCTAACACAAACCTATTTATACTTAGTGACTAAACAGGCTGCGTACCAAATGGTAGGGCGTACCATTTGGTCCGACGGATCATTTGGTCCGGCGCCAATGATATTGTCACTAAAACTCATACTAAGACACACTCGCATAGATACAATACACGAGACACATCATAGCATAGGTATATGCTCTAACACTCAAGTATGGCAACAAATGTGCTTATTAAACCAAAATTGGATGACTTTGCAGATATTCTACCTCCACCTGCTTTTATATATGAGCCAAACCCTAAACCTATAACCCTTTCATCATCATCCCTTACCTTAGTTCCATAAAAACCTCCCTCCATATCCAAAAAGGTTGCCACCAAGCTCTCAAACCCAAAATACATAATTGACAACTTCACCCCAATCATCCCTTTCAAAAGGAAACCCACCTCTAACCAAGATTTGCTAGATATTTTTCCACCATCACCTCCTAGTAGTCCTGCACTAGAAGCCATTAAACCACCCACTCAAAAACCCAAACCTCTTCCACCTCTTACTATAAGAGAACCTTCGTCCATCATTGCTCCCACACCTCCAACCAAACAAATTGACTTACTTGGTCCCTCTTCTCCCTCATCAAAAGGGAAAGCCCCAGTTGAGTAAGATTCAGAAAATGATTCTGATGAGGAGATAAAGAAGAAAAAGAGGAGATTGATGCATGCAAAAAGAAAGAGAGATGAGAAGCAAAAGAAGAAAGGCCCACTAAGAAAGAACAAAGTTATTGGGTGGACAACCAATGAAGACACTTTTGATTTCACTCTCCAACTTTAAAATGGCACATCTAGAGTTGTAAATGCTCATCAAGCCACTAGAATGCTTGACATCTTCCAGTTCAAACTCGACATTTATTTAAGGCTGAGAGAAATCATGAGCCCAACCAGAGCCGAGCAACTATTGAGAATCTGCATAGAAACTACAGTGCTTAAGTATGGGCTGCTTTACAGATCTCAAGGTAATACTGATCACGAAGAGAGAACCTATTAGTGAGATCAAATTGGTCATATGGGAAGAAGAGGAGAAGCTATTCTATGTTCACAGGGCTGATGGCACTGTCATCACTCATGAATCCATCTCTGTTCAAGATCAGTGGAATGAAAGAGATTGGGAAGCACTTAAACATGTGAAAGTGACCAAAACTAGCATGAAAGATATAGCCCAAGAGTTGGATGCAAGCATCAGGTCCTTAGATAAGTAGGTCAAGGAGAAGAATTTTTGTACAAGTTAATTTTTGAAGATAGCTTCGATGATCGTGAATAAATTTGATAGCATCAGCTTAGGGGGAGAATGTAAGGAATACCACTTTGATGATTCCACCAGATAATGAGTTCAACCAGACTTTTCCTGAGAAGTCTTTTCAGTCGTCTAATCCCTCCAAAAGCTTCTTGGTTGCTTCTATATCTATCAAAGCCACTCTCCCAAAGTAGAGAGTTGCTGATCACACGCAAGATATCCCATCTGTCGAAGATTATTCTTTTGGTAGTATTATTTGAGTTTTGTAATCAACGGTCTAGATGATCGTATAGAAATCAATGGCTATCATTGATTTCCCTTAGCACTATATATAGCATAGCTCTTCTTCAACTTTGTACACGGATGTTTGATCCTTATGACTGTGTTATATTGTTGAGTTAATGCAAATAGTGTCGAGTAAAATTTACTTTGTGTGTTACTATATTCATGCAAAAAACTATTATTCACAAGTGTTAGTAGTTTAAGTAAAGTGAAGGTTAACTTAATTCCGCAAGGTTAATCTTGCAAGTAAATCTTGTAACTTAATTAGGTGTTAAGTAATTTCGATCCTAAACAACCAGACTAACTCACAATGTACAGTCCACTCAGGTTTTATATCTGGATAACTAGTAAATAATGTACTAGACTTTTATATGGCTCTCAATTTGCAACATCATGGACTTTCTTACCATAGGCTTGGCAAACGATCATAATTTAACTAACATACTATACTAACCTACAAATCAAGAGGAGTTTAGGATAAGGTTGTAGTTAGTGTAGGGAATGGAATTAGGATTTTACAAATGTGGAAACTTGGGTATACAAGATCTGGTGGATAAACAACTAACTAAGGAAAATCTTTAAACTCATAGATTTCCTTTTTAATTTTCTTCTAAGGACAAGTCTTTAAACTCCTAGACTGCCTTTTTATTCTACTATAACTTTGAAGAAGAACCTTTAAACTCATAGATTCTCTTCTAATAAATACAATTTTTTTTGCATCGGCCTATTATATATATTTTTTCTATTTCCGGGTTATCCTAGGCTTGCCTCTATCATATATGCTTGTTTTGTAAGATGTAGTCTCGTAATGTATACAAATGTCAAGTTCTAGAAGTAGGTCACATGTGGCACTCTCTATTGTTATACAAGAAATAAAACTCAAGCTCCTAGTGAGTAGAAAGCTTGATTAAGGCTCAAAAAAAATCTCACCATGGAAACGGAATGGAAATAGGGCTTAAGTTTGGTTGATTATCTAGGCTTCCTCCCTCGTACTCGCACACTGGAATTGTTGTCTAAGTTTTATCAGGTCTAATCTATCCTAAAAAGCAACTTAGGACTTGGCTATGCATAAGGGTCTAAAATACATGCCTAGAGTTGTATAGCAATGAGTGGATGGTGGAAAAAGCTTTGCTTTGGTCTAGCATACAGAGTTAAGAAGTCTACTTTAGGATCCACAAAATCAGTTGATAGCTTAAGTTTTAGCAGTGTGAAAAAGTTTAGCATGCAAAAAATTGAAAAATTTTGACACTTTTTAAGCAAAAACACAATAAAACATGCAAAATACAGGCGAGTCTCCCATCCCCCCACTTAAAATCGTACATTGTCCTCAATGTACTTGAGAACACTGCAAAACATAAGATAAAAGAAAAAGGGAACAGACGAGCCTGACTGCTGGAGGATTGCGGAACATGGCTTCTTCATTAACCCTTGCTTTATCCGATTATTTGCCTACCAGAGCTTCAGTCTTGAATTCCTTTGCAACTTACAAGACTCAAAAGAAAACATTACACGCAAAAAGAAAAATAAAGTATTACCCAAAAATAAAAATAAAGATAAATCATTCCATTTATTCATTCAATCATAGTTTTATTGTCATGCCATTCAATCAAACATTCAAAACATAAGAAACAAGCAATCCAAACAAGTCACATAAGAAGTTCAACTTTAAGAAAATAGATATTAATAATCATAAATGTTCCGACTATTAAGCTTCTTCGATGCCTGATTCATCAGAGGACGAGGGTTCACCAATAGCTGCATATAGATCATCCAAATCATGCCGCTGAATCCTTTCTACGCATCACAATAGCACCGATCTTATCTATTATACGCTGAAGATCGCAAGTGATGCGAGTAAGAACTTCAATTCTTCTTACTATCTCTCCTTCCATGAGTGTGAGTCTTCCACACAAGATATCGAAGTTTGACATACCCTCGGTTTCATCATCTTGTTTTACGGGCTTTTCGTGATTCAACCGAGAGGAACTGGCCTCCTTGTCATGGCTCCTTACATGGGTGACTTCAACGACAGGACGCTTGCCTTTCATCTACGAGAAAACAACGAGACAATAAAAACACAAAAGAATGAGACTGCACTGGCGTCACGGCTCGTTACAGGCTAACGAGTCGTTAGACCAAGCATTCTGTAAAGGACGTCGTCACGGCCCGTTACGGGGTAACGGGTCGTTACGATGCTAGTTCCACAAAATTTTCGAAAATTTAATTTTTTTTCAATACAGATCAGTATGTGATAAAAAACTAGCAGTTTAGTGTAATGTGGGGATGGAAACTTGTTGCCATCCCCACACTTAATCCTTTACAAAGATCATAATTGATAATTTTATAGAATCAAGTGTGATGATCATAAAATTTATGGAATGGAGAACACAACAGGGGTAGAGAAACTATTTTGATCTCAAGAAAAGCAGAAACTTGAAAAGAATCGATATTCAAATTGTTCTTTCTTGGAGAAACAAGATGAAACAATGAAGCAAAGTAGATTTTCGTACCTTTGATCGACCAAGAATGCCCCAGGAACCGTCTACTGCGATTTAGGGTTTTGAAAAGCCGTCTGGAAAATTCTATTTATAAGTTTCGAAAGTAAGTCGGTAACGAGCCGTATCGTGAACATGAGCCGTTAGGGCAAACTTTCGTTATGGCCCGTTACGGGGTAAAGGGTCGTTACGATGCTCGAAACAGAATCTTCATAAAACTTATTTTCGTGCAATTTTAAGCAAAATTGATCAATTGAGGTAATGAAATACGAAGAAGGGACAAATTCAATTGAGCGAGTCAATCGAATTGATGGAATTCGAATAGAAAACTCAACAAGTTTCAACTTACGAAATGAAAAAGAAGACACGAAAAACGAAATGATAGAAATTGAAATTGGGTTGCCTCCCAAGTAGCGCTAAGTTTTTATAGGGTCTTCAGCCAGACCCTCCTTCACTCAGATTTTTAGGAAGTGAAGGCATGAACACACCTTCTCGTCAGGTGGCTCAATCTTTGGGTTTTTGGAATCAAGGAGTGGGTTGACATGTTCAAGGTTCAACAAGCTAGGAACTAGCCTTGTTGGTTCAGATGGCAACCCCTTGAGGCATTTCAGATAAAGTTAAAGAAGAAACTGACTCTTTTGAGTTAGTGGACTGCATGAAACAAATGGTTTCTTCTTTATCCTTGAATATGAGCGCCTTGAGATTGGTTTGCATGGGTGCAATATGAGACTTCATTTTCACCACTTCTCAAGGTGATACGCTCAGCCTCCAGATCGATTAGTGCCTTGGGGGTAGCCAGAAATGGACGTCCTAAAATGATAGGATGGAATTTATTAACAGGAACGTCAAGCACTATGAAATCTGCTGGAAACTTCAGATTCTCAATATCAACTATTATATCCTTCACAATCCCCTTGAGGTTGATATATGATTGGTCAGCCAGTTGAATACTGAGACTTATTGGCTGCAATAGACCTAGTTCTAGCTCTTTATAAATAGAATAAGGCATAATGCTTATGCTAGAGCCTAAGTCTGCCAATGCATCTACGGTGGATGAAGATCCAAATCCGCAGGGAATGATGAAACTGCCCGGATCCTTTCGCTTTTTCGGTAATTCAAAAGCAGATTTTGAGCAAAGCGGCCCGAGATGAACTTTTACGATTGGAGGACAGAAACCTGAGGAAAAGAATTGATTAGAAGATAGCCTTCGTAAGAAGGTGAGATATCTTCTCCATTAGCGTCATGTTCAAGAATGAGATCGAGGAATTGTTGATATTTGCGTTCTTCTTCGATGTCTTCCTTGTTTTCTTCATAGTATTCCTCCAACTGCATCTTCTGAAGTGCACGAGTGTGGTCTCTCAGTTGGGCACGCTTCTTCTTAAGAGAGTCTTTTTCTAATTCAGTGATGGAGATCATGTTGACACTGGCATTAGGGTTTACCTCAGTGTTGCCAGGTAATTCACCCTTATTTCTTTCGGACAAAAGATTGGCTATTTGCCCCAGGTGTCTCTCCATATTCTGGATGCTAGCTTGCTGATTTTTGATTTCAGTATCGTGTTTACTATCAGCATTCACTAGACTTTGGACGAGTTTTTCCAATTTATACGGCTCACCTTGGTTATAGTGAGGTAGTCGATAAGGTTGATTTGATTTATTGTAATTGGAATTTAAATTTGGGTTTCGCCAGGAGCTACTGGACTGGTTCCTGTTATCTGAGTTGAATGGTTGACGGTTATATTGGTCATATGAGCGACCATAGAAATTTTGAGTAGATTCAACCTGCTCAGTTAACGTAGCTTCGAAAACAGGACACTTATCCAATGTATGAGCACTACCACAGGCATCACAACCCATTGGATTTAGTGGTTAGATGATTCACCTAGCTCGTTAGAGCTTCGATCCTTGCGTTTAGTGAGGTGACATCATCTATGGCATGAATGCCAGACTGCTTAGAATTACAGCTTTGGCGGCCTCTCGAAGGCTGCCAGTCATAGCTTGTGGCTGCTAGACTTTCAATCAATGTTATGGCATCAGCCGGAGTTTTATTGAGGAATGATCCTCCCGTCGAGGAATCAACGTGCAGAACGGGTGGGATTGCTCAACCCGTTGTAAAAATACTGCACTTGGAGCCACACATCCATATTGTGGTGAGGACATTTGCGTAGTAACCCCTTATATCTTTCCCAGGCTTCATGGAGACCTCCCCCTCGTTTTGGGAAAATGTGGTAATATTGTTACGAAGACGAGTAGTTTTTGAGAAAGGGAAGTACTTAACTAAGAACTTCTCTGCCAATTGGTCCCATGTAGTGATGGAACCTGCTGGTAGGGTCTTAAGCCAAGTTTTGGCATTTCCTGCCAGAGTGAATGGAAACAAACGAAGCAAGACTGCATCGTTAGTGAGACCATCGAGTTTAAAGGTGTCACACATCTCGAGAAAGGTGTCAAGGTGTGCGTGTGGACACTCCATCCGCTAATCCGTGGAATTGCGACGTGTTCTGAAACATCTGGATGACTCCAGGCTTGATCTCGAAATTCCCTTGAATGGCGGGTCTTGTGATGCTCGACTGCCCTCCTTCAAGTGTAGGCTTGGCGTAATCAGCGATCGAACGCTGCGCTGCATCCCCCATCCTGCGTGCTTGGTGGATAACGCGTTCAGGATCTTCGAAAGCTTGAATCAGAAGCGGACGACTCGCACGAGTGGAAATAGCAGAAGAAATTTTATTTGGGTTTTTTGGATTTTTAGAATTTTTTTGGTTTTTCTGAAATTTTGAAAGCAGAAACACAAAACAGAAAAGAAAGACTACCTAAGCTAACTAACCTAATGAGGTCCAGAATGAGGACTTGCTTCCCCGGCAACGGCGCCAAAAAGCCTTTGATGCACACGAGTATATATACATAAATATGCAAATATGACCTTTAAATTTATAAACCTAAATTATCTTATGCACTACGCATGCATATATAGGAAAGCGGACCTATCATATGGTAGCACAAAAAGAAACTCAGGGTCGACCTAAGGAAGCAATGGTGTAATCAATCTAAACCTAGTTATCATCATTAGGATTCTGTCACAATTCCTAATAACTGTTAGAAAGTTAAATAAGAAAACAGATTAAAGGTAGTTATCACACCCCCAAATAACCACTAACGGAGTTTATACCGTTAAGGGGTGCGAGCAAACCAGGACCACAACCATTAGTTACAAATACTAAACGAATCAGAGTAAGTCCAAACATATGTCATAAATAAAATCTCACAATACGCAGCGGAAAAATATTGTCTTAGCACTAACCACGTGCTTTACAAAATCATTGTTTTAAATTCCAAATTTAAGTTTGAACAAAGTAAATGTCTTCGTGTGCCATGCCAACCCACTCCGGATACTCCTCAGCGATCTGCAAAAGTTTAAACCACGCAAGTGTCAACCTAACGGTTGGTGAGTTCACAGTGGGCATGTCATGCAGCGGCCCGGTCTCATAAGCGTATGTATCAACGTATAAATAAGTAATAGTTTGCAAAACAATTCCCAAGTGTTGAATTATCGAATATGCACTAGTTAAGTAAAGATTAAAGCGGCCAACCGATATCGCGGGTAGCTAATCCGGTTTCCATGCACTAAGGAAGTTCGTACCAAAGCTGACGTAACAGAGTTCGGCATTTGCCGATGGTTTGTGCCTCCAGTTGTGTTCCTCATGGGACCCACAACTAAAATAGGCTGATATTGCACTCCGTTCGGCCTCCAACCGGTTGGCTACACATTTGTGTACCGCGGAGCAGGGTTGTCAACCCTCAGTAGATCTACCCAACATCCCCTCGCTTCACAAATTAATGGTACTAAATTGTTGAGGACTTTTAAGTTTCAAGGCATCCTTAGAAATCATGTGATATCATTTGGTTTAGACTTTAACCTATACTAGTCATATTAAAATCGTTTATCCTGGATTTCCTTTGAAATCCCAAAAAGAGTTTAAGTGTCAAAATGGTTGGTTGCGGATTTCAGTTGAAATCCCGA
>JBCNJP010000010.1:73900071-73929427 GCA_039602395.1 Deinandra increscens subsp. villosa | reverse complement strand
GTGTCCCCTCAGTGGAGGCCGTTAGTGGCCGTAACAACGTTGTAGGAATGTTTCTGACATTGTCGTGTGAGCGTTGGTCTGTTGTGTGAGCTTCGGTGGTTCGAGTATCGATTGGCCGAAGTGAAGCAACGTGTCAAGTACTTCGGTGGGTCGAGCATCGACTGGCCGAAGATGTGTACTTGTGTATAAGTCTGCGTTGGGAGTTGCTTGCTGTATGGTCGACCCTCCTGTGGGGTTTGGAGGTTCGACTCTAGTGTTGCCGAAGCTGGCTTCGACTGTAATGCGTGGTCGACCTTGCTTAGGTCGACCCATGTGTGTTGTATTGTTCGTTGAACATACACACGTCATCAGCCCCCCAGTCCGATGTGTGATGGTCTGGACTTCACCATCGGACTAGATTCTTGTGCTGGTTGGCCGAAGCCTGGCGCCGAAGGTTGCGTGGGCCGCCTAATGGGCTTTGATGGGCCTGCTTAGGCGAAAAAACGAGTGGGCGACAGCTGTAGGCCTCACGTGTCGGGCCGTCGACGGTTGATGGGACGGGGCAACTGAAAGGTCGCCCTGGGCCTATAAATACTCGCTGATGGTTTCATTTGATCCTTTACACCTTTCAATTTCATCTCGATCTCGCTTTCTCTCTGCGTTTCTACTTCGGCATAGCTTTATCGAATCTAACCCTTTTTGTCTCGCTGCTGTTCTCATCGGGATCATCCGCAGGACTTTTTTGCTAGCGCCGTTTGTACTGGTACGTATATCTTCTGCTTACGATTTATCTTGTTTAGTACCATGGCCACGAAAGGGGGTAAGGGGGGATCGGCAGAGTCGTCCCGACGAGGTATTAGGGATTTCCGTTCGACGTTAACAACGAATACATTAAAGGCGCACTGCGAAACGTATGGCGTATCTCGGAAACTCGGCCCGGTGTTGCCGACGGCGACGCAATCAATAAAGGATGCCCCTAACGGCAAGATAGGGTTGTATACCAAGCATTTTAGCGCCGGGATGCTTCGGCTGCCTCTGACGAAGTTCTTTCGGGACGTAGTTAAATATAACCGTGTGCATATAGGGCAACTGCATCCGAATGCGGTTCTTCGGGTTACGCACTTCGAGATTTGTTGTCGGATTGTGGGTGCCGAACCTTCTATTGGGGAGTTTCATGCTTTCTATCGACTGACACATCAGGGCGATTGGTTCTGCTTTGAGCAGCGGGCTGTGACATACGAGGATGGGACTTTTAGCCCTCGATATCTGACGAAGCTGCCAACTAACTTGAAAGATTTCAAGGATAAGTTTTTCTTTGTTGCCGAAGAGGTATTGGGTTTGGAAGATATCCCGTGGAAGCCAACTAAGTATAAGAAGAGGACTCTTGAAGAGCTGCCCTTCGACGAAGATATAGTGACGAAGCTCATTGCGTTACAGGTGCCGTTGGTACAATATCCAGAGAGAGTGCTGATCCTTACTGGGTTAAGCCGAAACTGGTTGTCTCTGACTCAAAAGCCTGCCCTCTTTCTTAATGGCCAGGGTACGCCCTATTTGTAGTTTGTCATATGTATGTTACTTCGACCTATGTTGTCTTCTAATGTATTTGTTTGTCTTTGCAGTGATGGATTTGTTGGAGTTTATTAACTTGGAGGATGATGAGGAGGTAACACAGGGTCAGGTACCCTTGGAGAAAGATGAGCCGACCCCTGTGGATGCTGGGTCGGAGTACCGATACGAGGACTTTACTGTGAAGGTGGGTGAGACTGTGGTGTCTGGGAAAGATATTGGCGGGGCGACCAATAAGCTTGTGAATATGGAGGAGGATAGGTCGAAGGAGAGGGCTGCCAAGAAAGGTAGGGGCGACGAGCGTAAACGCAAGGCCGAGGGTGGCGAAGACAAGGGGGTTAAAAGGTCCCGGTTGAAGCATGCTGCGTCTCGTAGCAAGGACTCTGCTTCGGCTACAGAGTCTGCTGGCGGCGAGTCGCCCTTCAAACTGGTTGACGAAGATGTTATCTCTCCGGAGGCGCAGAGGTTGTCTCCAACTGCTGAGATGAACGTCGGAGGTGATACCTCCAGTGGAAAAGCAAAGGTTACTCTCGACCCGGCATCTGCTATTGTAAGTGTTTCAGCCAAGCCTCTGCATTCGATTATGTCTGATGACGCGTTTGACGATTTCGTCCGTCGTATGCAGGAGAATCCCATTCTGAGGGCGAGGGGTGGCTTCACAGCCGGAGGTTTGGGGAAGTTGTCCCAGATGAAAAAAGACCTTGGTCGAGGTAACATGTCGACTGAGAAGCCAACTGCTGAGGCGTCGGATGCAGAGCCTGGGACCGAGATGGATGACGCTACTCGGGGCCACATCTTTTATCCCAACTGGGGATTGAAAAATGAGTCGAAATTCGACTCTGTGGAGCTATGCCGGGAGTTTGCCCGCTTGTCTATACCTCCAGGCGAGGTGGCGGAACTCGAGCTGGATGACCACGCCGAAGCTCGCCGAAAGGCGTATGTGAAATTAACCATGGCTTATGCTTCGGGGGTTAATATGATCAGCCGAAATGCACGCCTGGAATCTAGCCTTGTGAAGGTGAAGGCTCGGTCCGAGGAGCGTCGTCAGGGGCTGCGCGAGGCTAGGGATAAACTCGCTGAGTATGAGAGTCAGATCAAGGTCTTGACTGCTGAGAAGGAGAAGATGGCGTCGGCTAATGCCAGGGTCGCCGATGTGGAGCGGGAGCTGGAGGCGGCGAAGAAGGATAAAGCCGAGGCCTTGGCATCTTATGCTGAGATGTCGAGGTCGTTGGATGAGGCTCGTCTTGCCGTTACTGACCTTCAAAGGGGTCGGCAGGACGACGCCACTGCTAGGGCCTTGCTGGAAGCCGAGGTGGCTAGGTTGAAAGAGGAGAAAGAGAGGGTCTCCAACTTGTATGCTGGTGAGCAACGGCTTGCCAAGCAACTTGGGGATGACCGCCAGTGGCTGATAGAGGAGGGCTTTAATTATGTCATGGGCCGACTCGCTAAGAGCAAGGAGTATCGGCTACCTTTGGGTCGGTTCCAGAAAGCCGTGGCTACCCGAGCTGGACACTTGGGCTTTTTGGAAGGCTATGAGTTGGGTCGGCAGGGTAAGCCGAAGGAGGAAGGAAAGAAGTTCGAACCGAACTCCGGTAGTCTCCTTAAAAGGGATGCCGAGGCGTATTCCGGCATATCATACCCTTACTTTGACGACCTGGCGCTCTGTACCAATAAGACGCTAGAGGATCTGAGGTGTGTTATGCCGGACCAACATCTGCCTGCTGATGCCGAAGGTGGATCAGAGCCTCAAGCCGAAGGTGGGCCTACAAGCATTACTAGTAGGGATATGTTGCTTTAGATTTTTGTCTGTATTTCCCTTAGCGCGAAAGCGCATGTACTGTAATAGACTTCGATCTTTTGTAATGAAAACAACTTGAAATATATTGTGTACTTTATTTTTTGCGTGTGTTTGTAATTTTGTAGAACTTCCTGTGGTAGAAGTACTGGGTTTGGCCTACAGCCCTTCGAAAGTGTACATGTGTATGACTAATGCTCGTCAGCTGTAGCCTTTTACATGAATGTTTGAATTGTTTGGACTGTGTCCTTGTTTCGGCATATATGCCTTTGTATTTGAATATTTATTTTGCGCATTATAACCTAGGTTCGACTATAACATTTATAGTCTATGTGGTCCGGTTCGGTCAGAAGGCCTGTTTATCTAGGCCGTTGTGAGCACACCGGTCGACCACTTTATTGAGTTGTGAGAAATGAACAAATTAATGTTTTCCTGTATAACCCGGTTCGGATAACCTTCTTACGAATTTCGGCGCCGAAGCGCTTAGGGCAGGGTTTGTGTTGGCCCTGCCTTCTTGCCTACTTATAATTATCTAAAAGAAAAAATATAACATGACGAAGATAAGATGTATATCATTTCATTAAAGATGGGACTTATCAAATGCCCAAGTGATTACAACTTAAACCATAGAGATCTGTGCCTACATGTAGCATTTTTTTAGTTGCATAGCATTCCAGTGCCTAGGGACTGGCTTTCCTTCCAAAGTGGCTAACTTGTATGAGCCCTTTTCATGAGCTTCGAGTATCTGGTATGGGCCTTCCCAGTTAGGTCCCAGTTTGCCTTGGTCCGCCTGCCGACTGGCTTCATTGTTTCGGAAGACATAGTCTCCTGGTCGATAGGTCACACTTCGAACTCGTTGGTTGTAATAACCTTCCATCTGTTTCTTGTATCGAGCTTCGCTGATAGCTGCCAGGTCTCGGCGTTCCTGCGTGAGGGCCAAGTTGACTAGCAGCTCTGAGTCATTGGTGTGCTCCGATATGTTCTCGATTCGGTAAGTGGGCATCCCTATTTCTGCTGGTATGACGGCTTCGGATCCAAAGGTGAGACTGTATGGGGTATGGCCGTGGCTCGTCCTTTCCGTCGTTCGAAGCGCCCAGATGACACTTGGAAGCTCGTTCAACCAACTTTTGCCATGTTCCCCGAGCCTGGCCTTGATGCCTGTGACGATGGAACGGTTAGTGCGTTCGACCTGGCCGTTGGCTTGTGGGTGCGCCACAGATGTGAACACTTGAGTTATGTGCAACTCCTGGCACCACGACTTAAATGGGTTGTCGGCGAACTGCTTGCCGTTGTCTGAGACTATCTTCCCTGGGAGACCGTATCGGCAGACGATTTGCTCCCAGACGAAGCTTACCACTTGTTTCCCAGTGATCGTGGCGACAGCTTTAACTTCGATCCATTTTGTGAAGTAATCGACTGCAACAATTAGGAACTTGATCCGACCTGGGGCTTCGGGAAATGGGCCAACAATGTCGATACCCCATTTGTAGAATGGCCATGGTGAAGTCACAGGTATCATGTTACACTTCGGCACTCGCTGTATGCTGGCGTGCATCTGACATCCACGGCATTTGCGTATTTCGTTTTCGGTGTCAGTGTACATAGTCGGCCAGTAGTAGCCCATATTCATCATTCGAGTAACCAGTGACCGAGGTCCTGAATGTGTTCCGCAGATACCTTCATGCAGCTCACTCATGACGTAAATGCCTTCTTCAGTCGTCAAGCATCGCAACAGGGGTTGGAGATATGATTTCTTATAGAGTTTGTCATTGTGGATGGTGTACTGAGCAGCTTGGGCTTTTAACTTTGTGGCTTCGAAGGTTGACTCCGGCACTGTGCCGTGTTTTAGGAAGTCAAAAATTGGCTTTATCCAACTGTTGCTGATGTCGGTTTCGGTTGTGAAGATTTCTTCTATTTGATCGGTCCGACTGTGTATGACTTCGACAGGGACCTGTTTCGTCAGGTGCGCATATGCCAAAGAGGCCAATTTGCTCAAGGCATCCACCTTCTTGTTTTGGCTCCTCGGTATCTGACAGATCTGAAACTCGTCGAAGTGGGAGATTAATTCCTTGACTTTGTCAGCATACCTTTGCATAGTTTCGCCTTTAACTTCGAACTCTCCTGTGGTTTGATTGGTTACCAGCAGGGAGTCGACCTTGACTGATAGCTTTTTGACCCCCATACGCTTTGCCAGGCGAAGGCCTGCGAGAAGTGCTTCATACTCGGCTTCATTGTTGGTGTTTGGAAAGTTTAGCCTGATAGCGTATGTGACTTCGACTCCTTGAGGATCGATTAAAACGACACCGGCGCCTGACCCCTCACTGTTTTTCGCGCCGTCTGTGTAGAGGGTCCACGCGTCGGCACTAGATAAAGGCCCTGGAACCTGTGAATGGAACGTAGCGTTAGTCATATGTTCGTAATGCTCGTTTTGCCGAAAGGCAGATCGAGCTGTGTGGCAAAGGTACCTTCGGCTCAGCTCGCACTGTGCCGAGCTGACTGTCTGTTGGCTGCCCCGGAGTGTCGGTGACCTGTAATTCATAGACAACGTTAGTCGGGTTTCGACTTTGTTTGTGAAAAGTGTGTGTGAATGTAGGATTTGAGGTAGAGACCTGTAATTCAGAGACAAAATCTGCTAACACCTGGCCTTTGATGGCTGTTCGAGGCTTGAAGTGAATATCGTGTTCACCTAGCTCGATGGCCCATTTGATGAAACGGCCAGAGTGTTCGGGTCTCTGAATGACTTCCTTTAGAGGAAAGTTGGTTAAGACTGTAATCTTGTAAGCCTGAAAGTATCGGCGTAGCCTTCTTGCAGTGTGCAGCAGAGTTAGCAAGAGTTTTTCCAACTTTGTATACCTTGTTTCGGCATCTTTCATAGCTCGGCTGACGAAGTAGATAGGAACTTGGTTGTCCCGCCTTTCGGCACACAATACCGAGCTTATGGCGTTGTTTCCCACCGAAAGGTAAAGGACCACGTCTTCACCAGTATCTGGTGCCGTTACCGGTGTCAGCTGGGACAGGGCTTGCTTTAGATCTTCGAAAGCTCGGTCAGCTTCTTCACTCCATAAGAATTGCTTAGTTTCGGTAAACTGCTTCAAAGTTTTGAAAAATGGCATGGATTTTTCTGCGGATTTAGAGATGAATCTATGTAAAGCTGCCAGCCGACCGTTTAGCCTTTGCAATTCCTCCAACGACTGGGGAGGTCTCATTTGCCTAATGGCTTGTACCTTGTCAGGGTTGGCGATGATGTCTGTGCCAACAACAATGTGACCCAAAAACTTTCCTTGCTTCATGCCGAAAGAGCACTTTGCGGGATTAAGTTTCATATTAACTTCTCTTAGTCTTCCGAAGGTCTCTTCTATATCTCGGAGCATGTCGGCTTCGGTATGGCTTTTTATGACCAAGTCATCGACATACGCCTCCATGTTTCGACCGATCTGGGGCTCGAAGACTTGATCGATGAGCCGCTGATAAGTAGCTCCGGCATTCTTCAGGCCGAAGGGCATCTTGCGGTAGCAGTAGATGCCTTTATCAGTGTGAAAGGCTGTTTTATCTTCATCAGCTTTTGCCATCTTAATCTGGTGATAGCCTTTGTAGGCGTCGAGGAAGCATTTGAATGTGTAGCCCGATAGGGCATCTACCTTGGCGTCGATGGATGGGAGTGGGTAGCAATCCTTGGGGCAAGCGTTATTTAGGCTTGTGAAATCCACACACATGCGCCAAGATCCATCTTTTTTGGCTACCATGACTGGGTTTGCGACCCAAGTTGCCCACTGGAGGGGTTTCAAAATTCCTGCCTTCACCAACTGTGTCACTTCGCTACAAACTGCTTGACTTCGGTCCCGAGCCATACCTCTTTTGCCTTGCCGGATTGGCAATTGTCTAGGGTCGACCTTGAGTATATGTTCTGTGATCTTTCGTGGTACACCGGTCATGTCGGCTGGTGTCCATGCAAAGATGTCGGTGTTGTTTCTCATCAGGTTGTATAGCTTTTCTCTTACGTGGTTTGGAATATCTGCTCCGATTGTGATCAACTGGTCGGGATGTTCTTCGTTGACTCGCCATTTATCTTGAGTTAATTCATCGGACACATCTGCCGTTAGATCGCATTCAACCTGTACCGATCGTATGGAAGCTACTCCGGTTTCTGTTGGGAATTTCATTAAGCTGTGGGCTGTGGAAACGACACAGCCGAACCTGTATATGGCCGGTCGGCCGAAAAGGATGTTATATTTCGATGGTCGGTCAACAACCAGGAAGTTCACACGTTCCGTCCGCTCATGAGCATTATCGGACAGTGTGACTGAGAGCGCCACTTCTCCTGTTGGAATTACCACTTCGCCGCCGAAGCCCATTAATGTGGTCTTGGAAGGACGAAGCTGCTGTTGGATATTAGGTGCGAGTTTTGTGAAGCAATGCTTGTACATAATGTCTGAGGCACTGCCTCCGTCAATGTACACACGATAGACATTGTGACCTTCGACTTCGGCTCTTATGACCATCGGACTGAGGGTCGGCGTGGCGGTGTCTAGAGCTGGAAAGGAAATGACTTGATTTGCCCATGTTTCTCTTCGCAATCTTGGTCTCTTTGATTTCGAACTTTGTGTCATGTTGACCACTGGAAGATCTGCCTTCTTGTCTTTCTTCTGCTTCTGCTCTTTTATCTCTTTCATTAAATGTGCTAGCTGTCCTGTCTTTACAGCTTGAGCAATTTCTTTCTTTAGCTGGTGACAGTCGTCCGTATCATGGCCCCTGTCCAGATGGAAATCACAGTATTTGGACATGTTCCGATTGGTGGTGTTGGGGCCCATATTTCTAGGTTTGCTGAACTGTCGGCTAGCGTCTTCCGTCTGCAAGATCTCTTTTGGGCTTTTTGTTAGGCTTGGGTATTCTTTCCTTTCGTTGCCTCTGGTATTTGATGCCGACGGTCGGTCATAGGGCGTAAACCCTGAATGCCGCCTGTCTTCCCTTTGATTGCGGTCGCTGCCTTGTTGCCAAGGGCGGCGATTGTCTCTTTGATTCTGATTTCGGCCACCCTGCCTGGGTTGGTTTGCCGAAGATCTGTCTCTAGCTTGTGCTGCTTCTTCCCCACGAATGAAAGCTTCGGTTCGGTCGAAGGCTTCCTGAATTGTGAGAGGTACCCGCGCGCTCATTTCCCTGAGTAATTGCCTTGTTCTTATGCCGTGTATGAATGCTGAGATTCGTTGCCTTTCATCGGCGTGACCGATGTTTAAGGACTCTGATTTGTATCTTTCCAGGAAGGTGCGCAACGATTCTTGATCACCTTGCCTTATGTTGTGCAACTCAATTGGGTCTTTGGTGCACTTTCTCTGTTGGCCGAAGTGATCAGCGAAAAGCTGCCGAAGCTGGACATAGCTATCGATGGATTTATTAGGTAGCGAATTGAACCACACCCTTGCCGGCCCTGTGAGTGTTTGGACAAACATTTTGCACCAGGTGGGTATCGACCACTGTAAAATGCTACAAGCCGACTTAAAGGCATGTAAATGATCGTCCGGGTCGGTGCTACCATCATAAGTTTTCACTACGGTTGGCAGTTTTGCCTTCGGCGGGCATGGGGCGTGTTCCACTCTGTCTGTGAATTTGCTTTCCTCATCAGGTATATACGGCTTCGAGTAATCATCCGCAGCGGTGGTTTCGTCAACAGTTGTCGGGATTGACGCTCTTTGGTTACCGAGAATCAGCTGTGGCGCAGGGCCTGTGCTTGTGAATACTTCGGCGACAGAGGCCGAAGGTGGCAAGGACGACGATAATGGCGAGCTCGTCGGGAACGGCATGTAATAAGGCATCTGGTAACCTTGCGGCCCGTAGGGACCCATAAACTGTTAGGGAAGGTATTGCTGACCTTGAAACTGCGGGAAGTATGGAGGTTGTTGCTGAAAAAGCATTGGTCTTTGCAAACCTTGCACCTGGGTTGCAACCGGCGGCGGCGTTTGCTGCTGTGCTGCATCGACGGACATTCGAGTGCTGTCTGTCGCTACGGCTCTTAGTGTGGCTCCGCCGGAGCTGCCAGCTACCGTTGGAATCGGCGTGTGCATCCTGTCGTCCGTAGGATCGTCGTAATCCAGACGGATGCATACGCCCTTCATGCGCTCCGCGGCTACATGGTCTTGCATGAGCTGCCGGAGATGGAGAAAGTTACGGCTAACGACCTCCGGCGTCAACTGTAAAACGCCGGAGCCGCCTCCGTCTGCGGCGTCGTCGATGACATGACGACCGCCGGGAGATAACGGCTGTTCCTCCATCTCTAACGCCGGAGCGTTATCTTTTCTTGCGTTTTCTTCTGATTCATTCATGGTTGATGAATGAAGGACCGTGTGATGGCGCCAATGTAGAATCTGGATATCTTCAACGATCGGATAGGAGATCTAGGACGGATAGAAGAGGATATTAGACTACAAGGATGGTTGAATGGTGGTGATGATTGTCTTCTTCGTTGGAATCTGCACAAGTAACAAACCGTTGTTCTTGGAGCGCAGGACAGGGTGTCCTGCGACCAAGCTCCGGCGTGAGAATCAGTATGGATTCCGACGAAATGAGTAAGGAGGAAGATAGAATTTTAGGGTTCGAGAACTTGTCTTTTTACCTGGTGATCGATGAGTATTTATACTCATCAATCCTTTGTCTTACTCTGTGTAATGCGCCTACCACTGAGAGGTACGATCCTTGCTGACGTGGCCGTCCTTGTGTCCCCTCAGTGGAGGCCGTTAGTGGCCGTAACAACGGTGTAGGAATGTTTCTGACATTGTCGTGTGAGCGTTGGTCTGTTGTGTGAGCTTCGGTGGTTCGAGTATCGATTGGCCGAAGTGAAGCAACGTGTCAAGTACTTCGGTGGGTCGAGCATCGACTGGCCGAAGATGTGTACTTGTGTATAAGTCTGCGTTGGGAGTTGCTTGCTGTATGGTCGACCCTCCTGTGGGGTTTGGAGGTTCGACTCTAGTGTTGCCGAAGCTGGCTTCGACTGTAATGCGTGGTCGACCTTGCTTAGGTCGACCCATGTGTGTTGTATTGTTCGTTGAACATACACACGTCATCACTACACATAAAAACAATTAAAAAACATAATACAATGTATATTCTCCTTCAATTTACATACTTTCATCAAAGAGACCAACTCTTTGAGCTGAGCCAATTCAACATTGACGCACGCTGCAATCCGAATAGTATCCAAGACTTCATCGACCAACGCAATATCTTGAAGCTCTTATTCTGTGTAATTTTTTTTTATCAACAACTTCATCACGAAGTACATCGCCGAAGCCTTCAGCCCGGATCATTTACCACAGAATAGGGTGGTGAACTGGTTCTGACGTGTCGAGATTTACCCTTCTTCGAACCTGGATTCCCTTTACCCTTATTTTTCTTTTGCTCATCTCCAACGTCAGGCACACCCACACGCCCGCCTTCGAACGAGCCCAAAGGTGGAAAGTATAGGTCCAAGTGTCCAACGCCTCCCCATTTGGAAGAATGACATGCCCGAAAACACAAATTGGATCAAGATAAAGGGCGCCTTTTAGACCGACACCTTGACCCCTTCCCATCATGGCAAACTCTAAACCTCATCCACCTCAGCAACTTTTCTAGCCCCCAAAATTGACTTGTTAACCAATGGGCCCCCCGTATGTTTCCTTCTTTTCCACCTCGTACGAAAAGACACATCATTAAACTTTCCAGCCAACTCTACGTACCCCGAACCCATCTCGGAAACACCTTCCTTCCCCAACATGAGACCATCACTCTCCTCCTCGGAACCCAAAACTTCGAGAGCATCCACCTCTCTCACCTTTTCGTCTTCCACATGAATACCGGAAGGTGATTCCGGCACCACCATTCCAGACCGGAGATTTATCTTACCCTTTACCTCACCACCCCCTTGAGGCTAAGTCCACAAAATCCGGCGTCCAGTCTTCATGAGCTTCGGCCACCTTTCATCTAAACTTGCGATCAACCCAAAACACGGTGACTGAATCTCTGATTTTAGTGCATCCGCTGACCAAAACACTGACGTAGTTAAAATACATATTGCTGTCCATTAAGTTCACATCAGAAATAAGAATAACCTATCCAAATAGACCTCCGGTCATATCAAATACGCCCCCTTCCCATACTTGAGGGGGGAGCCTCGTGATCTGAAGCCAAGCTATTCGATATAGGACAAAGGATTGGCCCCTCTACACCGATAACTTGGAAATCCATGCTCGCCAAACTTCTTCCAGATCAGGGAACACCAAAGCAACCTCAGGGTTCAAAAACGTTAATAACACCATCACTCTCCCCCCCCCCCCCCCCCAATATCTAATTTGGCAACCCTACCATCCCTCTCTGTCAACAAGACAGTTCAGGTGGCAAAGGCGCCATACATCAGTAGCCCAACCGATCCAAGCTCGGTCGTTCCACTCAACAAAATCCTTCGGAGTTCTTTTTCGCAGGTCAATGGACTTAGGTTTAGAGTTGGCCGGGATCAGACTTCAGGCGACAAAATAAGAGAAAGATCTTTCGGTTTGTATTGGTTCTAAGTTGAATCAATGACCGCACCCATGTCTCTACCAATAAAAGGGATCAGAGGTGGTTTGAGAGCAACGTTCTCAACAATCACCTTACCATCTCTACCGCGCTCCAAGTTAGCCACAATTCTGGACTCCCCCACTCTTAGCCCCTTCATCTTCTTCTCAAGAACCCATTTGTCTTTCACACATTGTAACTTGACAAATCTAAAAATATGGCCAAACTTGTTCATTTTTTTATATAAAGATATCCTCCAGACGACCCATTCCTGATAACCAATCCTTCTTGTAGTTGTTTGGGATATATTCCATATAAAAAAAAATCCTTTTTCCCATCATAAAGTTCTTTGATACCCTTGTTTCTTACCGTCTTATCGACTCCCACTGCTCCTTCAAATACCGGAATTTGCCTTCCTCCAAAGCATCCATGACAATCCTATAAGGATTTATGTATTTGCTCACATGGGAAGTTGTTTTTCTACGGCTTATCTAGTAATGAATTGTTACGGCTTAGCGACTGGTTTTTACAAATCTATTTAAGAACCTTTTTTAGACAAAAATTTCATTATACAAATGCATTTGAAATAATATGTATATACACGGACACAATTAATGTTTCTATAATTCATAAAACTTTTGTGACGATCACATTAGTAACAGACCTTTGTCATCGTAATAATCCATTGCTGGATGAATCATTGTGAAGTTGGAATGGCCCGTGATCTGCCCAACAATGTTATTTATTAGAACGACGCATGATCTTCACACAACATCTTATTAAGGTGATCACATCATGATGTTCACATTTACCTATCATTAATTAATCATAAATTCCTCTCTTCATCTCTTTCTCTCATATCTCTTTCTCTCTCATCTCCCCTCTCTCCGTTCTATCTCCTCTCTCTATCTTTTCATTTCTCCTCTTTATCTTCCAATCTTGATCTTGACACTCTTCATCTCTCCTCTATTATACACAACACACATACAAATAATTTCTCGTGTTTCCATCCAATTTTACTATTTTTTTTCTTCTAGAGAGAAGAGAGCAAGAGAAAAATGAATTTAATTAATTTTTTTTCAAAACATTGCACATTTTGTTAAAGCTTTGTGAGCCACATAATGTAAATTTACGTAAGTAAATTTACATTTGTAACATTACACATTTTAAGGGAACTTTATTAAAGCACGCCGTTAACGAAGAAAATTTTAAGGAGATCTGAAGAACGATAATCATATGTAACATGTTACATAAGGATATTTACATATGTACATGTTATATATGTAACATGAGATATTACTTATAGGACATTATTAAAACACATCACAGAGACGACTTCCTAGCTAGTCAAAATCCAGGGAAATATACTTTTAATAAAACACAAGGTATCAAAAATATATAGTGTAGAACTCAAAGTTTGAAAGATTACAACCAAGAAAAAATTCGGGTGTTTTAACACCAGAGATTACAAGAAAGAGAATGACAATACTAATAGAAAGAGGTTAATATTGTGTGTTGCTTGATGATCAAAGACACCAGAAGAAGCCCCCATTTATACTTGAATGTAGAGGGTGAAAAAAGGGAAACCCCAATCACATTAAACACCCACTCCATGATTGTAGCAACATGGAAAGGAAAGCCAGCTGTGAATGGAAGAGAACCAGAAGGATACGTCTGGAAGAGAGCAGCCCTAACCTTGAGAAAGCTTGCATTCTTTTGAGCCCATGAATAACACCTCTTGAACCAAATAGCAAGAATTAGGCCCATCTAACCTAGACAAAAAAATGAGGCCAAATTAAAATGATAAACAAAAGTATAAAAATTTAACACCCCCCCTCAATTTAATTGGCCGAACATATCAAACATCTTTAACAACTCACACATTTTTCCGTGTTGATTGTTTAGTAAACCTTTGGTGAACATATCAGCCAATTGATCTTTAGATTCTATAGGTAGAATTTTGATAGCCCCAGACGCAACCTTTTCTCTAAGATAGAATAAATCAATTTCAAAGTGTTTTGTTTTGTCATGAAAAACAGGATTAGCGGAGATAGAGATGGCAGCGGAGTTATCGCAAAACAAGGGGACAGGGAGTTTAATTTCAACTTTTAGTTCTTTCAAAATATTCACGAGCCATTGGGCTTCGCATGTGGCAGCAGACATAGCACGATATTCTGCTTCAGCGGATGACCGTGATACGGTTCCTTGTTTCTTGCTTTTCCAAGAAATAAGGCAGTTTCCTAGAAAGACACAAAACCCAGTAACAGATCGTCGGGTTTCTAGACATTTTCCCCAGTCCGAGTCAGCATAGGTAATGAGATCAAAATGCGTACCTTTTGAGAAGAAAATACCTTTTCCTGGAGCATTCTTGAGATATCTCAATAGACGGAGAGCAATCTGTAAATGACACTTAGAAGGACTATGCATAAACTGACTCAAGTATTGAACAGTGTAAGATATATCTGGTCTAGTATGAGATAGGTAAATTAGCTTTCCTATAAGTCTTTGATAACCAGTTTTATTAAGGAGGGGTTGGCTATTTTTGCAAGATTTAACAAGAGAATAGTTAAGTTCAATTGGAGTCGTAACGGGCTTGCATCCTGTGAGACCAAATTCGGCAAGTAACTCGATGCAATACTTCCTTTGAGACAAACATATTCCAGCATCAGATTTTATAACTTCAATGCCAAGAAAGTATTTTAACTCACCTAGGTCTTTAATCATAAATTTTGATTGCAATAAAGACTTGATTTTATTTAATTCATTTAGATTGTTCCCAGTTAGGATAATGTCATCAACATACACAAGTAAAGCAAGAAAACTCTCTTTAGACGATTTAATAAACAAAGAGTAGTCACATTTGCTTTGCTCAAAGCCAAGCTCATTTAAAACACTTACAAGTTTCTCGTTCCACATACGAGGAGCTTGCTTTAAACCATATAAAGATTTAACTAATTTGCACACTTTTGTTTCATTTTTTGAGTAATACCCTTCAGGAGGACACATATAGACATCTTCATTCAATTCACCATATAAGAACGCATTGTTGATATCAAGTTGGAAGAGGGGCCAGTCTCTTTGAACCGCAATACTTATGACACATCTAATAGTAACCATTTTAGCTACAGGGGAGAACGTTTCATCAAAGTCAACTCCCTCTTTTTGACTATATCCCTTGGCAACAAGTCTGGCTTTATATCGCTCTATTTCACCCGTAGACCTATACTTTATTTTGTAGACCCACTTACAACCTATTGGTTTTCTACCAGGAGGTAATTCAACAAGAGTCCAAGTGTTATTTCTAAATAAGGCCTCCATCTCTTCATTCATGGCCCGAACCCAATTTGGGTCCATGGAAGCTTCACTATAAGTTTCAGGTTCAACACTCTTATTTAAGGCAGACATGAAACACCTATTTTCCGTAGACAATCTAGAATAATTAACAACACGTTCAAGACCATATTTGACTTTCCCTTCAACCACATAATCTTGTAACTTTTTTGGAACTGATGTATTCCTAGTAGATCTCCTTGTTGTAGGGGGATGGACCCCGCCCTCAGAGGGTGTGACTTCTTCATTAGGAGTACTGGAAGTGTCAGTTTCTTCAGCGTTTTGACTCGAACTATTAGGTTGTTTATCTATAGAATTACCTCCAGTTCTATCAATAGCTGAAGGGTGCTGATCACTACCAGTACAGTCACTCGTAACCCTCCCATCATCATCGGGTCTTTTATCATCCTCATAACTTTCGGTTTCATATAGGTTGAAAAAATTTAGAGTATTCAGGGTTGTATCCTCATTAGAAACATTTTTATCTAAATTGTTATTTTCTTTAAAAGGAAAAACATCTTCATAGAATTTCACATCTCTTGAAAAAATTATCATTTTGTTATCAAGACTCCATAATTTAAAACCCTTTTTTTGGTTTGAGTATCCCAAAAAAACACATTTTTCAGCACGATTTTCAAATTTATTAGTATTGTTTAAAACAGTACTAAAACAAAGACATCCGAAGTTACGAAGATGATTAAGAGAGGGTTTAAAACCATACACCAGTTCATAAGGAGATTTACCATTTAATACAGAAGAGGGAATCCTGTTAACAAGATAAGTGGCAGTTAGGACACATTCTGGCCAAAACTTAAGAGGAAGACCACCTTGGAATAATAAAGACCTAGCAACATTTAGAAGATGTCTATGCTTTCTTTCGGCTATTCCATTTTGTTGTGGAGTATATGGGCATGTCGTTTGATGAATGATCCCGTTGGAATTAAGAAAATCGTTCATTTTACTATTTACAAATTCTGTGCCATTATCACTTCGAAAGACTTTAACGGTCTTTCCAAATTGGTTTTTTATAAGATTAAAGAATATTATTAAATTTTCCAAAACTTTATTTTTATGTTTCAATAGAAAAACCCAAACGGCACGAGAATAATCATCCACAACAGTTAGAAAGAACCTGAACCCTTCTCTACTTTGCACTCTATAAGGACCCCAAACATCAAGGTGAACGAGTTCTCCTATGGACACTAGATTTATGATCACTTAGGGGAAATGGAACTCTATGTTGCTTAGCACGATGACAGATTTCACAAGGATGATTTGATCCAATGGTTTTAAGATTTAAGTTATCTTTTAATATGTCGAGAACCTGATTAGATGGATGACCTAACCTAGAGTGCCAAAGATTTTCAGAATAATAGCTATTAAAACACATGGTTAATGGTTCAGACGCATTACCACAAAAATAAAGGCCATCAACTTGACTACCAGTCACCAGGGTACTCTTTGTGTGAGAATCCTGAATGAAACAATTTTTTTCATCAAAGGTAACTTTTAATTTGTTATCTCTAGCAAGTTTATAGACAGACATGAGGTTGACATGATATTCTGGCACAACAAAAACATCATAGAGAATAACTTTTTCACTTAATTTAAAATTACCAATTTTTGTGACAGTGGCATTAGTGCCATTTGGATGTTTAATTTTTATGTTGAATTCAGAAACATCTATTTTGTTAAAGATACCTTTTTCAGACATAACCATGTGCTGATTTGCACCAGAATCAACCACCCAATTATACCCATTTGATTCAGAGATATTACTAGAGAAACCAAATATACGTTTACTAAAAACATTAGCACAAAAAAGATTACCTCCCATATTATTACTTTTAGAGCTTTCCCCGGATTTTTCATTCAACAACCCTAAAAGCTTAAAGACTTGTTCAGAGGTTAGCATAGGAGTAGTGGACGAGGAAGAAGGGTCCTCGTCACATTTAGAATTCACAAAGCTATTAAAGTTTGCGTTTTTGTTTCCCGAACTCGAACCACCTCTAGATTTGTAACTCGGTGGATACCCAACAATTTCAAAGCATCTATCCACCGTGTGACCAATCTTATTACAATGAGTACACTTTAGGTTAGGATTAGGACCTTTATTAAATTTTTTCTTATTATCAAAATTTTGATTTGTTTTGGCCACAAAACCGAAGTTTTGTCCTTGATTTTTTGAAGAAATCTTTGAGTTTCTGTGTGATTCCTCCCTAGAAATAGTAGAAAATGCAGATTTAACACTGGGGAGGGGATCACTTGTTAAAAGATTTGTTCTGACAGGTTGGTACTCATCATCAAGTCCCATTAAGAATTGCATAAGTTTTATAAGATGATTAAAATCATTAAACTCTTTGGAGGCCTGGCAGGTGCATGAAGGTAACTGAACCATTTGATCGAATTGTTTTCACATAATATTAAGTTTATGATAATAATCAGCCACAGTTGCATGATTTTGATTTAAAGAATTTATTTTTTGATATAGATTAAAGATAACCGACCCATCAATTTTATCATAAGTTTCCTTTAAGTCCTGCCAGACTTCTGAGGCAAGTTTAGAATAAACTTGACCCATGTATAATTCCTCAGACACAGAATTAAGAATCCACGTGATAACAACCGAATTACATCTATCCCACTGCTTGGCTAGCACGTCATTATCCTCAGACCGCTTGCAAGACCCATCTATAAATCCCATTTTATTTTTTACTTGTAAAGCGAGTTTCATAGAGTTAGACCAAATGGTATAGTTTTCAGAACCTTTAAGTTTTATACTTATAATAGTAAGATTGCTAGAGTCACTAGCATGAAGGTAAAGAGGATTGCTAGCATCAAGCTTACTTATTTCGGTTGTAACAGTGACATCACCCATGATAACAAAATAACACCACAAGACACACAAAAAAATAAATAAACAAGAATATTTAACCAATCTTGATGAGCACTAAAGCTTTAAGTGATTAGGTCTGACAAAGTAGTTCACGTGAATTAAATATGTGAGAAAATATTAAATAAACTTTTGAGATATGACCAAGGGGTCACGTGAACTGTCAGAGACAAAAAACAATTATTTAATAAACCAGAAAATAGAAAAGGATAGATCTCACCGATTGGTAGGAGAAGGCGCACAAGCAGGTGCAATGTTTCTTCTTAAAAATTCGTCAATAGCGAAGATGATGCTCAGACCTTTAGCAGTGGAAAACACAAAGACCGAATGTCGGATACTCCACAAACCGGATGATTAACACCAGATCGCTATTGGCTCTGATGCCATATCAAGAATATATAGTGTAGAACTCAAAGTTTGAAAGATTACAACCAAGAAAAAATTCGGGTGTTTTAACACCAGAGATTACAAGAAAGAGAATGACAATACTAATAGAAAGAGGTTAATATTGTGTGTTGCTTGATGATCAAAGACACCAGAAGAAGCCCCCATTTATACTTGAATGTAGAGGGTGAAAAAAGGGAAACCCCAATCACATTAAACACCCACTCCATGATTGTAGCAACATGGAAAGGAAAGCCAGCTGTGAATGGAAGAGAACCAGAAGGATACGTCTGGAAGAGAGCAGCCCTAACCTTGAGAAAGCTTGCATTCTTTTGAGCCCATGAATAACACCTCTTGAACCAAATAGCAAGAATTAGGCCCATCTAACCTAGACAAAAAAATGAGGCCAAATTAAAATGATAAACAAAAGTATAAAAATTTAACACAAGGTTTTAACCAAAGATCATCAAGGCTTGCAGTTTCTTGACATGGATGTGTTCATGAGTACAAAATATGAACAAGATCATGAAATAAGTGAAGGAAATGAAGAAATCCTCTCAAAGAGCTTGAAGAAAATCGAAATAAGGTTATTGAGTTGTTGAATGCTACCAAGGTTAAGCTCCACACACTATCTTGAGCTTAAATCTTTAAAGAAAACTATGTTTTTTTAGTGATATGTAGAGAAAGGGGAACCGATTGAGAGAGAGAGAGAGAGGTGGCGGTTAGAGAGAAGTAGAGAGAGGGAGAGGTGTGGTGGCTAGTGTTTCTTGTGATGAATAAAGAAGACGATCACAAGTTTCCTTATACAGGTAGGTTAGGTAGGAAATAATTTAGGGTTTGGTGAGGTCCATGGGGGGACCGGTTCATGGGGTTACAGGTTTGGGGGGTTTGGTTTGGTTGATAGCCGAGAGCAAAGAGAGAGTTAAGCGAAGGTGAGTTTAAGTGTTTGGGTGTTAGTTGAAGATTAGTTAAGGTGGAGGTTGGGATTCGGTTGGAACCGAATGGAGAAAGGGGACGAGAGGGGTCGGGTTTAAGGGTTTGCATGGGCAAGGTCTTTGATCACATGCAAGGTGGTGATCCTATTGGGTTGTACATGGGTCAAATCAAACGGAATAAATAAATCGAGCGGAACGAGTGTCGGGTTTTACGAGTGATACAACGAATGGTACGTAGCGGATGATGATCCTAGTTAAAACGAATAAAAAGTTTAAAACTTTATTTAAAACACAGGTGATAACGTCTAAAAATAGTTTAAACATAACGGGTTAAAATAAACGAATGTTAAAAGGTTTAGACGTAATATTTAAATGGCATCAAACCAATAAGCTTACTAAATGATACAACCTAAAATGGTTGATAAGTGATACTTATTAAATAAATAACACAAATTTGATAAAAGGAAAATTGGAATTAAATAATCCAAGTTATTGGGTATTGGCGGATAATAATCCGAGTTCCAATATTGGCCTACAATAATCCTAATCATTTGGGTATTGGAATTCATTGGGCCGCCGTTAATTTTTCACTAACTCTGCTAGTTGTGTGCTGACGTGGCACATGCCACGTCAGCAAGTATGATGCCACATCACCTGCCACGTCAGCAAAAATGATGCCACATCACCTGCCACGTCAGCAAGTACTAGCATAGTTAGTGAAAAATTAACGGCGGCCCAATGAATTCCAAGACCCAAATAATTGGGATTATTGTAGGCCAATATTGAAACTCGGATTATTATTCGCCAATACCCAATAACTTGGATTATTTAATTCCAATTTTCCTTGATAAAAAGATATAAAAGTCGTTTATATTTCTTCTTGTTAAAATTCCAGTTATAAAACATAAAATTTTCTTGTTTATAAGGTTCGATTTCCAATACCGTCGTGAGTTAAGTCAAATAAGGTATCTAGTTTAGCACGCATAGTCACATAATTTAATTAAAAACTAAGTCTAGTGCACAAATATAGTAGTCAAAGTTTTTAAGGGTTGATATGAAAATTGTCGGGTTGTCGCATTCTCCAACCCATCCTTATGATTTAGCTAAAAAAAATAAAACTTATTTTTAAATTTAAAGTTTTTATAAAAGCTCTTCACATTTTATTCTTCATCTCTAACTCTATATGTATTTTTATTCATATTTTTCTTCACTTCTTTCTTTATACATATTTTCTTTAGATTCTTTAAAATTGATATATATATTTCGAATATGATGATTAAACATCAAATTAAAAGCATTCTTTATAATTTTCTCCAAATTATAAGGATAAAATACATTCAAACTAAACTTTTTTTATTAAGATATATATTTGGATTATATTATTTATATATTGTATGTATCAATGAAGTATGAACCAATGTTTTGAGATTTATATTATTACTATTAGAAAATTACATATTTTAGACATTTTAGATGATGATAATTTATTATTTATTATATTTTAATAGGTTATAGTTGTTAAAAATATAAAATCATACTAAATTAGGATAATAAGAAAAAATATTTGAAACGTGTGTCGCTACATGTTAACTAAGTGAGATTAACGACTAAGACCATTTTATACACTTAACAGACATTTATATCGAGAGGAATGGAGTCGGTGAGCACCATCATGAGGTCCGACGTGGTCAATTTTACCATTGGAAACACCATCCCCTCCTTGTGGTGGCCTGAAGAATGTGATGATTGTTGGGGGGGGGGGGGGGGGTCATCGTTTATTTTTAGAAGTGAGAAGGACACATCAGGATTTAAGGGAACTGATGTCAGCAAGCCACGGCGAAACAAAACATCCTCCCCGTCAAGCCACTAAGAATCTAAGATGCCATTTCCCGCCTCTACTTCCCGTACCTACTCCATCCACCCTAAAAATCCCTTTTCGCTCTATATGGATTACACAATGTAGTCCAAATTTTCCCCATCCAATCCACGTAATCAAGATAACTTTCACAACCAATCCTTATATACTTGCTAAAACTCGTAATTCTTGGCATGTATGTCACAACATACAAACTAATCTAATATTATCATAATGTATATCGTACTAGCATTTAATACCCATGCACAGTCCTCGACTCAAATATAAATTTGGGTTAATTAATCAGAAAACATTTTCTACCATTCTTGTTAGTCCTTTTTATCATAAAACCACCAAAAGATGTGATTTAGTAGTGCTTAATTACGCTCATATGGTCCCAAAAGAATAACTTGGTAGTAAAGTGATGATTTTCCAACTAAAAAGTTGTGGGTTCAAATCCTGCAAAGTATAAATATGGTGATATTAACCGTTCCACATCAATATAACCGAGTGAATGCAACAACCCCTGAAATCGACTTCTTCCCTGAAAAGCCACAAATCGGTGTTACCACGCTCACACACCACATTTCCCTCATGATCACTTCATTTTGTTCTCCGATTCTTCTCACAATCAGGAAACACTCCCCCTCCAACAACCTCTCATTTCGATTTGCTTCTCCACGTTAGCCACCATCCCCTCCCTGCCGACGTCCCGTCGCCTACACCACGTCGCTACACACCCTTTAGTATACGATATTTTATATATAATAAATAAATAAATAGTGAAATAACATTTATATAACTTTCTACCAGGAGAAAGTTTCAGCAGGGGGTGTCTTGGTTCTTACGGAAGTCCAAGTAATCGACCTTGACATAGCCTCGCCAGAATAAGTTTACACGTGAGACCAAGGTCGTCTGATCGATGCCGTTTCAAAAAAAAAAAACTTTATGAGATGATATCACATAAACACATAATCAAGAGTTAATTTCTTTTTTAGTCCCTGTGGTTTGGGCGTTTTAACGATTTTAGTCCAAACTTTTTAAAAATCCAATTTTGGTCCAATTGTTTTCAATTTGATTCAATGTTAGTCCAGATTTTAACTCTGTTAAATAGAGCCGTTTAAAAGCCCCCACGTGAGACACACATGAGGGGCAATTTTGTCCTTTCATCACCATTCCTTAAATATATATCCCTTTCTATCCAACACTCAATCTGGTACCATTTGACTAAAATAAATTCAACCAAATATTCCACCATTTAATACCTGCAACCATTTCTTAAATAATTTCAACCAACTAAATAGCTAGTACCATTTGACCAAAAAATTCAACCAATATTGCACCATTTAATACCTGCAACCAACTCAATAACTGCTACTAATTCACAAATAAATTCAACAAACTCTTCAAGCATTTAATAGCAGCTGCCATTTCACAAAAGATGGGTTTACATACACCCATATAAAAGTCACCATTGTAGCATACAAAGGATTACCAAAATATCAAGAGTTATTGACTTAAAGAAGTCAAAATCCTACAAGTTTCTGACTTACACAAGTCAATACCAAAATATTGCAAAGTTTATGACTTACACAAGTCAATAGCAAACAGAAAGCATAAAAACTTGAAATAAACAGCAGCTTGAAGATCTAAATGGGTTGTGCAGGCTCTTGCCCTTTGCATGATCTTTTGTTGTGCCCAAAGTTTCCACAAATAGTGCATCTAACGCTGTTCCCTTTCCTGGTCATCTTCCCACTCTTCTCAACAGCTTGCTCTTCCATGCTTTTCTTCCTTTTCTTTGTCGGCCTACCTACTTGTTTGTGGTGCTTTGGAGGGACTAATGTTGTTGGACATGCCGAACTCTCCCACATATCCATACCATTGATTGGGTCAATGGTATGGGCATAAACCTTTTTCCAAGTGTCCAACCAATAAACCTCACTCACCCAAGTTTCCGGTATGCCCACTTTTAGCCCATTTGAAGCCATGTTCCAGTTCACTGCTACGGCATGATGGCAAGGTATGCCCGTGAGCTCCCATTTCCTGCAAGTGCAACTTTTCAAATCCACATCAACAACACATTGGTTACTTGTTGGCCCAGTCACTTGATACTTGTTCACCCCATTCCATAGAACTGAATAGTATACAGCATGAGCCTTGTTGGCGTTCAGAATCCTACTTGCATTTGGAGTAAGTGGCCCTCCACATCTAGCAATCTGTCTATGGATAACAACCATCCTTCTCATGAGATACTCTCTTATGTATTCCAAGCATGTAATAATTGGCTTGTCCCTTCCACCAATCAATTGTCTATTAAAAACCTCACAAAGGTTATTCAAAAGAACATCACTTGTTGACCTTCCTGTTACAGAGACAAAAACCAGTTTACTAAAATGTCATTTTTATATACACAGATGTAATTCATGCCAATAATTCATGTCATTTAAGAAACAAGAGTAAAAATAATTATAAACTTTGAGAAATCGATGTTTTTACCGCTGAAATGTGCCCGTGACCAATGTTTTGGTGGAATTGCCCTCATCCATTCATATAGACCTTGATCCATATCCTGCACCTTCTTCATTGCTTTCTCAAAATGAACCAAATTTGTTGAAGTTGCACAGTTCCACAGCAAGTTTTTATACACATTTCCTCTCCATTTGGTCTTCATATTTTCATGAATATGCCTAACACAAAATCTGTGTTCAGCACTTGGAAAAACTTTGCTTATGGCAGGTATTATCCCCTAACAAAACAAATAAAACATTTCAGTAAACAGTTCATAATGACAATCAGATCAGATTATATATAACTAAATAGTTCAGAAAATACCTTTTGTCTATCACTTATGAAAGTAAAGTTGGAGTTTGAATTCAGATCTAAGTCATCACCTAAATTCTTCAAAAACCAAGTCCATGATTCTGTGGTTTCAGCTTCTACCAGAGCATACGCAACAGGATAGATTCCATTATTTGAGTCTATCCCAACAGCCGTTAAGATCTGCCCTGGAAAGGGACCCTTCATAAAGCAGCCATCTAACCCCAAAATTTGTCTACCACACAAGAGAAATCCTGCCTTCAAGGCGCCTAAACATATGTAAATTCTTCTAAACTGCCTAGTGCTACTGGACGGGTTAGCTTCTCGCTCAACATCAATCTTTACAGTTGTTCCAGGATTGGACCTGATCAGTTCTTCAGAATACTCCCTTAATAGTTGATACTGTTTCCGGTAGTCACCTTCAATTTTCTTGCTTGCCATTGTTTTGGCTCTGAACACTTTCTGTAGTGAAAACTGGATCTGCATTTTCTGTTGGAGCTGTTCTTGAAGGGCTCTAAGTGGGATTGTGGGGTTGATGGCAACAGTTGGCTCTATTTCTTTGGCAAGGTAGGTAACTCTGCATTGATTAACCCGTCTAGTTTGTAGACAAGTGTGCTCTTTGATATATGTCTTAACAATCCATGATCCTTGATAAACATTTTTGCTAACATGTAAAGTCCAAGGACAAGTGGGTGGATCCACTGTTTTGCTTTTTTTATTTGACCCGCCAGATTTTGTACTACTCCCACCAACCATTTGGGGCCCACTTTGCATTTGTTTCTCAGCAGTAAATGCATCTTTACCCTTCTCAAAAACTGGAGTGGTTCCTCTACACACAACCCTAAACCTTTTTTTGTCATTCCTAAGTGGTGCAAGTTGTCTTCTAGTGTCAACAACATGCTTTGTCACTATATTCTTAACCTCAATTCTACTAGAAAACTTTTGACCAACATAAAAAGGTTCAATCTGATCTTTGTTTCTCTTATTCTTCTTCCTTAACTTTTTACATGCTGCATTCAAAGTATTATCATCTTCGTCACTAAGGGAATCAAAACCATCTAAGTCTAGTTCATCATCAAGCTCATCTAATTCACCATCACCATATTTATCGTAATCATCCTCTATATCAACAGCAGCCCTAAACTCTTCCATGTCCACTTCAACATCCTGAATTAAATTCTCCTCATCAACTAAGTAATCTAAATCTTCAGAATCATCATCATCCCTAACCGCTTCCTCATCATCTGTAACCTCATCAACCACTGCCTCATCATCATAAATAACAACAGCCTGCACTTGTTCAACAATAATATCAACAGCCCTTGACTCATCAGCCCTACCCCCGTCATTACACTCCATTAAACAAAGACTATTTCTCCTACATCTATTCATAATATCTTGAGAAACTATCTTAGGAATAGACTTATCATCAGCAAAGTTACCATGTTCAGTATATATCTCAATCACTTTGTCATTCCTAACATACTGCAACAGATTAACTACATCTGAATCATTACCTAAAGCCCTTAAACCCACATCGAGGTTCTGTCCAGGAATCAAGTAATGGTAAAAGATAGCATCATCTACTGAATAACCTAGTTCTGTTATCATAGCATTAACTTCGTGAACCGAAAATTCATCAGAGTCAACCAAATCGACGTATGATACCTGTCCATTGATGTACTTTCTACCTGGAAGGGAAGATAAAATTCCGCCATGGTTGAACTTCAGAGAAAATATGATGGGATTATTACCTACAAAAAAAATAGAACAGCGACTTGGAATTATTGACGGAATCGATGCCTGCGAACAAAATACAAGAACAGAAAGAAGACAACGACTCACCATACACATCGTGAGGGTCGAAAGGCTCTCCGTGCCTGCGAACATACCACATCCTAAGCACCGTGGAACGATGGTGCGGCTCGAAGTATTTTAGGGTTTCGACAGAAAGAAGACAACGACAACGAAGGAAGGAATATTAGGGTTTGTGGAGAAAAGAAAAAGACGTTGGATCTATAGAAAGGTCTAACTTGTCGTGGTCTTGTGTTGGGATGGAAAGGACAAAATTGCCCCTCACGTGTGTCTCACGTGGGAGCTTTTAAACGGCTCTATTTAACAGAGTTGAAATCTGGACTAAGATTGAATCAAATTGAAAACAATTGGACAAAAATTGGATTTTTAAAAAGTTTGGACTAAAATCGTTAAAACGCCAAACGACAGCATCCATAATCAATGATCCATCTGTCTAATTAGCTCCAAAAACAGTAATATCAGGCTTCCAGCATCCATTGTCATTTGCCAACCAATTGGATCAACCTAACAACTGTATTCTGCTCATCGTCTCTTTTTTCTTCGGAGTTTCTGCTTCCGATCACCTCCGGCCGGGCAATCGTCGTGTCCTCCATCTTCCTGATTTCAAAATTCGAAAGTCTTAGCGCTTTATTCCACTGGAACAAACAATAATGGCGGAATTCTCGTTCTAGGGTTACTGAAAACCCTCCTCCCTTACTGAATTTCGAAGAGACAGGGAGGAGAGAGATAGATAGATAGAGAGATGTCTCGGCAACCGGCGAATACCGCCTTTCACAAGTCCAAGACCCTAGACAACAAATATGTAAGAAATGTTCATATTTCGCCTAATTTTCATTGCATATTGCGTACTACTGTTCTCTTTGTTGCAAAAACTGCCAGCTGGTGCCCTGATTTTGAGTTTGGATGCTAAATTTCGCACTCTCTGAATTCAATATGATATGTGTTTTGAAATTTCGAGGAAAAATGGATATAACTCGTTTAAACTTTATCAAGCAGTTAGATGGAATAGTATCTGGTTCTCAATTATCATAACATGACTCTTTCATGGAAGTCCAAGAGGATGCATGTTTTATATAGGTTTTGAGATTCCATATAAGCTATGTGAGTGCTTAATGTAATTGGTACTGTTTGTAATGATTTTAACAATTTGAGACCGTAAGTCATTTAGTTTGCTGTATCTGTTTGGCAATCAGTAGCACATCTGAAGGTTTTGTTCATGAGCTTAGCAGTTAGATCCGCAAAGTAGTTTGTTTAGTTAGAACTCAACCAGATGTCGAGTGGGATATCATAGGTAGTTTTTTAGATCGGTAAATTGACAAAGGTTGCTGGAAGCTATCATTAAACTTAGATTGTAACTTGTTTAGGTTGCCTATAGTCGTATGCATAGGTGCTAGCTACTTTAGAGGTCTACCTGTAGTCTTAGGTGGACCTTTGATCTTAGGTATGCTTTAGCCATAGGTGTGCTTTTGGTCGTAGGTGTCCTGTTAGTTGTAAGGCTGCCCTTACTCTTAGGAATGCCTCTAGCCCTCTAGTCATAGCTACGCTGGCCTTAGAACTTGTTTCTTCTTGCATGCTTTGTATATTTCAAAAAAAATCCGAGCTACGGGTCTCTCTGGGAGCAACCTTTCCGTCTCAGGAAATAGAGGTAAGGTTTATCCTCATCCCACTGGCCCCATACCCTACTGAACGTTCGAGTGGGATTTTTCCAGGTATGTATGTTTGTTAGAGTAGAGTGTAAGGCTTCAATTTCACAATCATTTACTCCCCCCTGATCCATAGGATTGGTCAGCACCTAATATGTATTCTAAAATTGTATAGAATTATGGGAATAAATAGTTAAGTGAATCAACTTTATAACAAAAACTACACAAAAATACAATATTAATATTTAACTTGTGTGCAAATCCAAATCTACTTTTAAATGGAATGTACTGTATGTTTTCTTCAAAGTCAAGGTGTATGTGTATCCCATTTTTATTCTTTGTTTAATAACACCAAATCAGTTAATTTCACTTGTCATGACTCATGTGCCAGTAAAACAGGGACATTGCTTAAGTCTATACGACCAGTTTGATTATGACTAGAAGATACCCTTATTAGGATATTGGATATTCATATAACTTAGTTGTCAAAATATAAATTAAAAAAATACAGCAGATACGTGAGTCTGTGACTCTTTTATGAGTGGAAAGCCATGGTTTCCAGTTGTAGAAACAAGAAATAATCTATTAATTGCAACGGTAATATTGCGTACAAAGACCGATTTTGGCCTTGCTGCACCAGGGTGGGTTTCCTTTGATATTTCTTGCCAGTGGAAACTATGTTATATTTTATTTAATTATTAATGGTCTACTTTTGGCATGTGATATCTGCATACTGAATTTGTGACTGGAATTTTTCTTATTTTTTTTGGATTTTGGAAGATGCTTGGAGACGAGATTGGAAAAGGAGCATATGGTCGAGTATACAAGGGTCTGGACTTGGAGAATGGAGATTTTGTTGCAATAAAACAAGTTTCTTTGGAGAATATTGCACAGGAGGATCTTAATATCATTATGGTATGATTTAAATTAAATCATCTTAATATCGTTTAATCATCTTTTTGATCTAAACCACTTTTCAACCCCACCATGTAATAATATATTAATATATTTGAGGAGGAAAATACTTGTGTTTTTTTGTTCATTCTATTTATCAGTTCAAATGTTTACATATCTGTCTACTTTATTTAATAAAAAAGACCAATCGTCTCAACTTTTCTCATTTTATTTTCTTGTTTTTGTTGTTTATTTTATGTAAGTGTTTATTCTTAGGTATTGTTTTGTTATGTTTGTCCTCTCATTTAATCTATAGTAGAATCATACAAACAAGAGTCAGAACATGGTTTCAGTTATAGCTCTTTGCACCTGAAAAGTTTAAAGTTTTCTGATAGCAGATTCTTTAGGGTTTTGTTCCAATCTAGTAAATTTCTTACACTGCTAGGATGTCTTTTATCTTTAAATTTATTTGTAGGGTTTTATATTTGGCGGCTATAGTATTTAGTGGATTATAAGTTTTTAAACATGTTTTAATTTTAATGTGATGTACGTTATCATAACTAATGTGTTTATAGTGGTTTATAATAAGATGGTCCTATTGGTTAGTTAGCATGTTGATACACAACTACATTATTTTTATATTAACACCTTTTTTGCTTTATGTATGGACAAATTTCAATTCAACGTGGTCACTTCTCAGCAAGAGATTGACTTGCTTAAGGTAACCCTCTTGTTCTGACTTCTTTGTAATCAGATTACAAACAGTACATGAATGTTTAATCACTTGGATAATATCTGTTTTCCAATTTTATTGCTGTTTAAACCACCTGATGATGACACTTCCAGATTCAGACATGTGGTTCATATGGTCATGTTATATGATCTATTTTTCTTTTTGCAGAATTTGAACCACAAAAATATTGTGAAATA
>JBCNJP010000010.1:73879571-73899571 GCA_039602395.1 Deinandra increscens subsp. villosa | reverse complement strand
TCATCGGGTCTTTTATCATCCTCATAACTTTCGGTTTCATATAGGTTGAAAAAATTTAGAGTATTCAGGGTTATATCTTCATTAGACATATTTTTATCTAAATTGTTATTTTCTTTAAAAGGAAATACATCTTCATAGAATTTCACATCTCTTGAAAAAATTATCATTTTGTGATCAAGACTCCATAATTTAAAACCCTTTTTTTTGGTTTGAGTATCCCAAAAAAACACATTTTTCAGCACGACTTTCAAATTTATTAGTATTGTTTAAGACAGTACTAAAACAAAGACATCCGAAGTTACGAAGATGATTAAGAGCGGGTTTAAAACCATACACCAGCTCATAAGGAGATTTACCATTTAATACAGAAGAGGGAATCCTGTTAACAAGATAAGTAGCAGTTAGGACACATTCTGGCCAAAACTTAAGAGGAAGGCCACCTTGGAATAATAAAGACCTAGCAACATTTAGGAGATGTCTATGCTTTCTTTCGGCTATTCCATTCTGTTGTGGAGTATATGGGCATGTCGTTTGATGAATGATCCCGTTGGAATTAAGAAAATTATTCATTTTACTATTTACAAATTCTGTGCCATTATCACTTCGAAAGACTTTAACGGTCTTTCCAAATTGGTTTTTTATAAGATTAAAGAATATTATTAAATTTTCCAAAACTTCATTTTTATGTTTCAATAGAAAAACCCAAACGGCACGAGAATAATCATCCACAACAGTTAGAAAGAACCTAAACCCTTCTCTACTTTGCACTCTATAAGGACCCCAAACATCAAGGTGAACGAGTTCTCCTATTGACATAGATTTATGATCACTTAAGGGAAATGGAACTCTATGTTGCTTAGCACGATGACAGATCTCACAAAGGATGATTTGATCCAATGGTTCTAAGTTTTAAGTTATCTTTTAATATGTCGAGAACCTGATTAGATGGATGACCTAACCTAGAGTGCCAAAGATTTTCAGAATAATAACTATTAAAACACATGGTTAATGGTTCAAACGCATTACCACAAAAATAAAGGCCATCAACTTGACTACCAGTCACCAGGGTACTCTTTGTGCGAGAATCCTGAATAAAACAATTTTTTTCATCAAAGGTAACTTTTAATTTATTATCTCTAGCAAGTTTATAGACAGACATGAGGTTGACATGATATTCTGGCACAACAAAAACATCATAGAGAATAACTTTTTCACTTAATTTAAAATTACCAATTTTTGTGACAGCGGCATTAGTGCCATTTGGATGTTTAATTTTTATGTTGAATTCAGAAACGTCTATTTTGTTAAAGATACCTTTTTCAGACATAACCATGTGCTGATTTGCACCAGAATCAACCACCCAATTATACCCATTTGATTCAGAGATATTACTAGAGAAACCAAATATACGTTTACTAAAAACATTAGCACAAAAAAGATTACCTCCCATATTATTACTTTTAGAGCTTTCCCCGGATTTTTCATTCAACAACCCTAAAAGCTTAGAGACTTGTTCAGAGGTTAGCATAGGAGTAGTGGATGACGTAGAAAGGTCCGCGTCAGATTTAGGGTTCACAAAACTATTAAAGTTTGTGCTTTTGTTTCCAGAACTTGAACTACCTCTAGATTTGTAACTTGGTGGATACCCAACAATTTCAAAACATCTATCCACCGTGTGACCAATCTTATTACAATGAGTACACTTAAGGTTAGGATTAGGACCTTTATTAATTTTTTTCTTATTATCAAAATTTTGATTTGTTTTGGCCACAAAACCAAAGTTTTGTCCTTGATTTTTGGAAGAAAGTTTTGAGTTCTGTGTGATTCCTCCCTAGAAATAGTAGAGAAAACAGATTTAATAGTGGGGAGGGGATCACTTGTTAAAAGGTTTGTTCTAACCGATTGGTACTCATCATCAAGGCCCATTAGGAATTGCATAAGTTTTATAAGATGATTAAAATCATTGAACTCTTTGGAGGCCTGGCAGGTACATGAAGGTAACTGAACCATTTGATCGAATTGTTTCCACATAATATTAAGCTTGTGATAATAATCAGCCACAGTTGCATTATTTTGAGTTAAAGAATTTATTTTTTGATATAAGTTAAAAATGACAGACCCGTCAATTTTATCATATGTTTCCTTTAGTCTGCCAGACTTCTGAGGCAAGTTTAGAATAAACTTGACCCATGTATAATTCCTCGGATACAGAATTAAGGATCCACGTGATAACAACCGAATTACATCTATCCCACTGCTTGGCTAGCACATCATTATCCTCAGACCGCTTGCAAGACCCATCTATAAAACCCATTTTATTTTTTACTTGTAAAGCGAGTTTCATAGAATTAGACCAAACTGTGTAGTTTTCAGAACCTTTAAGTTTTATATTCACAATAGTAAGGTTACTAGAGTCACTAGCATGAAGATAAAGAGGGTCACTAGCATCAAGCTTACTTATTTTGGTTGTAACAATAGTGTCACCCATAATAACAAATTAAGAAAAAACACACAAGACACACAAAATAAATAAATAAATGAGAAACTATAAGCAATCTTGGATAAGTACCAAGGCTTTACTCAAGTGCTCTGACAAAGTTCACGAGAATCAAATATGTAAAGCAATTATATGAGATAAGGACCAGGACATTAAAAATGATTTGAGATAAAGCCAAAAAGTCACGTAAAGGTCAGACCACAAAAATTTCACTAAACCAGAAAGTAAAAAAAAAATAAAAAAAGGAGAGATCTCACCGGGTCACTTAGATTGAAGAAGAGAGGCACAAGCGGAAGCAATTTTCCTCCTCGGAAATTCGTCAATAGGCAAACAGACCTCGCAGTTTGTTGGTGAAGAATCTAGAGAAGATTATGATGAACCAGACCAAGAATGCTTCAGATTTTTAACAGCGAACCAACAACAGAGATTGAGAATGAGTGTTGAATACTCCACGAACCAAGATGAGCAACACTCGCTATAAAAGTTGTGGCTCTGATGCCATATCAAAAAGTAATCTCTAAAACTTTGAATCAAATGATTACAATCAGAAAAAAGATTATGATGTTCAAACACACCAAATACAGAAGAGGAAAACTAGAATTTGAGAAAAAAGGATAAATTATGTGTGTTGCTTGATGAATAAAACCACCAGAAGAAGCCTCCATTTATACTTGAGTGTTGAGGGTGTAATGGGGGAAACCACAATCACCGAATCCACAATTACAGCTGGAGCATCAAAGGAAACGGCTGGAAGAGAGCCAACTGTGAATGAAGAGAGTAACCCTAATTGGTAATGCTTGAAATCTTTTTAGCCCACAAGAACACCTCTTAAACCCAAAAGCAAAGAATAGGCCCATCAAACCTAGAAAAAAAGAGAAACAGAAACAAGGCCAAATTAAATTGATAAATAAAAGCATAAAATTTAACAGTAAGATTGTCCGTTATGAATCACTTTATCATTTTTCCACTCAGTTTCATATAGACACCTACATCATCATATTTTTTCTCCGTTTCACTCCATCACAATTATGGACCACTCTGGCACTTGTTATTAAAAATGAAAATGCATGGTAAAAAGTAAAAATAACTAGATCTTCATGTCTCTCGCATGCTGCAACTCTCTCCCTCTCTCTCCCAAAACGTAGACTATATCTTCATATCTCTCTCACGTTGCGACTCTCTCTCTCTCTCACTAACTCTCCAACGGATCGTCATTGTCATTATAGGGACACTGAAGCGACACCGATGGTTTTGGGTTGCTTCTATGTTTCTATCAATGTTGGGAATTTCCGATGTTGTTTACAATTAAAGACGGTGATGATCTGTGGCGGCGGCGAGGTGAAGATTGTTGCATTCTTTGCCGTCGTTGCCCGAATTATGATTTCATTTGGCATAAAGAAAACGGAAATACAAAATACTACGTAAAAACATTGAAGTTAGAAGTCAAGCGCTAAAAGTACCAAACATAGAAACTACATGTTAAAATCAGAAGCAAGACAATCAAGTTCTTAAGTCTGAGACATAAACCTGTGTTGCGTTTCGTTTGAAAAAAAACAAAAAATAAACAAATAAACAATGCCATGTGGCACCACTACAGGCTGCCACGTGATCAACACCGCTTTATTTTTCATCGACTTGTACTCTTCTAAAGGTAGATAATTACATGATTTTATATAAGTTGGTATAAAATGAATGTCATCAATTCAAGTTCAACCTTTTCCATATAAATATACGTAATATTTAAGTTCTAACAATTCCAAACACGACACATATAGATTTTATTTTTAAATTACAAACTATAGTTAGCCCATAATATAATTTTTCACAAGGCCGACCAAGATAGTCTATACAAGCTATTGGTATAAATGTTTGTCTATGCTTCGATTCGAAGTGCGGAATACACACATCCACGTAATTTATAAAAGACTCGATTAGTCTTCATAACAAAATTTAACTATGAAGATTCGCCTGTTACCATCACAATTAACACATCTACCATCGCTAATAATTCCTCAGCAACAGAGATATAAAACCCACTTACCGATATGGTCACCTCCACTCTTACTTCTACATGTGTTCTTCACATAAATCAGTTGTACATGAGAGCACATTAACTGCCAAAGGATCTAAAGTCATCGCAACGGTGCAGCTTGACAAATTACGAAGCAGCAACTTTATAGGTATTTGTGTTGAAATTTTAGGCGAAAAACTAGTGGAAAATGTGTTTTTTCACCAAGTGTGAAAATGTGTTTTTCACCAACTTTGGACATAAATAAAATACAGATAACATAGGTTGTTGGTGTTGTATTTCAGGGGTTGTATAGTATGTTAGAATGGGCTTTGCAACACATCAAACCACGTCCAAAACCGAGCTCGGATGAATGATATATCAAAGCTCAAAATTGAATGTGGAATCATCCCACATTGGTTGGGGGATGAAACCAAAAGTGATTTATAACACTACTACAAAAATGGCCTTTTCTTGACGCTTTTTGCGCGTCAAGAAATGGCCCAGATGACGCGCAAAAAAGCGTCAAGGAAGGCAGGGTCAAGAAGCCTCTTGACGCGCAAAATGCGCGTCATCTACTTCTTGACGCGCGAACAATGACACACCATTAATGACGCCCCTTTTATGACACTTTAAATGCGTGTCAAGAAATTGTGTCACCTGTAATTTAATAAATTTATTTATTAAATATAATTTTGTTGTCGTCTGTTTATGACGCTCATATATGCGCGTCATCCTTTTTATGACACTTTAAGTCGCGTCAAGAAATTGTGTCACCTGTCATTTAATAAATGTTGTCGTCTGTTCATGACACGCATAATTACGCGTAATGATTTTTATGTTATTTTTTTTAATTGTTTTTGTAGAAACTGCTGATTTCCATTTAAAATGACAAAAATACCAAAATAGAATCTGCTGTAGCAAAAAACTGCATTTCATAATATAGCAAATACCATAATTCGGTTTCATCATGTTCATACAATCCGATCATAACGACAAGGATAAAATGTTCTAAGTTTACACATAATATTCGATCCATAGATACTACGCCCTGAAAATGAAGTTGCATGCATAGCTCAACCACTTCCCGAATCTCATCAAAATCCGCATCGGTGTATTGATTACTATCTCCACCAATCTGTGTGAACACATACAATAATAGAGGCAAATATAAATGCACGTACCCAAAAAATTATCATCAAACATAAAGATAAAAAAATTATGCAAAATTATAAAGGAAACTTACATTGTTTTTCTTAAGGACTACAATTTCTTGCCTAACCACCTCTTTCATAAATTTCAAGACATAGTAACCACATTCCGTTACTCCTGGTTGACGTGGACACTACAAAAAAAAAGAATGTTTCTAACTTATTATACACTATCTAACAGTTGGTGAAATGCATAAATATAACAACTAATTCTAGAGTGTTGGTTCTAATTAGAAGCAGAAATATAACACTATCATTCAAGATAGCCTATAGGCCTATTTCAGTCTATATATAGGTGTTAATAGTACTCAAACGTCCACATAAACAGCTTTGCTTGCACTCTGGTTAACTGTAATTTACAAAGATAAATGTTTAAAAACATATATGCAGCATGTACACATGTATGTAGAAGGAATCAATATGAACAGAAGCAAAAACAATTTCAGTTTCAGAAGCAGTAACAGAAGCAGTTTCATAGTAATAGTACACAGAAGCAGAAGCAGTTTCAGTTTCAGAAGCATGTACACATATGTGCAGCATGTACACATTTGTGTTCATTCTAGACATATTCATAAAATGACTTATCATCAAACAGTAACATAACAGGCGCGATTTTTAAAACCAAGGAGAGGACTGTAATTTTTATACAGGAACAAACTGAATCCAATTTGTGTTCTTTCTAGACATATTCACTGAAATGGTTGAACCTATAAACTGTAATTTTTATACAGGAACAAATCGAATCCAATTTATGTTCTTTCTAGACATATTCATAAAATGACTTATCATCAAACAGTAACAGAAGCAGTTTCAGTTAGCCTATAACATGTATTCAGTTTCAGTTATAACAACATGAGCAGTTTCATTTATAACAACAGTAGCAGTTTTATAAGTAGCAGTTTCAGTTATAAAAACGGTAACAGAAGCTGTTTCAGTTTCAGTTTTAGTTATGAGACAAAGCTAGCTAGTCACAGAAAATGCTAACCTTTGAATTTACCCAATTTGAGTTTACGTGTCTTCTTCGATCCGCTTTGTGACTCATATAAGCCAATTGCCCTATATTATAAATTGATTTGTATTACGAAAATCCAAATATGATATAATGATTTCACAATTTCGATTATTTACTTACGCATCGATTATTTGCTTAAACTGGAAATTGACCGAGGTAGGCCTTAGGGAGTCAAGATAATAGCAATCCACATTTTTCATGTCTAACAAAGCATCAAAACTAGTATTTGACCAGCCAAATTGACCCTTCAAGTGTTGAAATATCATCAATCCACTAAGTGCGTTATGCTTTGACCCTTCGTAAAGTGGCTTATCACATTCTTCAAGAAGTGATTTCAATGCATCAGGTTCTTTCTCCTCATAAGCAAAGGCATCATGTAACATTTCCTTTGTATAATCAAACTCGGGACGACTAGATTCATCAGGGCATCTAACTTCAATCGTAGGAGGATCTTCTCCATGGAAAGACCAAACCGTGTATTTTTCATCAAAACCGTGGTCAAACAAATGATAGCGCACACTATCAATTGAGTGGTGCCACAGATTGTTACAATTTACACAAGGACAACGTTTTAAATCTGACTCTGGATTATTACTTTGCGCAAACTCTAAAAAGGCATTAACACCCTCATCATATGCTTTTGATGACCTATCTGATGACATCCATGATTTATCCATGACCTTAGCAAATCAATAACCACACAATGACAATAAACAAATATGTATTAACTATAGCTAAGGCTACAAAACAGCCCCAATACAAATCATATACTTTAGCAAATCATATGCTAAAACATATTTATAAGTTAAAGCATAAACATATATGTATCAACTATCGAAAACTTTGCTGAAAACAGCCCCAAAACAAATCATTTACTTTAGCAAATCATATACTAAAACATATTTATAGGTTAAAGCATAAACATATATGTATTAACTAAAAACAGTCGCAAAAACAATCCAAAAACAGCTGAAAACAGCCCCAAACCTTGCTAAAAATAGTCCCAAAACAGGTTCAAACAAAAGGCTATCAGATTCATATATCATAAGTAACTAGAACCATCATCAAGTTAATAACAGCAGGTAGCAACAGTAGGTAAACTAGGTTAATCACTTTAAAAAAGACAATATAAATTAGAAAAACAAACGGAAATAGTGAACTAACCTTCTAAAGAGAGTACTGCAATCAATATTCCGAATGAAGTGTCCAACAATCTGCAAACATAAGATAACATAAGTTTTACATCACATTAACCTCATAATATGTTTCTGTAAACATCAACTGTGGTGGTGAACAAGTAAATATGTCACACCCTGAACTTTCGGGAACGGATGCGTGTGACGTCATGAAATCATAGTCGTGGATACTTAGAACAATTTGCAAATATAATAAAGATAACAATACGTCATTTAGATTGCAGCGGAAATGTGGTGATAATGACATTGTCTTACAAATCGTACTAATAGGAATATGTCTTTGAAAGGAAATACTTAAAGCACTTAAAATGTTTAATAAAAGATAGAGGGGCTATGATTCCATTGTGAGCAAGAGGTCCGATAGAGTGTAGAATACCCGTTTGGACCGCGTTCGTCATCTAGTTATCTGAGAAAATCATGAGCTTAAAAGGGTCAACATAAAGTTGGTGAGTTCACAGGTTTAAGACTCTACAAACAATATTGTAAAAGGTTTAAGGCATACAAGATGAACAATGGTCACCGTGATGTAATGATTAACAATGAACTTTGAATTTGAAACTAACAGATTTACCCACTCATAGCATCTTCCCTAAAGATACTGAAATGGAACAATAATAACTCGCGTGTACTACTCGACAAATGCACACGTCGGGATTGGAGCTACCAATCAAGTAGGGTTGTTAACCCAAATAGATCTATTCACTAGTTACCGTTTCGAACAAAACTAATCAAATTCAATTAATAGTGGGATTTGTGACAATTCGTTATGTAACGAAATGTACTCATTTGTAGGGTAAGTAAAGAACATTTAATCATACAGCAAGTTACAGTTCGAGCGATATATCAAGTATAAAACAGTTTTGATTCATGATTTCTCCCCCAAAGTATTAAAACAATTTAAAGGAAAGGGGCCGTGAGACTCACCTCAAGCAAGGTGAAATGATAATGCACGTGAAATGGAAAGTCCGGACGAAAGCACGTAACGTCCTAATAAGTATAAATAAACAAGTTGCATGTATAAGGTCTTTGATCATTGAGTAGCGTTTCCGTCACCCAACGACACCGGTCAAGTCTTGATAATAATGTCCCGTTTGTATATTTAGGGAATATCCATCCGATTAATATTTATTGTCCAAATAAATATATAAGTTTAAGTTTATATTTATGTCAAAATAAATATAAAGGAAATTAAATAAAACATTTTAATTCAAGAATATATATATGAAACAATCAAGTCCTAAACATTTGAAAATAATAAAGTCTTTTATTATTTTAAGGACTTAGGAGAATATATATAAATTAGCCACAATTATTTGTCAAAATAGTTATACAAGTATTTAGGCAAAATACTTTACAAGTTTTATTATTTATTCAAAATAAATAAATTATAAATAGAATACAAGTCCTTGTATTAAATTAAATAATTTGTAAAAGCTCCTCACAAGTCATTGGATGATTTAGGTTGGTCAACTTTTAATAAATTAAAATTTTATGGATGTTTTAAGAAAAATAATTATATGTACCAATATAATTATTAGTTTCGCCGAAAACGTTTAGCGTCGCTGTTTAAATTAATAAAACTTGATAACGTTTAATGATCGTAAATAATAACTTCTCAAGTCAAAACGATTAATTGCTGCTAATCAATAAACACTTAATTAGCACATAATGACAATTAACCACAGATTAATTACTGCTAATCAGAGTCAAGGTAACAAGGTTGACCTGGTTTTGTGCGAGGTGTTACAAAATATCATATTAAGATTTAGAACACTGACAAATCATATTAAGAACTGCAACAGCAAGTATAAAATACTAACAATTAACAGCAGCCTAATCACTATATGAACAGCAGCAGATTATAAATTTATAATACAGCTGGTTATACACATATACTATAAAGAACAACAGCAGTAAATACATATTAAGAACAACAATAACATATTCATATTAAGAACAGCAGTAGGCCAACAGCAAATTAAAGATTTAAAATCTTAATACAATGTCACTAACTCACTATATGAACAGCAGCAGGCCAGCAAGTTATAAATTTATAATACAACAGGTTATACTATAAAGAACAACAACTTAATACTAACAGTAACAACAGCCTAATACTAACAGTAACACCAGCCTGATCTACATATACATTATTTTTAGTGGTGTTTTGAGTTGTATTCTATATAAACAGACTGTTAAATAGTAGAAATCAGGGTATTGCTAGGTTTTACACGCCATAGACTCACAACCACACACATAGATATGCTTTAAGACTTGCATAGTTGTATTCCAAGGTCGCTGCTCGTAGTGGCCGACGTCGGCACTTAGTGGTAGGCAGATGGCGCAGGGGAACTGAAGAAGAGATTTACCAGTGTGAGAATCGAATGTGAGAATCGAATAGGAAAAAAACCCTAAATCGAATGTGAGAATCGAAGAGATATACCAGTGTAGGCGGTCGGCGGTCGGCGGTAGGCGATAGTCGCTCGGCGGTAGGCGGTAGTCGGTCGAAGATAGGCGGTAGTCGGTCGGCGAAAGTTTTGGGCGAGTCGCCGTCTTCAAGTGGAGAGCGGGAGGTTTTGGGAAAAAATACACAAAAAAAAACCCTAAGTGTAGAAGGGCGGGTATATCCACCATTTTACTTTTGGGCGGGAAAATTATAAAATGACGGATTTATTTTTGCGCTAGACGCGCGTGAAAATTATGTCCTTCACGTTTTTTTTTTCAAATGACAAAATATTTATGACGCGCAAAAATGCGCGTCATCTACCACTGAATTTTGTAAAATTTTGTTAGATACGACAATTTTTTTATGACGCTTGTTTTTGCGCGTCATAAATTTCTGAGTGTCATTGTTCGCGCGTCAAGGAAGGGATTATTTCTAGTAGTGTAAGGTGGAAACTTTATCAACTATTGTTTCCTTGAGTAGAAGACATATCTTCAACCATGAGGGGAAGCACCCCTAACTCACACTCGAACGTGCGCGCGTGGCGTGGGCGTATGGGCGCAATGTGGCTCTTTGATGGCACATTATCAGATGGTTCAGCCGGAAGGATGAATCGGAAGCGCTGGTTCAGCTGGAAACATCTGTGAAAACGCGTTTTGAGTAATTAAGGGAATTCCGCGTCAATTAAAGATAAATTCGCATTAAAGACGTTTAATGCAAAGTTTGACTACGAATTAATTCTAAGTGCTCCCCAAGGCTCTAAAACCACTATAAATATAGCCTCATTGGTTGAGGCTCACTACACAGAATTCACAACCAGAATTCTCTTCTATCTATCTCTTCTTCAGCTAAAATTATCTCAAGCAATTGTTGAAGATCTTCAAGTGTTCATAAAGGTAATCTCCGGCTTAGAGTTATCCCGGCCGTACATTCGGCTTTGGCGATTGTACCCGGTGAAACAAAACGAATCTTCGATAGACCCGAAATTTATTTTAAGGGACCCGGGTTTTGACCCGAAACCTTCGTCGGTTTCTACAAACTATTTTCATAATCAATGTAATGTTGATCACTTTCTTTTATTTATCTAATTCTTAACTTTCATTATTTTATTCACTAAGAATCAACTATAAAATATTCTTCATCATACCTTCTATTTCAATCGACTAATTCATTTATTTGTATGTAATTTTCTTTTCTTTGTAAATGTATTGTTGTTCATTTATTTATTTGTATTGTATTCTGTAACATTCCACATTAGTGGGGAGGTGAACTAAACACTCCTTTATAAAGGTGTGGATACCTCCCCCACCAAGACGCGTTTTAAAACCGTGAGGGGCGGATGCCTGAGGGCATGCCAGCTGCCAGAGCGGATAATGTCTTGGTTGCGACGGGTCTGGGCTGTTACAGACCCCTAAGGGGGGAGGATTGTAACATCCCACATTGGTGGGGAGGTGAACTAAACACTCCTTTATAAGGGTGTGGATACCTCCCCCATCAAGACACGTTTTAAATCCCTGAGGGGTGGATGTTTGAGGGTATGCTGTCTGCCAAAGAGAACAATATATTGGTTGCGACGGGTCTGGGCTGTTACAGATGGTATCAAAGCCAGTCGTCGGCCAGTGTGACAGCGAGGACACTGGTCCCATAATGGGGGAGGATTGTAACATCCCACATTGGTAGGGAAGTGAACTAAACACTCCTTTATAAGGGTGTGGATACATCCCCCACCAAGACGCGTTTTAAAACCGTGAGGGGCGGATGCCTGAGGGCATGCCGACTGCCAAAGCGGACAATATCTTGGTTGCGACGGGTCTGGGCTGTTACACTACTTATGCCTCGGATAGAACTCAGGACCTCCATGTAAGGCAAAGCCTACCACATCCCCTTAAGCACTAGTCCAAGAGCTCATTAGCCCCTAAATGCAATTAGTTGATAGTTTATTTTAGGCAATAAAAGGCTAGTTAATTCTATGAAAGTTAATTAAATGCTAACACACCGGTTTCAAAATGGTTTCCAACATAACCCGGTTCTTGCAAACGAAAATACAAACCAATGACAGTCTGACAGTTCGAACACGACTCGGGCCAGTTTGATCCCAACCTGGTTTGTTAACGGATTCAATTCCTGAACCAGTTAGTTAAACATCTCTAATGAATGTTAACACGAAAATATTTAAAAATCATATAATCTTAACACAAATTGTGTACATAAACATAGAACATGTTAGAATAAGTTATAAACAACTTTTAAACATATTGTCATTTATAAACATGTTGAAGGATTTTATTAAATCAAGTTGTTTATACCACCTAAAAATAGTAAAATGAGTAAAGTTTGATTTACTCAAAATCATCTATGACTTACACAAATTCAGTGATCATTGTATGTTAACCTCACACATTTCACTGTTTGATGATAGAAATGGACTAGGAAGTACATAACTACATTTTAAAAATGTGGGGTACTCCCCCACAGTGACCTTAGCCAATTCGATTAGGTTGTCTTATTGAACCTAGAGTCTGTGATCTCCATTTTTATATGATAGGTTTTCGTTCTTGTAACAACCCAAGAAACCGTATTAGATATTGTCCTCTTTGGTAGCAGGAATGCCCTCAGGCATCCGCCCCTCATGGTTTTAAAACGCGTCTGATAGGGAAGGTATCCAGCCCCATATAAGGAAGTTTTCGTTCCCCCTTCCCAACCAATGTGGGATGTTACAATCCACCCCCTTTAGGAAGCTTAGCGTCCCCGCTGGCACACCGGCCCGACCCTGGCTCTGATACAATTTGTAACAACTCAAGCAACCGTATCAGATATTGTCCACTTTGGTAGCCGCCATGCCCTTAGGCGTCCCCCCTCACGGTTTTAAAACGCGTCCGATAGGGAAGGTATCCGGCCCCATATAAGGAAGTTTCCGTTCCCATTCTCAACCAAAGTGGGATGTTACAAGTAGTTTCTTTGGGAATTTATGAGGTTAGTTTAGGAGTAGCGTAGATTTAGCCGCTAAAAAAACTGCATTTAGGGTGGGGGGAGTGATAGGATTTTATGGTAGAAGTAGAATTGGTTTGAACCAATAGGAGTGTGAGTGTGCCATGCAGGAGAAAGAAATGAAAGAGTGGTAGGATTTAAGTAGTAGTAGTAATTTTTTTTTTATTCATATAAAAAACCTTCGTCCCACACAACCCCACCAATTATAACATTGCACCTCATCTATTTGGTCCCACCAAACCCCATTCCTCTTGGCTTCATACTCTCCACCGACTACAAGTAGCCACAACTACTAGCCAGAAGAAGTAGTTGCTACACTGGCGGCAATGAAGCCGCCCAAACGGAAGATGCCGACGGAAGTAGCCGAAGCCACTCCGCCCCCTTAAAACAAGGCTACTCTTCAAAGCTATGAACCGTTAATTGCATTTAGTAAACCGTTTAAGGTTACTCTTCAAGACTATGAACCATTAATTAATTGCATTTATAAACTACTAATGTACTTTCGTTTAAACCTTTTAAGAAAACATGAGTTTTAGACACTTTTATTTAGTTGATATCTGTATTTTAAAAGTTTTTTTGAAAGAAAGAAGACCGGTTTTACAAACAGGTTCAATCCGATCCAATTCAGTGCGTATAGGTTTGAGGTTTCAAGTCTATATCAGTTTAGACACACAATCCGAAAAAAAACCCTGTTTGTACACCTCGAACATTAATGTTATCAACATATATGAATGAGTATAAAGGGAGATGTTCAAATGATAAATTTGTTTTAAGTAAGAAGGATAAGAAGAAATGAGGGGTATTATAGTGTTAGCCACTTTTCTTGACTTTTTATCTACTTTCCCCATTTTTTTAAACATTCATAACTTTTACATACGACATTATTTATAAAAAAAATTATACCATAAAAACGAGCGTTTATTTATCTTTAAAACATGTATAGTGTTGCTATATAAAAAATAAAATAAAAAATTACAGTTTCGATTTTTGACACAATGTTCAGATCATTGTGTCATCGTGTCAAAATGTTCAGATCATTGTAGTATTATGTCAAAAGTATATATAGTGTTGCCATATATAAAATTAAAAAAAATGACCCTTTCGGTTTTTGACACCATATGACATAACGATCTAAACATTTTGAAACAATATGACACAATGATCTGAACATTTTTGACACAATATGACACAATGATCTGAACATTTTGATACAATCGAAAGAGTAAATTTTTATAATATTATATATAACAACACTGTACGCGTTTTAAAAATAAAAACGCTCGTTTTATGGTATAATTTAAAAAAAAATTCGTATCTAAGAGTTATGAATGTTTAAAAAATAGAGGAAATTTGATAAAAAGTAAAAAATGACTTTCCATCTTTTATTTTTTTAGTTTTCTCTCTTATTTATCATGAAAAACTTTGCGCCATAGATCTTCATTTAATTAAAGATCTAATAGTTATGATTCTTTTTATTATTATTATCAAAACTAAACTTCTCACAATAATATCATCAGATATAAAATAATATTTAAGTAATATTTAAGTAATTAAGTTTATGAATTTAACCAGGGAGAAAAATGTAATTTACAAACTATATTGACAAAGATAGTCGGTCCAAGCTACTGGTAGTTTACGTAACAAAATCAACGACGAAGATTCGCTCCTACCTACAGTTACCTCCACTCTCACTTGTACACGTGTCCCTGCCAGAAATCCATTCTACGTTCTCTTCATCATTTTACATGAGGCCACTTTAACTAGCAAACGATCTGGTGCAGCTTGACGACGTGATTACGAAGCGACAGCGTTTTAGGTATTTCTTCATTCGCTCCATTTCCCTTCGGCTTCTCTCTGGAGTTTTGTTGATAGATAGATAGATAGATTGATTCCGATTTATCGGATTGACCGCCAATTTTGCAGGTTTTTCTGTATGTTACGTAATTATATGATTTCGCTTCAGACTGTTGATTGAGTAATCGCCTAATCGGTATGTTGATTTACATGTTCAGTTTTGCAATTTGATTGAGTAATTGAAATTTTATGATTACAAAACCTCTGATCTCAGGTTTAAGTACATGTCAATCGATCAAATGAATTTAGGAACAATTGACTGTGTGTATGATTCATTCTTCGGCAAATGACTTTAGTGAAAGGTTATTGATGCATTTATTTTGATTAGTTTGCTACATTGATTTGTTCAATGTTTCAATTTGACTGTAAATTAATAAGTATTTTGATTGAGTGGTTGAAATTTTTTATTACAAATCCTCTTAACTCTGGATTCTTATGGAGATCTAAGTATTCAATCAAATGAATTTAGGATCAGTTGATTGTGTGTATGAATTAGATTTATTCTCTTGCTAAGTGACTTAAATGAAAGGTTATTGATATATTTATTTTTGGTTATTTTGTATGATGTATATGGATTGAAGATATGAGAATTCCAGAACTTCTCGGTGCTTTTGTTCGGAGATTATTCCATGTTCCATACTATCTGATCACAACGATTATTATTTTGTTCAATGAACTTACTAAGCTCTATTCAATGGGGTCGGGGAACATCTACAAGAGACGGATGAAAGTTTTCACATTGGCATTTCTCGTATATCTGGATTATAAGGTATACAATTTGGTTTATTTTTGTTACCATATGTCCATATGTGCGTTTCTTGAGAAAACCAAGATCTTATAAGTTGTATATCTTTTGTTACTTTGACGTGTGGATCGGACTTTCATGTTGGTGGGTTGAAGGCGTTGCAGCAGAGAGAGAAATTGACAAAAAGATCAAAACGGGATAGTTTATGGGAGAACGCTCATGAGCGGAATGCTAAACGTGTTCTTAAGTTAATTGTGGAGTTGGAAGGATTATGGGTGAAAATGGGACAGTATTTATCTACTCGTGCCGATGTGCTTCCGGAGGCCTACATACGCCTTTTGAAGCAATTACAAGACTCTCTTCCTCCTCGTGGTCTAGAAGAGGTATTTTATTTATAGAATAATCATCTATAATATGTTATATTGCATTCTAATTTTGTGAGAGTGATGTAATAGTTCTTGTACTCATACACAATGCATGCTTGGTATTATATTATTTAAAAAATGGAAAAAGATTCCACCTTGGTAAAATAGACGATCGCATGTAACACTTTTTTTTGTCTGATCATGTTCTTTTTATTCTGCATAAATCAGGTCTGTCAAACTATAGAGAAGCAGCTGGGTCAATCAATGGACAGTGTATTCACAAGTTTTGTTCGTGTACCTTTAGCAACAGCATCGGTAAAAACCTTTTTATGTCTAATGGCAATGCAATTTTGAACATGCTTTTGCTGGAAGTACATATTAAACGGTTTGTATTGCTTGGCAACCTGGTCATTTTACTTTGGTTCTTTTAGTTCAATAAATCATAACTATGATAGGAAATCAACACTAAACTAAAAAAACTAGAAATTGTCATATTAAATCAGAAATCAACACTAAACCTACACAGATTTTTGATTTTCTGCTTCTATGTTAGTTGACAGTCTTTCAAGTTATATTGGTAACTAGTAACTCTACCTTAATTAGTTTAAAGTCAATTACTAAGTACATATACAGCCACGTGCAACCAAGATCGTTCCACTTGTACAATTGGCTGGGTTCAATAGTAACTGTATATTTTGGTAGTCAAGGTTGTCACTTTACCTGTACCAAAATAAAAATTTCCTTTGATCAACAACACCAATATTGAGTCATAAGTTTGCCTCCAGTCTGGTTAAATGATCAAGATTCTGAAGCATAAAATATGTGCAGATAGCTCAGGTTCATCGTGCAACTCTACATGACGGGCAGGAGGTGGTTGTTAAAGTTCAGCATAAAGGCATCAAAACTATAATTTTGGAGGTAGTTCATTCTGGAGCCTATTTTTTTTCTTTTCTTAGCAGTCAGTTAAAATTTCTGTTAATGTGATCATGTGGTATATTAGTATGTAGATAAAATGAGCAAAATGACATTTTTGTGGACAAGGACATACCTTTTGTGAAAGGGGATTAGAAATCAACCAAATTATGTTGAAAGATTTAAAAAGAAGGGGTAAAAAGATACTCTAAAAACTTATTATTTAAATAAGATCATCAGAAGCAGGATCAGTTCTAAAACACAAATCCAAACACCCCATATTTTAATCATCTAACGTTACTTCTTTTACAGGACTTGAAGAATGCAAAGTCAATAGTGGACTGGATAGCTTGGGCCGAACCCCAGTATGACTTCAATCCAATGATAGATGAATGGTGCAGGGAAGCACCTAAAGAACTAGATTTCAACCATGAAGCTGGTATGATATAGATAATTACTCTGGTTTTCTGTAATCATTGTGTTTCTGCTGTTGAGTGTCTTCCTCAATGATTTCTTTTTCTTGTAGAAAATACTAGAAAAGTGTCTAGAAATTTAGGCTGCAAAAGTGAAGGTCTTGACAGAAGACCTGAAAGTGTGGAAGTATTGATACCAGAAGTTATTCAGGTATCATCCTTCCTCGCCTTCTTATAATAGTTTTGAGGCTGCAGACTGCAATATGCATGTTGGCAGCTTAATATTACATTACAAAATTAGTAAACTGTATTCATTGAGGTAGTGCCGTAACTATTAGGCCCTAAGGACCGAGCTTTATTGGGGTCTGGGTTCAACCAGGCTAAGCACAGGACTTTGGGGAAAATATTTAGGCCCAAATGACATTTTTGGGCTAACTGGGCCTAGTCTTGGGGCATTGCAGAAGCACAAAAATACACTCTTTTGAGAGAAAATAGATATACTTATCAATGAAAAAAAAAAAGTATATCAAATCCTTTTTTTATAGGGAAAAGCTCTGAATTTGGCAGACTTTTCTTTTAAAGTTAAAATTGACAGCCTAGAATTAAAATTAAACTGATTACATAAACATGTGAACTAATGAAATCCACACTCACACGTTTTGCCAATCAAATAAAAAAAAAATCATGAAACTTGAGGAAAAACCGCCAAAGTCAAAATCGCATCTCGGATGACGGAATTTGGGCCAGGCCTGTTGCACCATTGTTCGTCTATAGTTAACAGGCAAGGTAACTACATACGATTCGTACGTTATGCCCGTTTCAAGTTGGCAGCCTTTCTAGCCCACCTGCTTTTATCCTGTTGCTAAACTATGAATTTGCCAATTCTTGGGTCAGCTCTGTATCATGTGCTTGTTCTTCTCAAGTGTAGATTGGTGAGAAAGTCTAATGTGAGAAGACTTAAGAGTACATTAGGCCATGGGCACATCTAGACAAGTTAACTGGAATAAGTTCTTTTAATTGATCCTAGAACGAGGAGAAACTACATTTCATAGATCTTGTCTTATTTTGTACGCTATACTGTCTATAAATAAACATACTTTAGGGTCTCTTTGATAAGACACTACAATAAATTTTTATTCTTCCTGAGGTGTGACTAAAGTTCTGGGAATGATAGTAAGCATAATTAATGGTTTCTGCTACTGTTCTTGTGATCTTATAGATATTTAAGGTCTATTTGATAAGACACTATCAAATAGTGTTGAATGAGTCAAAGGCATGTTGTCTGGTGGTTATGACCATGTGAATGACAAATGTCAGATCAGATAATGTGAAACCAAGATCAAGAGCTGGACAGATATGAACTTCCGGGCAGAAACTATGAAACCAAATATAAAAAACAAAACAACAATGTAGCCAAATTAGTGAAAACCAAGTAAAATGATAAGAAACTACTACTCTAATCTCTATAGGAAATTAACCGACAAGTTTAAAGGGAAGGAGAACACTTCACACCACCTAGATAAAAGATCTATCAAGAAAAATTAAGATTTAAGAGGAAGAGACCGTTCTGTTCATATTCATCAAAATCTTCCTATTATAATTCATGAGTCTCTGTATTTAAAGAGTTTTTACATGGAAGCTTTAGACAAAAGCAAGCAAAAGCTATAAACGTAAGAATTGACTCTTCTGGTACAAAAGCCTTCAACCAATAAGAAAAACATATTGATCTGCATAAATTGGGACCACTTTCTGCACCAATTCTTGCCCCCGCCTTTTTCAAATCTGATGGGAATAAATAATCTGAAATGTTGAAGCAGATTTGATTTATTTTGGATGGAATTTAAGCTTTATTTCTAGGTCAAACAACTCACAACACTCACATTTAGTGCATGTGCATGTGATCATTATTTAAAGCAAGTAAAGATAGCAATGGCACTAGGCTTTCAGTTGGAGTAAAAGTTATCCGTAGCGGGAATTAGGATCACTGATCAACTCCCCATAGTGTGATATTGCAGTCCCCATAATGTTATATAGCGGATAAAACAACCATGACATGATTTGAACCCATGAGAACTTCTTGATTGCAAAAGTTTCCATTTATAACCGTGTGTAGGGCTTAGTGCTAGAAATGATATATGGCTCGCTGATAATTTTTATTTCATTGGCAGTCCACTGAGAAAGTCCTCGTCCTAGAATATATGGATGGAATACGTTTAAATGATTCTCATGCCTTGGAAGAACTTGGTGTCGACAAACAAAAGATTGTTGAAGAAATTACCCGTTCTTATGCACATCAAATTTATATTGATGGGTTTTTTAATGGTGATCCTCATCCGGGTACTCTCTTTTTCCCCTC
>JBCNJP010000010.1:73862227-73879071 GCA_039602395.1 Deinandra increscens subsp. villosa | reverse complement strand
TACGGATCTGGGAGGAGTAAACGTTGATAAAGGTCCTGGAAAAGTCACGGGGTTGCTCCAAAGAACATGTGATTTGCCCTTTTGTTAATACAAAACTTGAGTTGTTAAGACGTTGTTGTTCATCTAGGTCGTAGTCTATATTTGACGATTAGGGGAAATTTATATCAGGATGTTTCCTCTCAATCTAGAGAGTTGGAAAACAATACGTTTTATTTGATTTAAACTGTGTATGTCCCTTCTAGTGAAAATATGCATGAGGGACTTGGGAAATCGCAACGGAAATAACAATAGATTTTTGCTTTATTGTGGGCAATGCCCCATTAAATGAAGTTTCTCAAAATAAGGTTTTTGTCTATAATTTCAAGGTAAATTTGTGGTTCAGCACTCATCCCACCTTCCACATGTCATTAGTGCTTATGTATAGGGTGTACCGCAACTAACCCACCACACTACCAACACGTTGAGGGTGTACTAGTTTCCTTGCCATTCCTAGCTATTTGACAAATCTTGTTATATAATATATATGAAAATAGGGTATCTTATGTTTTTCCCCAATGCCTTTGAGTTGAATGGGAGAGAAAGATTTGAAACCATGCAATCATGTGAAAAAATTTGAATTTTTGCGACAAAAAGGTTTTTCCACGTTTTCGGTCGGTGGGGTCTTCACCCATGGGAGGATTATCAAGAGTTTAGCGGACGCAACGCGAATACAATTTGAGTTTCTGAAGAGGATTCAAAAGATAAGGTAGTCTTTCACGTTTAGGTTTAGAGTGAGGTTTGCCAACATGGGATATATCGTTATGCATATTACCCTCCGGTAAAGATCCAAAATAAGGGTGACGGTCCAATGACCGAAAAGTTCTTTGTGGAAGCATAAATGATATTAAGTAGGGGAATACAGACTCAGAATGAAAGGCGATGTAGCTATTGTAGGGTAGTTGCAATTATATGTTCTGAAGAAACTCACCCGGTACAATTGACACGAGTCTGGAGAAAAAAAAAACGATTTGGGTTGATCGATATCAATGTGATTGCGTCAACGGTGGCACCGTACATAAGAACAGAACACCAGTTTATATGAGCCCTCAAGAGTAAGTAAAAGTGCAAACGTGTAGTAGGAGTAGGTTTCCGAAATACCAAGTGCTGACGACTTCAAAATACTAGCTGACTTTCAATGAATGTACGAGTTGTAGCCAAGGTTTCGCGGGGTCTACTGCGTATCGAAAAGCCGCATTGCATATAAGATGTAAAAAAAAAATATCAGGTACTTGGGTCACTTTCAGTGATCCTCGGGTAGCTCGCCGCATATACAATAAATTCAAACGTGCCTTCGCCAAATCTGGAGTCAATCTACTTCCTTACGCGTGTTATCGAGAGTTCGAATCAATCATTTGGTTCAGTCACCATTGGTTATGAAACAGGGGTTACCAAGGAAAGTATTTCTAGAGAAGGAGGAATGAGGACAATGGATATCAATGTATGATGTTGTGGAACTTTCCTAGCATACAGCTGCCTATTGCCGGTTGTCACTGTTTGTCGTACGGGAACTTCTGACAAAGAAGTGCATGGGAATGTCATTGATGAGGTTAACTAGCCGTGATGGCTCAAGGCTTGAGGACCTCCAAGTCACACAAGAATATAAGTGTAGAAGGTTCCTTGGTAGTCAAGTTCACAAACGAATCATGTGTTTAAAGAATAAGCAGATCGTACGGGTTCGAGAAGTAACCTACATCGCTCCGTTGGGCGAAACTGTATTGTAGTGAGGTATAAAGTGTTTAAAATCGTGACGAGATCACTAGTCAAGAGGGGAGAATTCCACAAGATTTTCCTGCCGAAAGGTTGGTTCCAATGGTTGAGGTGTAATTGTCTATCGAAGAGGTCTGGGTTTCCATCAGATTAGAGTTTATGAAGTTGTTGTACAATTGAGAGAGCTTGAAGGAGGGTTGTAGTAGTTAACGTCATAGGGGTAGAGTTAGCATCGCGGATAAATTAGAGTCAGTAAAGAGTTTAACCACGGCTCGCCCGCAGCGAGGGGAGATCTTTATCGTCGGATGATGTGAGTGATGGGATGTCATATTGGTGTTATCATTCACACAAGCATTTTTAAAGGAGCTGATAGGTTGGAAGCCATAGCTAAGAGAGATGAGAACAGGTGTGATGGCGAAATGAACTTTGCTAGATGTCCTCAACCATACGGTTGAGTCCCATAAGCTTGAAAATGGATGTCATGAGATTTTGAAATGAAAGGTCGTATCTCTTATAACTGATGGTTTGCCGAGTAGGATTTACCCATGGCTTGCATAACTGTAAATTACATTTACGTGTGCACCCGTAACGGTAATTTACCTTGTATGGTCACGCTGGTTCCTCTTACTTTAGCTACCAGGTTCGATGGGGTAGTATGTGGTTTTCAAGGGGTAAGTATCAAGAATGTGGTTATTAAATCAAAGGTAACTGACTGGGATTTGCCAAGGAGACAAGTTCTGAGAATAACAACTCATCTAATTTAAAGATCACCGTAGGTTCGCTTTGGTAAGTAAGTGGTTCAGTAGGAGTATGGGCAGGACATGCTACAATGCCCCCAACTTAACTTAAAGATATAGAGTAGTTATTGTCTGAATCGATCACGAATCCGTTATACACACATAGGTTTATATATATACTGACAGAATATCATATTATTCTTAGTAATGACATGCCTGATTTCATTTATGTTACTAAAGTCACATTCACGTTGAATTATCACACAACAACTATGCGATTTAAAATGCGAGGTCTAAATTGACCAAGGAAAAGAGTGTCAACATTTTACGGTAACAGACGCAGTCACAAGCATCCCATGAGAAATCATCTGATTCTATACAATGTTGCCCTATACGAGGCTAAACAACGTTCTTTACTAACGCACTACGATAAAGGTACTTTCAGTGTGTGTCAATGGGTGTCTTACCCGAACAGGATCTACTACGACTCCTATTTATGTTATAAGAACGTATGATCAGTTGAGCTGAGAATATGTTGGATCATTGTCTTAGAGTCTAGATTACCATGATCTAGGCCTAAAACTAACCTACCAAGGTTGTTAAGAATCAACAATGTTGTTAAGGGTTAAACAAGTCCGTAAAGATATCAGGATCATAAATAATGAATTTTGCCCTATTCGAGAAGCTAGTGCATTACTACAAGCACTTACGATTAATCACTCAAGTTTTGTCGATGTAACCAAGTAAAAGATGGTGAATACATGCTTAAAAGGAAATCCTCTCTAATTGCATCTTAGGTGGGCCTTACCCCAATAGGCTTCTTGATGGTCCTGTATACACTACACAGAAGGCAATGTGCATTCTAACATGTGGTACGAACAATTGCTACACCGATTCTTGTAAATTCTCCCGTGTTCCCTTGAAGTTCGCTAAGAACTCTTTAAGTCCGCTAAGTCATGTTCAAGTTCGCTAAGAGCAACTCAAGTTCGCTAAGGAGAATGTTAAGTTTATTAGCTGGAAGTTCGCTTAGAACAACACAAGTTCGCTAAGAACATGGGTAAGTTCGCTAAGAACAAAGGTTCAAGTTCGCTAACAGAAGTTCGCTAAGAAGGATTCAAGTTCGCTAAGGTCTTGGTCAAGTTCGCTAAGAACAATAACAAGTTCGCTAAGCACAGGGACCAAGTTCGCTAAGAAGGGTGTGACAAGTACGCTAAGACTATACTTAGTAAAATTTTCTGATTCAAAATCTCCAAAATTTCTAAGTCTCAGGAAAGAAAAATTTCTACCCAAAATCCAATTCCTACACCGACATAAACAAGGAATTCTAAGTGAGGATCATCTTCAGCACGCGGGGCAATACTTTTGGGAATGAGTTGTAACCAAATTTTCAAAAACAGTTACAGTTCAGAAATTTTACTTTTAAAATGTTCTGGTTCGCTGTAACCAAGGGCTCTGATACCAATCTGTCACACCCCCAATTTCCACTAACGGAGTACAACCGTGTGGGGTGTGATCCAGACCAGGATCCAAGTCTTTAGTTACAACCAAGCCATAGTTAAAGGGTAAACCAGTCAAGTATTACATTTAATAAATCAGAGTTTACATTTCACAAAAACAGCGGAAGCATTAAAAGTTTACAAGGTTGTTGTTTAGTAAAAGTGATTACTAAAGTATCTGAAATATAATTTCCAAAAGGTTTTTACAAAAGGTAAGTATTGTTAACGCCCGTGCCATCCATGATCCTCCAAGCAACCTGAAAAGCATTCAACAATCAAGTGTCAGCCAAGGATGGTGAGTTCACTAAAGTGGTCTACCCGTCACAAGTAGACCTAATGTTTATGAATAAAGACAGGTAAAACACAATCAATATCATAAGACCAGTAAATTCCATATCGTAGGTAGCTAGCCTATAGTTATGTACACCTGAATTGTTCGTAACCGAAGCTGACAATGTTTTGATAGGGGGTACCTATAAATTTGCCTTCCCGTGTCTTGACGGATCACGGTGGGTAGGCTAACATTGATCTCAGTCCGACCGCCAGTCGGGAGGGTGCATCCCGTGCACCGCTGAGCGGGGGTGTCAATCCCCAGTAGTACTACTCAACATTACCTCGCTACTGTATATTAACGGCTCGAATGTAAGGACTTTTTAATAAATAAGTTCAATTCAGTGTAGCATATGATATTTATGTCGGAAATTTACTCAGTAAGAAATACCTTACCGTTTGGGTTACCATCCTTACCGGATGCAACCACCTGCGTGTTATCGTCCCTAACCGGACATAACAATATAGAGAGTGAACTCACCTGAGGGTGCACTGGTACTCAGCACTTGGTTCCACCGGTTGGTCAAAATTAACCTATTCGGGTAAAATATGGCCTAATCAAATTAGTAAGGTGTCGCTAGGACGAAAATAGCACATAAACACCTAAACATGTTTCATACAATCATACAAGCCACACTATGCACATACAAGTCCCAATTTGGGAGAAAAACAAGAAATTGCAACTTAAGTCAAAGTTGACCCAGAAAGTCAAACTTTAAGCACCTAACTAGTGACATAGCTAAAATCCACAATGCTTGGAATTAACTCCTTAAATTTTACAGGCATATACTACATATCATTTAGGACTTGTTGCAAAAAGAATCAAGTAAAAAGGTTAAGAAATGAGAAAGTTATGCGTGTTGGAAGTTGGCAAAAATCAACATTATTGTCACTAACACACCGTTTGGGAATACGCCTAATTTGCTCCATATTTGGAGTTAGGTTCTAAAATTTTACCGACATATACTTCCCAATATTTAGAACATTTTGCAAAAAGAATCAGCTAAAAAGGTTAAGAATTGGGGAAGTTATGCGCGCACGAAGTTGGCTAAAAATCACCTTTGTCAAACATTAACACACCATTTGGTGACATAGCTAAATTGCTCATTTCTTGGAGTTAACTCCTAAACTTTGGCAGGAACTAACTACTCAAAATTTAGGGAACGTTGCAAAAAGAATAAACTCAATCGGATAAGTATTGAGAAAGTTATGCGCGTCGGAAGTTGGAAATTTTAGCTTTTTTGTAAAACAGTCAAAGTAGGTTTAAAATTTGCATAACTCATTCAAAACTTAGAGTTTGAACATGAAACCTTCCAGATCTTATTTTTATTATATAAAACTCATTTTCATTTAACAAACCCCTCATTAAAACAAGGTTATCATGCTCAACCAAAAAGCAAAGTCTACTTTTCACAGAAAAATACAGCTCTGCGCACCTAACTTGCAGCAGTGTTTTGGATAACCAAACGGAGGTTTTAGAACGCGTGCGAGTAGCCCAATCGAAGCTAAGACATAATAATTTACTAGGGAAAAATAATCAACTGATTTCGATCAAAATTGAGCAAGTTATGACCTCTGCAAGTTGGCCTAAAAATCTGGCCGAATCTGTCCACAATTTATAGTTTGCAAAAGTTTCGGTTTTCTAATATTGAGCAACAATGTGGTCATCCAACACCTACTAACATAATTATAACCATTTAAACATGTAATTTATGTCCCTAATATGTTCATACCAAAATCATAACAAAAATCGACCATAGCACTTGCACATAGCGATTTCACCTAAAATTCATGTTCAACAACCCAAGCTTTAACAAGAACATTCCATGGCAGATTTCTACCTCAAAAGTACAGCCCCTAAATCAACCCATAATCAGCCCCAACTCATCATTTAACTTATCTCAACATAAAACATGTTTCATGAGCATATTTACACATCAATTTGCACATAATCACAAGATTAACACATGCAATCAACAGATTTCAACATGAAGATTTCTAGGGCTTACTAGGTGAAGAAGAAGGAGACGAATGATGATGGTGATACAGAAAGGGAGCTTCCCCTAGCTTTCTTGAAGCTTGAATGGGCTTGGACACTTAATTCCATGCTTGATTGATGAAGGATTTCAAGAATTTGAGGAGGAGTGTGTGTAGGTGCGTGTAACCGTGAAGAAGAGAGGAGAGGGGAGAAGTGTCGTGAATGGGGGAAGGGATGGGGTCTTTAGGGCAGATTTTTAGGTTTAGGGGAATGACACAATTGGTCCCTCAAAGTTCCACTTTAAGCACATAATGTCCAAAACTCAAAAAATGAGTTTTAACCCCAAAACTTGTAAAATAAAATTACTAGAAATGTTTCTAAAAGTTTATATCTTATTTATATGAAATGTTTAGTCGGGAAAAGTATAAATATCATTTACACAAAAAAAAAATCCAATTTACTTACAAAGTCCGGTTTCGCATAAAAATGCAAATTTTTACAAATAACACAGAAGGTCACGAAATAAATTCACGAAACAAGTTATTAAAGTTAATTAGCAAATAAACATTAACACATATGCAATTACTCGAATAACGGGCCACGGGTTTGCTAACGGAACTAACGGAAAAAGTTAACGGAGAAACTGACGGTTGTCACAGCATCCCCAAGTTGAAAGAATTTTCGTCCCGAAAATTGTCGTAGTGCTCAAGGTGCGTTGGCCAATCGAATGGGATGAAGGAGAAAGGAAATAAGAATTTTTTTTTTTGATTGTCACATCATCCCCAAGTTGAAAGGATTTTCGTCCCGAAATTCGCCTTAGTGCTAATCGTTTCACGGATCGTTATGAGAGGAGTGATAGACGGTATATGATTATAAAGCATCGATAAACATTTCGCATGAGCGTACAAAGAGTGATTTTTCTATAACAAACGTTTCCGTGAGTGAGTTGAATCGCATCGCATGGTTAGGTTTAACGAGTATCATGACGACACAAGTGTTCGAAATCGAAATATTTAATATGACGAAGTGACCATATGTCCGAGTAGCTTTCAGCTGTAGTATTCCAATAAGATAACAGAAAGTATTGTGCCCAGTGACACGGTACAGGCAAGAAGTGCTGCAAAAGGTTCGAATGTTAACGTATCTGGAGGGTGGTTATGCATCCTTGAATTTGGCTAAGATCGGGTGGTTCTTACAGTTTGCAGAAAAGGTATAGGCAGATGACGCTGCATGGTATCGTAGTACCAATAACATAGCGAGTAAGCGCAGTAATCTCATAAATAAGTGCTCTGCTTCACCAAGCCGGTGACAATTTAGGCGTACGCGAGGTTAACAAGTCGTGGTATGTCAAAAATGCAAAACTAGAGGACCAATTGAAATATTTCACCAATTTCCATGGTGAACCAAGACGAGTACGGATCTGGGAGGAGTAAACGTTGATAAAGGTCCTGGAAAAGTCACGGGGTTGCTCTAAAGAACATGTGATTTGCCCTTTTGTTAATACAAAACTTGAGTTGTTAAGACGTTGTTGCTCATCTAGGTCGTAGTCTATATTTGACGATTAGGGGAAATTTATATCAGGATGTTTCCTCTCAATCTAGAGGGTTGGAAAACAATACGTTTTATTTGATTTAAACTGTGTATGTCCCTTCTAGTGAAAATATGCATGAGGGACTTGGGAAATCACAACGGAAATAACAATAGATTTTTGCTTTATTGTGGGCAATGCCCCATTAAATGAAGTTTCTCAAAATAAGGTTTTTGTCTATAATTTCAAGGTAAATTTGTGGTTCAGCACTCATCCCACCTTCCACATGTCATTAGTGCTTATGTATAGGGTGTACCGCAACTAACCCACCACACTACCAACACGTTGAGGGTGTACTAGTTTCCTTGCCATTCCTAGCTATTTGACAAATCTTGTTATATAATATATATGAAAATAGGGTATCTTATGTTTTTCCCCAATGCCTTTGAGTTGAATGGGAGAGAAAGATTTGAAACCATGCAATCATGTGAAAAAATTTGAATTTTTGCGACAAAAAGGTTTTTCCACGTTTTCGGTCGGTGGGGTCTTCACCCATGGGAGGATTATCAAGAGTTTAGCGGACGCAACGCGAATACAATTTGAGTTTCTAAAGAGGATTCAAAAGATAAGGTAGTCTTTCACGTTTAGGTTTAGAGTGAGGTTTGCCAACATGGGATATATCGTTATGCATATTACCCTCCGGTAAAGATCCAAAATAAGGGTGACAGTCCAATGACCGAAAAGTTCTTTGTGGAAGCATAATTGATATCAAGTAGGGGAATACAGACTCAGAATGAAAGGCGATGTAGCTATTGTAGGGTAGTTGCAATTATATGTTCTGAAGAAACTCACCCGGTACAATTGACACGAGTCTGGAGAAAAAAAAACGATTTGGGTTGATCGATATCAATGTGATTGCGTCAACGGTGGCACCATACAGAAGAACAGAACACCAGTTTATATGAGCCCTCAAGAGTAAGTAAAAGTGCAAACGTGTAGTAGGAGTAGGTTTCCGAAATACCAAGTGCTGACGACTTCAAAATAATAGCTGACTTTCAATGAATGTACGAGTTGTAGCCAAGGTTTCGCGGGGTCTACTGCGTATCGAAAAGCCGCATTGCATATAAGATGTAAAAAAAAAATATCAGGTACTTGGGTCACTTTCAGTGATCCTCGGGTAGCTCGCCGCATATACAATAAATTCAAACGTGCCTTCGCCAAATCTGGAGTCAATCTACTTCCTTACGCGTGTTATCGAGAGTTCGAATCAATCATTTGGTTCAGTCACCATTGGTTATGAAACAGGGGTTACCAAGGAAAGTATTTCTAGAGAAGGAGGAATGAGGACAATGGATATCAATGTATGATGTTGTGGAACTTTCCTAGCATACAGCTGCCTATTGCCGGTTGTCACTGTTTGTCGTACGGGAACTTCTGACAAAGAAGTGCATGGGAATGTCATTGATGAGGTTAACTAGCCGTGATGGCTCAAGGCTTGAGGACCTCCAAGTCACACAAGAATATAAGTGTAGAAGGTTCCTTGGTAGTCAAGTTCACAGACGAATCATGTGTTTAAAGAATAAGCAGATCGTACGGGTTCGAGAAGTAACCTACATCGCTCCGTTGGGCGAAACTGTATTGTAGTGAGGTATAAAGTGTTTAAAATCGTGACGAGATCACTAGTCAAGAGGGGAGAATTCCACAAGATTTCCTGCCGAAAGGTTGGTTCCAATGGTTGAGGTGTAATTGTCTATCGAAGAGGTCTGGGTTTCCATCAGATTAGAGTTTATGAAGTTGTTGTACAATTGAGAGAGCTTGAAGGAGGGTTGTAGTAGTTAACGTCATAGGGGTAGAGTTAGCATCGCGGATAAATTAGAGTCAGTAAAGAGTTTAACCACGGCTCGCCCGCAGCGGGGGGAGATCTTTATCGTCGGATGATGTGAGTGATGGGATGTCATATTGGTGTTATCATTCACACAAGCATTTTTAAAGGAGCTGATAGGTCGGAAGCCATAGCTAAGAGAGACGAGAACGGGTGTGATGGCGAAATGAACTTTGCTAGATGTCCTCAACCATACGGTTGAGTCCCATAAGCTTGAAAATGGATGTCATGAGATTTTGAAATGAAAGGTCGTATCTCTTATAACTGATGGTTTGCCGAGTAGGATTTACCCATGGCTTGCATAACTGTAAATTACATTTACGTGTGCACCCGTAACGGTAATTTACCTTGTATGGTCACGCTGGTTCCTCTTACTTTAGCTACCAGGTTCGATGGGGTAGTATGTGGTTTCCAAGGGGTAAATATCAAGAATGTGGTTATTAAATCAAAGGTAACTGACTGGGATTTGCCAAGGAGACAAGTTCTGAGAATAACAACTCATCTAATTTAAAGATCACCGTAGGTTCGCTTTGGTAAGTAAGTGGTTCAGTAGGAGTATGGGCAGGACATGCTACAATGCCCCCAACTTAACTTAAAGATATAGAGTAGTTATTGTCTTAATCGATCACGAATCCGTTATACACACATAGGTTTATATATATACTGACAGAATATCATATTATTCTTAGTCATGACATGCCTGATTTCATTTATGTTACTAAAGTCACATTCACGTTGAATTATCACACAACAACTATGCGATTTAAAATGCGAGGTCTAAATTGACCAAGGAAAAGAGTGTCAACATTTTACGGTAACAGACGCAGTCACAAGCATCCCATGAGAAATCATCTGATTCTATACAATGTTGCCCTATACGAGGCTAAACAACGTTCTTTACTAACGCACTACGATAAAGGTACTTTCAGTGTGTGTCAATGGGTGTCTTACCCGAACAGGATCTACTACGACTCCTATTTATGTTATAAGAACGTATGATCAGTTGAGCTGAGAATATGTTGGATCATTGTCTTAGAGTCTAGATTACCATGATCTAGGCCTAAAACTAACCTACCAAGGTTGTTAAGAATCAACAATGTTGTTAAGGGTTAAACAAGTCCGTAAAGATATCAGGATCATAAATAATGAATTTTGCCCTATTCGAGAAGCTAGTGCATTACTACAAGCACTTACGATTAATCACTCAAGTTTTGTCGATGTAACCAAGTAAAAGATGGTGAATACATGCTTAAAAGGAAATCCTCTCTGATTGCATCTTAGGTGGGCCTTACCCCAATAGGCTTCTTGATGGTCCTGTATACACTACACAGAAGGCAATGTGCATTCTAACATGTGGTACGAACAATTGCTACACCGATTCTTGTAAATTCTCCCGTGTTCCCTTGAAGTTCGCTAAGAACTCTTTAAGTCCGCTAAGTCATGTTCAAGTTCGCTAAGAGCAACTCAAGTTCGCTAAGGAGAATGTTAAGTTTACTAGCTGGAAGTTCGCTAAGAACAACACAAGTTCGCTAAGAACATGGGTAAGTTCGCTAAGAACAAAGGTTCAAGTTCGCTAACAGAAGTTCGTTAAGAAGGATTCAAGTTCGCTAAGGTCTTGGTCAAGTTCGCTAAGAACAATAACAAGTTTGCTAAGCACAGGGACCAAGTTCGCTAAGAAGGGTGTGACAAGTACGCTAAGACTATACTTAGTAAAATTTTCTGATTCAAAATCTCCAAAATTTCTAAGTCTCAGGAAAGAAAAATTTCTACCCAAAATCCAATTCCTACACCGACATAAACAAGGAATTCTAAGTGAGGATCATCTTCAGCACGCGGGGCAATACTTTTGGGAATGGGTTTTAACCAAATTTTCAAAAAACAGTTACAGTTCAGAAATTTTACTTTTAAAATGTTCTGGTTCGCTGTAACCAAGGGCTCTGATACCAATCTGTCACACCCCCAATTTCCACTAACGGAGTACAACCGTGTGGGGTGTGATCCAGACCAGGATCCAAGTCTTTAGTTACAACCAAGCCATAGTTAAAGGGTAAACCAGTTAAGTATTACATTTAATAAATCAGAGTTTACATTTCACAAAAACAGCGGAAGCATTAAAAGTTTACAAGGTTGTTGTTTAGTAAAAGTGATTACTAAAGAATCTGAAATATAATTTCCAAAAGGTTTTTACAAAAGGTAAGTATTGTTAACGCCTGTGCCATCCATGATCCTCCAAGCAACCTGAAAAGCATTCAACAATCAAGTGTCAGCCAAGGATAGTGAGTTCACTAAAGTGGTCTACCCGTCACAAGTAGACCTAATGTTTATGAATAAAGACAGGTAAAACACAATCAATATCATAAGACCCGTAAATTCCATATCGTAGGTAGCTATCCTATAGTTATGTACACCTGAATTGTTCGTAACCGAAGCTGACAATGTTTTGTCTGACCCCTTGGATGGTCGCTCTACTCTCAGACCAGCTGACAATCTCGTCTTTTGGTGGCAGAGTGGGAAACACGCCTGTGTTGATCTCACGGAGGTTTCCTCCCTTGTGGGCCTGAGGCTCGGTGCGTTCAAGGCTGGCAAGGCGGTGTCTAGAGCGGCAGCTGGGAAGGTGAACAAACACGAGAAAGTGTGCCTCGAAAATCAACATGTGTTTGTTCCCTTCGCGTTTGATACCTTCGGTCACCTTGAATCGGAGGTTATGGCCACACTGAGCCGGATTCAAAAAGTCATGCACGAGAACATTACGACTTCTAGGTCGAAGAACATTGCTTTATACGTTTAGGCTTTGCTATTCAGAAATAGTTGGCGGCGCAGCTTGTTACTCGCATTTCCTGTTTGATGACTTGAGTCGTGTATGTTTTGATTGACTTAATGAGTAAATGGAATTTAACAAGTGATTTATATAAAAAAGTATCTAAGATTTTCTTTTACTTTCAATCATATGCAATTGACTAACACCGTTGATGGAAACCAAAACCTACAGTCACCTGATGACTTTAAAAAAAAGTTTAATTTCACGTATAGATATGAAGAAAGAAAAAAACATAAAAATTGCCTAAATAACCTCCATTTAATTAAAATTTAATGGTTTTACATTAGTTTTCAAATTTGTACAATAGAAGTGATTTTTATTTGAACCTTACCCCTTATAATATTTTTCCTAAATTAGTATTAACGAGATGTTTACCACCCTGCGCGTTGCTGCGGGGTTGAATTTGTATACTAAACGAAAGTAAAAAAAACTAAGTGATATAAAACGTAAAAATTTAAAAGTCTCGTGGTGAAAGTATAAAACTATAGAAGTATACTAAAAGCGAAAGTAGAAAAGTTAAAAGTTTCGTGTTAAAAGTAGAAGACAAAAAAACTTAAAACGAAAATAAAAATTTTAAAAGTTAGAGGGTTAAAAAGTTAAGGAGTATAAAACGTAAAAGTCTAAAAGTCTCGTGGTGAAAGTATAAAACTATAATAATATACTAAGTTAAGGGGTATAATGTCACACCTCCAATTTCCACTAACGGAGTACAACCGTGTGGGGTGTGATCCAGACCAGGATCCAAGTCTTTAGTTACAACCAAGCCATAGTTAAAGGGTAAACCAGTCAAGTATTACATTTAATAAATCAGAGTTTACATTTCACAAAAACAGCGGAAGCATTAAAAGTTTACAAGGTTGTTGTTTAGTAAAAGTGATTACTAAAGTATCTGAAATATAATTTCCAAAAGGTTTTTACAAAAGGTAAGTATTGTTAACGCCCGTGCCATCCATGATCCTCCAAGCAACCTGAAAAGCATTCAACAATCAAGTGTCAGCCAAGGATGGTGAGTTCACTAAAGTGGTCTACCCGTCACAAGTAGACCTAATGGTTATGAATAAAGACAGGTAAAACACAATCAATATCATAAGACCAGTAAATTCCATATCGTAGGTAGCTAGCCTATAGTTATGTACACCTGAATTGTTCGTAACCGAAGCTGACAATGTTTTGATAGGGGGTACCTATGAATTTGCCTTCCCGTGTCTTGACGGATCACGGTGGGTAGGCTAACATTGATCTCAGTCCGACCGCCAGTCGGGAGGGTGCATCCCGTGCACCGCTGAGCGGGGGTGTCAATCCCCAGTAGTACTACTCAACATTACCTCGCTACTGTATATTAACGGCTCGAATGTAAGGACTTTTTAATAAATAAGTTCAATTCAGTGTAGCATATGATATTTATGTCGGAAATTTACTCAGTAAGAAATACCTTACCGTTTGGGTTACCATCCTTACCGGATGCAACCACCTGCGTGTTATCGTCCCTAACCGGATATAACAATATAGAGAGTGAACTCACCTGAGGGTGCACTGGTACTCAGCACTTGGTTCCACCGGTTGGTCAAAATTAACCTATTCGGGTAAAATATGGCCTAATCAAATTAGTAAGGTGTCGCTAGGACGAAAATAGCACATAAACACCTAAACATGTTTCATACAATCATACAAGCCACACTATGCACATACAAGTCCCAATTTGGGAGAAAAACAAGAAATTGCAACTTAAGTCAAAGTTGACCCAGAAAGTCAAACTTTAAGCACCTAACTAGTGACATAGCTAAAATCCACAATGCTTGGAATTAACTCCTTAAATTTTACAGGCATATACTACATATCATTTAGGACTTGTTGCAAAATAAATCAAGTAAAAAGGTTAAGAAATGAGAAAGTTATGCGTGTTGGAAGTTGGCAAAAATCAACATTATTGTCACTAACACACCGTTTGGGAATACGCCTAATTTGCTCCATATTTGGAGTTAGGTTCTAAAATTTTACCGACATATACTTCCAAATATTTAGAACATGTTGCAAAAAGAATCAGCTAAAAAGGTTAAGAATTGGGGAAGTTATGCGCGCACGAAGTTGGCTAAAAATCACCTTTGTCAAACATTAACACACCATTTGGTGACATAGCTAAATTGCTCATTTCTTGGAGTTAACTCCTAAACTTTGGCAGGAACTAACTACTCAACATTTAGGGAACGTTGCAAAAAGAATAAACTCAATCGGATAAGTATTGAGAAAGTTATGCGCGTCGGAAGTTGGAAATTTTAGCTTTTTTGTAAAACAGTCAAAGTAGGTTTAAAATTTGCATAACTCATTCAAAACTTAGAGTTTGAACATGAAACCTTCCAGATCTTATTTTTATCATATAAAACTCATTTTCATTTAACAAACCCCTCATTAAAATAAGGTTATCATGCTCAACCAAAAAGCAAAGTCTACTTTTCACAGAAAAATACAGCTCTGCGCACCTAACTTGCAGCAGTGTTTTGGATAACCAAACGGAGGTTTTAGAACGCGTGCGAGTAGCCCAATCGAAGCTAAGACATAATAATTTACTAGGGAAAAATAATCAACTGATTTCGATCAAAATTGAGCAAGTTATGACCTCTGCAAGTTGGCCTAAAAATCTGGCCGAATCTGTCCACAATTTATAGTTTACAAAAGTTTCGGTTTTCTAATTTTGAGCAACAATGTGGTCATCCAACATCTACTAACATAATTATAACCATTTAAACATGTAATTTATGTCCCTAATATGTTCATACCAAAATCATAACAAAAATCGACCATAGCACTTGCACATAGCGATTTCACCTAAAATTCATGTTCAACAACCCAAGCTTTAACAAGAACATTCCATGGCAGATTTCTACCTCAAAAGTACAGCCCCTAAATCAACCCATAATCAGCCCCAACTCATCATTTAACTTATCTCAACATAAAACATGTTTCATGAGCATATTTACACATCAATTTGCACATAATCACAAGATTAACACATGCAATCAACAAATTTCAACATGAAGATTTCTAGGGCTTACTAGGTGAAGAAGAAGGAGACGGATGATGATGGTGATACAGAAATGGAGCTTCCCCTAGCTTTCTTGAAGCTTGAATGGGCTTGGACACTTAATTCCATGCTTGATTGATGAAGGATTTCAAGAATTTGAGGAGGAGTGTGTGTAGGTGCGTGTAACCGTGAAGAAGAGAGGAGAGGGGAGAAGTGTCGTGAATGGGGGAAGGGATGGGGTCTTTAGGGCAGATTTTTAGGTTTAGGGGAATGACACAATTGGTCCCTCAAAGTTCCACTTTAAGCACATAATGTCCAAAACTCAAAAAATGAGTTTTAACCCCAAAACTTGTAAAATAAAATTACTAGAAATGTTTCTAAAAGTTTATATCTTATTTATATGAAATGTTTAGTCGGGAAAAGTATAAATATCATTTACAAAAAAAAAATTCCAATTTACTTACAAAGTCCGGTTTCGCATAAAAATGCAAATTTTTACAAATAACACAGAAGGTCACGAAATAAATTCACGAAACAAGTTATTAAAGTTAATTAGCAAATAAACATTAACACATATGCAATTACTCGAATAACGGGCCACGGGTTTGCTAACGGAACTAACGGAAAAAGTTAACGGAGAAACTGACGGTTGTCACAAAAAACTATAATAATATACTAAGTTAAGGGGTATAAAACGTAAAAGTCTAAAAAGTCTCGTGGTTAAAGTATAAAACTATAAAAGTATACAAAAAACTAAAGTAGAAAAGTTAAAAGTTTCGTGGCGAAAGTAGAAAACAACAAAATTATAACAAAAACATAAAAAAAAAACTTTAAAAGTTAGAGGGCTAAAAAGTTAAGGGGTATAAAACGTAAAAGTTTAAAAGTTTTGTAGTGAAAGTATAAAACTATAAAAATATACTAAAAACGAAAACATAAAAGTTAAAAGTTTTGTGGCCAAAGTAGAAGACAACAAAACTTAAAACAAAAAAAAAATTAAAAGTTAAAGGCTACAAAACGTACGAGTATGAAACATATGTGACTAAACTATGAAAACTAAAAGTTTACTATTTCGTTAAAAAAATGTTTAAAAGTTTAAGGGGTAAAAACTGTATATACCCCAAAGTTTTGTGGCCAAACTATGAGAAACAAAAACCTCCTATTCACCAACCAAATTTCATTGTTATATGTAATAACTAGGTTAGTAACCCGTAATTACATGGACTGAATATAGATTTATAATATTAGATAAATACAAAGAAAAAAATAATGATCAAGAAATTTAAAAAATTATAATTAATATAAATTCTTAT
>JBCNJP010000010.1:73844727-73861727 GCA_039602395.1 Deinandra increscens subsp. villosa | reverse complement strand
TTTCGTCATAACTTTTTTATATGACATCAATTTTTTTTTAAAATTACACAATAAAATCGAGCATTTAATTCTCTTTAGTTCGAGTATAGTTTTGCTATACTTTATATTTTTTTTAAACTCGTCTATGTGTTCTCGTAACCTTGCGTGATTATGAAATATACATTGTGTGATTATTAAATATATATTGTCTGACTATCAAAATAACTTGCGTAAATATTATCAAATACACACAAATATTTTTACCCTTACTTCGTAACTTCACGTAAATAAATACCTTTATACCATAACTTTCTTCAATAAATATACATATATAATAACAAAATAATAATATCTCAATTGTGTGATGTGAGTGTGACGTAATGTCACTGTGATGTTAAATGGCACATGCTCACACCTAAATAATAATCCCTCTATAACATATATGTTTGAAGAACATTCAGAAATACTAGTTTTTATTTTTATCTTTATAATTTAACTTATAATTTAGTTAAAAGATAAACTTATTTTTAAAATTTAAAGTTTGTATAAAAACATTTCACTTTTATTCTCTGCCCTATCTCTATATGCATATTTTTTTAGGTTCTCTATTAATCATATTTCTTTTTAGATTCTCCAAAATTAATCTTTATTTTATTGATGCTAATAGAGCATCAAATAAAAAACATTCTCTATATATTTCTTTAGATTATAAGGATGAAACATATATGCATATCCTGCTGTGAGTGCTATAAGCTTATCAGTATCTATTCTATATCTATATCTATTATATATATATATATATAATAAAAGAAAAGTTTTTGGCATCACAATTTGCCATGTGATATCACCATATTAATCCTCAACAAACTTTTCCGTCAATAGACATTCACACTCCTAATTATGGAAGTGATTCGTATTTCTATTAAAAAATTTATGGATATATATTATTGCCTTCTAAATTATTTAATAACCAATTATTTAATTACTAAAGATATAAAAATACATAATTTTCGTAGATTATGATTGTATTTATAATTTTTTTTTTAGAAAAGTCACCCGTGTAACACACGGGGATAAAAAACTAGTGTGTTAATTTGATTATAAGTGTCTAATCATTCACATCTAAATTAATAATTACATGTTTTAATATCTAACGGTTTTTTTCATTTGAATACTTGATTTAGTTTCCGCTTTACACGGAGATCGAGAGATATATATCAGATCAAATAAAATCATATGTAAAGGAGTATTACCCCACAGTTTTATAATAAAAAGTTGCTTCCCACGACTTAACCCACATGTCACAAAATAACAACGTTAACGGTTCCTCTACAAGCATTCATAGCAAGTTATTTATCTTTATTTTTATAATTTATCAAAAAACACATTTATCCATAATATATGAAGACTTTTAAAAAACATTCTATATCACATTTCTTATCCTTAAAAAACCCATATATGTATAGTAGATTGATATTAACCAATCCCTTAAGGTGAAGGGTATGGTTGTAGCTTCACCCACTGCTTCATGCGCCTATCAACGGCTACCAATATCACTGCCACGTTCCTTACTTGGTTATTTCCTTTCACTGTTTTCCTGCTTCAATTTCCAAGTTGTGATTTTTCTTCAAGATGAAGGTAGCTGAGATAAGTGAGTAAAATATGCGCTTAGATTCTTCAATTAATTACCATAATGCCGGTATCAATTATTGTATCACTTGCTTCAAAGCTTCAAATCTTCAAATCTACAATCATACCCTTCATTCTACTACTTTGAAATTTAGAACTCTTTTTTTCTCTCTCATGACGTGGGGCAAGGTGATTGGTTGCATCTTCAACCTTTATTTCTAGCATATCCTCCACCTTTATATTCATCACTTAAAATTTAAAAATAATATTTAAATACAGAAATGTCGATGTAGAGAAAAATAAATATTTTTTATATATTTTTTAAAAATCATACTATAATATAGAAAAAATAACGTGAATAATTGAATAAATAAAACCCATGGTCTTTAGCGGCCAAGAATAGTAGAATACATGTATTATTCCTTATATTCGATTTTTATATTCTTCTACTATTTCTTAAAAAAAACAAAAATAGCAAAGGTTGTCGGTGCAAGTGAGGGGACCCAAAAATATTGACCATAGGGGCATAGTCCGTCGGTAGGGGTCCCACTATAAAAAAAAAGCGGTGGCGGATGTCAAGGATAAAGGAAAGAAAATATGTGCAGCATCCCATGTCTTTGTAAATGTAACGTGGTTTTGAAAAATCAAAAGATGATATTTTTTAGGAAATTTTATTAAAACATGTATTTAGATAGCTTTTTTTTTAAATACACCCCTTTCGTAGCCGGCGCAATCAGGTTAAGCTACGCACATATGAACAACCAAGACGATTATGGATAACCGTCACAGATCTAATGAAAAAACATGTAGGAGACATGTCTTAGCGGACTTATCCTTTTTTTCATCTATGTCCACCGACTCAAATGCCAGATTTGGCTTGAGTCGATGGACATAGACAGGATATCAAGTTGACTAGCCAAACTAGGCACATAGCCTATGGACATAGACGTCAAAAGGATAAGTTGTCTATGTGGGACGACACCTAGGGTGGCTTGAGACCCCAGCTAAGACATGTCTTCTTGTTGTGGATAATTACACACGTCATATTTTTATTGGCTAGCATCTGAACTCACATGTTTTTTATAAGATTTTGCACTGACTATCCGTAGTCGTCTTAGTTGTTCGTGTGTACGTACGTGGCTCAACCTGATTGGTTGTTACACCTCAATGTGTATATGTTTGTTGAGTGAAAACGGGGGTGTATTATGAGAAAGTCAGTCGTTCAAATGTGTTTTTTAGTAAATTTCTCTATTTTTAAGGTCATTGTAGTGTCATTGAATGCTTAAGACCAATTAAGGAAATTAGATAAATATCAAGATGAGTTTGGAGGTACAAAATTCACACACACCCAAGAATATTATGAATACTCGAACTAATTATGGCGGAAGCTCAATGGGGTGAACTCTTACGAACCAATAGCGTCCCAGGGCAACACACCTAGTAACGAGGTCTTAGGGCGACAACCACTAGTGGGGTTCAAGGAGCAAAGCCCATGATGGTGATCGTAAACACATCAGATTTGTCTTCAAAGTTATTTTGACTTCGAAAGTAAATTTGTTTTTGGAAGCAATTTGTTCTCGAAAGACAATTTGTCTTCAGAAACTATTGTCAACAGAAATTGCTTTTTATTTCGGAGGTACCTCTATTACTTTTGAGGAGGAAACTTCAGAAGCAGTTGTAATTGTCAACTGAAACGTTGTGATGGTTGACACAATGACACCTCTATATACAAATTCGATTGATATGTTTTAAGACACGAATTTCACACCTCGTTTTAAAATTATTTTTTGTCGGCTCATCCGATTGTTAATTTTGTAAATGTGAAATACTTTAATCTAAAAGTGTTATTCGGAAGTCAATTTAAAAATATATTAAATTGCAAATAGATAAGTAAGATGTCTTCCAAAAACTCACTTGTAGGAATTTATACAAATGTTAGCAATCAACACAATGGTCCACTATTTCTACACTACTTGGATCGATGGGTGAGTTTAATTAGAGAGTACCTACAAGTGTCATATGATACGGATAAACATAGCTAAACAGTGTATTATTCGACATTCGACTCTTGAATTACACAATATATGTTATAGTTTGGTTTTTTTTATAATTACTCAACTTTTATTAAGTATTTCAATCTTGTATATATATTTTTATAATTTAAGTCAAATAAAAAAGAAATCAAACACAAGATATTAACCAACAATCATATTTTTCATTTGTCTAAAAGTTTATAAAATTTTAACATTTATGAAAAATTTATACCGAACATCTAATAAAGCTGAATGACTTTGGAGAACCAAAAGAAACTTTGAGTGACTTTAAACGAACACCTGGTTACTATTGTGTGAAATATTTCCTTTTTGTTATTTGAGCTAATAGTGATTTTTGTTCATGTGGTTTAAAGATTTTTATCATTTTAATTAAAAAATAGGTTTTTTTTTATCTTCTGAACCTCCTAGAGGTTTCAGAATCTTGTTATTTTTATTGGCCTTATTAAGTCCAACTAGTTTCATATTAAACTAGAGATCAACCGCGCGTTGCTGCGGTCATTCGGGAATATACAGAAAAAAGCTAAAAAAACAAAGAAAATACAGTTTTATAAGTGTTTTAGGTTATATATATTTAACAGTAAATGAGGTGAAAGTTGATAGAGGCTTTTATTCTATGTGCGTGTCGTAGTAAAATGAGGCGAAAGTTGATTGATACATTTGTAATTTAAAAAAAGAAAGTTTTCTATCGTGTGACGTGTTGTAGTAGTATATTCTGAAAGAAAAAACTTATGCAGATGTGAATCAAAGGCTTTAAAGATTAGAAACAATATGTTTTATGAGTTTGTATTTAAGTAGTGTTTATGATAGTAATAAATTAATACAGATTCTGTAACACCCCAATTTCACAGGTACATGATATATAGAGTAAATACGTGTTTATATTATCAATACGTAAGTTTGATTGATAAAAATGGTAAACTATGCATTAGATAAATTGCATGTGTTGGAAATACGTGTTTACTGGCCAAAATGATGAAATTTGTATAAACAAGAGGAGTTAAAGGGTAAAGAAAGTAAAATATGAGATAAATAAATGTTTATACAAATAACATGATGATATATGTGTGAATTGATAGATATATACATGTGAATTCGTGTGTTAGTAGCTAATGGAAAAGTAGAAGGGTTAAAAGTGTAATTTATATAAAGATATCAACGTATAAGGATATTATACGTATCTATAACTACTATAAACACGTTAAGGCTTAGAATATAGTAAAAATATATCCTAATGTGATCCATAACATGAATTGATAAGTATTGGAAAGTTTGAGGGGCTAGAATGTAAAATATCAAAAGATATATATATATATATATAAATATATACGTATGTATATGTATATCATCTAGGGTGTCCCGAGCCTTAAAAACTTCATTAAGTATGTTTTATAATAGTTCGGGAGTTAAAAATAGCAATTGGGGAAGTTCTGGGCTAGTTTTACACATTATAGAACCTCAGGGACCAAAACTGTCAATCCCTGATAGTTCCTCGCGTATCGCGAAGGATAGAGGGAGGGGCTCGCGTACCTCCGCCCAATTTGGGCCAGAAAACGACGGATTTCGACTTGGGCAGCACGTTTTGACGAAATTGACCTTGTATACGTGTTGATTTCGGGCAATTAGTCACCTAGACACGTGTAGGGACCCTAGGCGCACTCCATGGGTATAAATACACCCTCCAATCGGCCGAATATCATCCCCAATTTCTGAATTCAAACCCGAAAAACCCTAGTTCGAACCAGAAACTTCGCGGGTCAAATTCTCTCAAACGGTGAAGAGTTAAGATCCGAAATTCAGCAGTCAAGCTTCTATAGGTAAGGTCTAAAATAACCTCTTTCAGTTTTGGCTAAATCAATTTCTAAGTATGACTTTTAAAACTATGCTCAAATTAGGGTTCTTGAGCTTGTTTGGGTAAAATTGGATGATCGGATGGGAATTAAGCTCTGAATTTTGGTAGGTAACCCTAATTTGATGTATTTTAAGAAAGCCCTAAGTTTATTTCAGAATTGGTGAAGGTTTGGTATGAGTTTTGGAAATGGGTCAAGATTAGGGTTTTCAGGATGATGTTTTGCCCAAATCGAGTAAACGGTTTTGAATTAAGCCTTGCCATTTTAAGGGATATTATAAAATGTCATAATAGATAATACCCTAAGATGGTTCTGTATAAAAATGAGTTTTGCTATGGAAACGAGAAAAATGGGAAATTAGGATTTCGGAATATGGATATTTAATATAAAATAATCCGGAAGGTATAAGGACTTGAATTTTGGTATGGTAACATGTTTACATATATATTAAACATGTATGAGTTCAAATTTTGGTAAGTTATAATTAAATTACTCGGTGTAACGATTGTAGTAATTCCGCCTCATGGTCGTCAATGACGCCTACACGGCCGGTAACGATCGTCACCAAATTCCAAACCCCGTGACTATTCCTCATAGTAATTCCGCCAAATGATCGGTCATGAGGAAACACGAGCGGTAAACGTTAAGGAGCAAAGAATTGATAAAGATATAACAAAATAAGTAAAAGGGGCAAAATGGTCATTTTGACTATTAAGGGTATTAACCAATAAAAAGTTGGGTTTTGGATAATGAGGTAATTCTTAAATGTGATTTGTAACATTTAGGATGTCTTGATAGGGACATTACATTAAAGGCATTAAGAAACTGATTCACAAGAACTTAACCCCAGAATAATAGCTTTGCAAAGCTAAGGTGAGTTCTATGAGCCCTCTTTTAAATTGTTTAATTGCTTTAAACCGTTTTGGGCTGATATACATAACGTGGTGTGAAAATACTCTCAATTGTTATAATTGCTTGTTATATGTATTGATTGTACGATGATGAGTAGAGGAAATATAGATTGCCATTTCGATGTTTCTAGTAGAATAGAATAAGAATGGTAATCAAAGAAAGATTGGTAAGTAAGGGACTCCTGAAACAAGGAGTTAAATAGTGTTGTCCCAATGGTGTCAAAACCAAGCGGCGTCAAAGCCAGAAAGCGTCAAAGCTAAAGTGGCGTCAAAGCCAGATAGCGTCAAAGCTATATAGTGTCAAAACTAAAGGGACCATTGCTACACGATGTGTTCGTAAAGCAAGTAGAAACACTATTTCCCTAAGATAAAATTTAATATGAGACAAGAATGACAAAGCAACAGAAGGTTAGTTTATTCACAAGGTTAGAATATGTGAATATATGTGCTATATGCTTTGTGTATGATTGTCTAATTGCAGAAATATGTTTTACAAACCTAAGTGCCTTCGAAAGGTAAAGTTTTCCTAAAACGTAGAACTCACCAGCGTAAGCTGACTTGTTAAGTTATGTATGTCAGATGAGGCTGGACCTTCGGATCGAAAAGGGAAGACTGAGATGTGAGCAGAAACTAGGTGGCATATACTATCAAGACAATGTCAAGCTATCAAGAGAAGACATTTTTGAAAAACTGGCGTGAAGATGTTTATTTCACTTTTGTATTTGTCTCTCTTACTATGTAATACTTGGCATATGAATAAAGTTTTTATTTCCGCTGCGTTAGTTATCTCTGTTATACCTTGTGTTCATGAGTAAATCCGATGCGTGACCGCTCCTAGGGCCAAGTCTGGGAGTGGGCGTCACAAGTTGGTATCAGAGCCTTGGTTTAAGAGATTTAGATACTATTGCAGTGTCTAGACTTAAACTAGGACTCTGGGGAAGCCAAGTAAGATGAGACAAATGCCAGTATTGATAGTTATGCCCATAGGTAGAACGTGCATTAGGAATATAATAGACAGGGACTTAGGATATATGAGTATGGAAAATACCCAATTGCAATTAGCTACTGCAATTTGGTATTAACTATATAAGTATATCCTAAGCACTGGTTATTATATGGCCAAGTGCGAGATATCTTATTTTGATGTTAGGATGTGGACACAAAGGATGCATGTGAATAGATGTAGATAAGTTTTGAAGACATTATATATAAATAAACGTATTGACGTCTGCGCTTATCTGTTTATCATGTATTCAAAACTTGGAAACCCTACGTCACATAAATCCTAAAATGTCACTCATCTTAATATAGGAAATGGCTAGAGGAAGTCGTGGAAATGACAACGACGGTAGAATAGTTAGAAGAATCACGCGAGCAAATCCCGAGCCCGAAGCTAACGTCGAAGCTAATACGTTCACTAGCGAACAAGTAGCGACTATTATCGCGCAAGCAATAGCTCAAGTCCAAAGAGGCGCTGGTGGAACCAACGGGACGGGAGGTGGAGGAAATAACAACGGGAATAGGAATGACCCAGAGGATATGGAGGAAGGACAAGGAGGTAAAGGATGTTCTTTCAAGACATTCAGTGGTTGTAAACCCCCTTTGTATGATGGCAAGAAGGACGCAATAGCTACCTTCGAATGGATTCATGAGATGGAAGCAGTTATTGAGATCAGTGAGTGCAGAGAAGATCAAGCAGTGAAGTACGCCGCTCACTCGTTTGTATCTGAAGCATTGCACTGGTGGGGAATGGTTAAGCAGACTGAAGGGAGTGCAGCTATCGCTGCAATGAAGTGGGACGACTTGAAAAAGTTAATCCTTGAAGATTTCTGCCCTAGGGGAGAGCTGGATCAGTTGGAGAAGGACTTCTTGATGCTCGAAGCTGGAAACATGACGCATCGAGAATATACGTCCAAGTTCAATGCTATGGCAAGATTGTTGCCTGCGTTAGTCACTCCTGAAGCTCAAAGGGTGAAACGATACGTCCAAGGCCTCCCTGGCCGAGTTAGGGAATTCATTAAGGCTATTGAGCCTAGAACGTTCAAGGCAACAGTGAATCTAAGCTCCAATCTCTATAGTGAGATGTTCGGAGCAGGAGGTAGACCAGAGGAGTCTAAGAGAAAGTGGATGGAGACGGCTGAAGGTTCAAAGAAGAATGACAGGGGTCACCGCAAAAAGCAAAAGAATGGATCAAAGGGCAGCAAGCCCTTGTGTAACAAGTGTAATAAGAATCACTATGGAGAGTGTAGGTCAATGACGACTGGCTGCTATAAGTGCGGGAAGGAAGGTCACTTTGCCAATCGTTGTACTGATCCAAGGAAGTGTTTCGAATGTGGAAGCCCTGATCATATCAGGACAAACTGCCCCAAGTTGGTCAAGAATTCAGAACCACCAAAGGCGAAAGAGGCTCCAAAGGCAAAGGGTAGAGCTTATACCCTGACTACCACCGAAGCCAAGATAACACCCGATGTAGTTTCAGGTACGTTTCTCGTTAATAATGTGCCTGCTTCTGTGTTATTTGACTCTGGTGCTAGTAGGAGTTTTGTTTCGCATGAATTCTGTGAGCTAATTGATAGACCAACTGTTAAGGCTAACAAACCATTCGAGGTCGAGATTGCCTCAGGGAGAAGTATTAGGATTACTGAGGTAGTAGATAACTGCTTAATAGAGTTAGAAGGGTATAAACTACCTATTAAGTTGTTTCCTATGGCGTTAGGAGGTTTTGATGTTGTGTTAGGAATGGATTGGCTTGCAGAGAACGATGCACAAATTATCTGTAACCAAAAGAAGGTTCAACTTCGAACGCCAACTGGGCAAATCATATCCATTTATGGGGATCGTGATAGCTCAGCAGTAGAGATCATTTCAATGATCAAGGCACGGAAGTTCATAAGACGAGGATGCAAGGCGTACCTTGCTTATGCTATCGATTCGAGGGTGAAGACTAAGGAGTTAAAAGATGTGCCGGTAGTATGCCAATTTCCAGACGTGTTTCCAGAAGAACTACCCGGCATTCCTCCTGATCGAGAGATAAAGTTTAGGATTGACTTAGTGCCAGGAGCCCAACCCGTAGCAAAGTCACCTTATAGGTTAGCTCCATCAGAGATGAAAGAGTTGATGTCACAATTGGAAGACTTGCTTGACAAAGGGTTTATAAGGCCAAGCATATCACCTTGGGGTGCTCCAGTTCTTTTTGTCAAAAAGAAGGATGGAAGCATGAGAATGTGCATCGACTATAGGGATCTAAATAAGCTAACCATTAAGAATAAATATCCTTTGCCTAGGATCGACGATTTATTCGACCAGCTACAAGGAGCAAGTTGGTTCTCCAAGATAGATTTGAGGTCAGGATATCATCAGCTTAAGATTAGGGATGAAGATATCGAAAAGACAGCTTTTCGCACGCGTTATGGTCATTATGAATTTCTGGTAATGTCATTTGGGTTGACCAATGCCCCTGCAGCTTTCATGGATCTTATGAATAGAGTATGTCGACCTATGTTGGACCGATTCGTAATTGTGTTCATAGATGACATCTTAATTTATTCCAGGAATGAGCAGGATCACGCGATGCATTTAAAGGAGGTTCTAGAGACCTTAAGGAAGGAAAAGCTTTATGCCAAGTTTTCAAAATGTGCGTTTTGGCTTAAGGAAGTCCAGTTCCTTGGTCATGTGATAAACGCGGATGGCATCCTTGTAGATCCAACAAAGATTGAGACGATAATGAGTTGGAAGCCACCTAAGACGCCTTCAGAGATTCGTAGTTTCTTAGGACTTGCCGGCTATTATCGTAGATTTATTCAAAATTTTTCGAGGATTGCAACGCCACTGACTAAGCTAACCAAGAAGGACACTAAGTTCGTATGGGGACCTAGTCAGCAGAGTGCGTTTGAGGAGTTAAAAGCCAAATTGACTCAGGCACCGGTGTTATCCTTACCGGATGGGCCTGATGATTTAGTAGTGTACTCTGATGCTTCTTATCAAGGCTTAGGTTGTGTTTTGATGCAGCGAGGCAAGGTCATTGCATACGCATCAAGGCAACTAAAACCTCATGAGACAAACTATCCAACTCACGACTTAGAGTTGGCGGCCGTTGTGTTTGCACTCAAAATATGGAGGCACTATTTGTATGGAGTTAAGTGCACTATCTACACTGACCATAAGAGCTTAAAATATTTCTTTGAACAAAAAGATCTTAACATGAGACAGCGTAGATGGTTAGAGTTGATTAAAGACTATGATTGTGAAATTATGTATCATCCAGGTAAAGCCAACGTAGTGGCTGATGCTCTAAGCAGAAAGGAGAATCATCCTTCTTTTCGGGTGAAATCATATAAGTTAGTAATCACTCCTGACTTTCTTATCCAACTTCGTAAGGACCAATATGAAGCCCTTAAGGATGAGAATATCAAGAAAGAAAGAATGGTCGGCCAAGCAGGAAGCTTGGAAGAAAACGAGTTTGGAGTCAAAACTAGGTACGGTCGAATGTGGGTACCGCTTTTAGGTGAGATTCGCGGTAAGATCTTAGATGAAGCTCATAAGTCACGCTATTCAATTCATCCTGGTGCAACCAAGATGTACCAAGACTTAAAACGAGACTATTGGTGGCCAGGTATGAAGTTTAATGTTATTCAATATGTGAATAGGTGTTTGACTTGCGCAAAGGTTAAAGCTGAGCATCAAAAGCCTTATGGAATGCTTCAACCTCTGAAGATTCCTGAATGGAAGTGGGAACATATCACGATGGACTTCATAACTAAGCTACCTCGTACAGCTAAAGGTTATGACACCATCTGGGTGATTGTGGACAGGCTAACCAAGAGTGCTCACTTTTTGCCTATTCATGAGGCAATTTCTTCTGAAGAATTAGCTAGTTTGTTTATTAAGGAGATCATCTCTAAACACGGGGTGCCAGTGTCTATAGTCTCCGACAGAGACACTCGGTTCACTTCGCGATTTTGGAGGAAATTCCATAAGAATATGGGATCGAGGTTACATATTAGCACGGCGTATCATCCTCAGACGGATGGACAAAGTGAGAGAACGATACAAACTCTGGAAGATATGTTGCGTGCTTGTATAATAGACTTTGGAGGAAGTTGGGATAGTCACCTACCACTAGCAGAATTCTCCTACAACAACAGTTATCATGCTAGTATTGGTATGCCTCCTTATGAAATGTTGTATGGTAGAAAGTGTCGAACTCCAGTGTGTTGGGGTGAAGTTGGCCAACGAGAAATAGGAAGTAAAGAAGTAGTCGAAAATATGGCTCGAGATCTTGATGTGGTCAAAGCACGATTAAAGGCGGCACAAGATCGACAAAAGTCATATGCGGATAAGAGGAGAAGGCCAATTGAATTCCAAATTGGAGACTTTGTGTTACTAAAAGTTTCTCCTTGGAAGGGTATTATTCGGTTTCGTAAAAGGGGAAAGTTAGGCCCAAGGTACGTAGGACCTTTTAAGATTGTAGAACGGGTAGGTGAGGTTGCATATCGGTTAGATCTACCTGAGGAAATGTCTGGGATTCACCCAACATTCCATGTTTCTTATCTAAGAAAGTGTATATATGATGAATCAGAAATAGTACCTTTAGATGAAATTGAGGTAGACGAAAAGTTATCATATGTGGAAAGGCCAGTTGCGATTTTAGATCGCAGTGAAAAGAAACTCCGAAATAAGACCATTCCGATGGTCAGGGTGCAGTGGATGTACAGAAAAGGTTCGGAATCTACTTGGGAACGAGAAGATGAAATGAGAGAATCTCATCCCGAGTTATTCTCGAGCTAAGCATGTTTCGAGGACGAAACCCTTTTAAGGGGGAGAGAGTTGTAACACCCCAATTTCACAGGTACATGATATATAGAGTAAATACGTGTTTATATTATCAATACGTAAGTTTGATTGATAAAAATGGTAAACTATGCATTAGATAAATTGCATGTGTTGGAAATACGTGTTTACTGGCCAAAATGATGAAATTTGTATAAACAAGAGGAGTTAAAGGGTAAAGAAAGTAAAATATGAGATAAATAAATGTTTATACAAATAACATGATGATATATGTGTGAATTGATAGATATATACATGTGAATTCGTGTGTTAGTAGCTAATGGAAAAGTAGAAGGGTTAAAAGTGTAATTTATATAAAGATATCAACGTATAAGGATATTATACGTATCTATAACTACTATAAACACGTTAAGGCTTAGAATATAGTAAAAATATATCCTAATGTGATCCATAACATGAATTGATAAGTATTGGAAAGTTTGAGGGGCTAGAATGTAAAATATCAAAAGATATATATATATATATATAAATATATACGTATGTATATGTATATCATCTAGGGTGTCCCGAGCCTTAAAAACTTCATTAAGTATGTTTTATAATAGTTCGGGAGTTAAAAATAGCAATTGGGGAAGTTCTGGGCTAGTTTTACACATTATAGAACCTCAGGGACCAAAACTGTCAATCCCTGATAGTTCCTCGCGTATCGCGAAGGATAGAGGGAGGGGCTCGCGTACCTCCGCCCAATTTGGGCCAGAAAACGACGGATTTCGACTTGGGCAGCACGTTTTGACGAAATTGACCTTGTATACGTGTTGATTTCGGGCAATTAGTCACCTAGACACGTGTAGGGACCCTAGGCGCACTCCATGGGTATAAATACACCCTCCAATCGGCCGAATATCATCCCCAATTTCTGAATTCAAACCCGAAAAACCCTAGTTCGAACCAGAAACTTCGCGGGTCAAATTCTCTCAAACGGTGAAGAGTTAAGATCCGAAATTCAGCAGTCAAGCTTCTATAGGTAAGGTCTAAAATAACCTCTTTCAGTTTTGGCTAAATCAATTTCTAAGTATGACTTTTAAAACTATGCTCAAATTAGGGTTCTTGAGCTTGTTTGGGTAAAATTGGATGATCGGATGGGAATTAAGCTCTGAATTTTGGTAGGTAACCCTAATTTGATGTATTTTAAGAAAGCCCTAAGTTTATTTCAGAATTGGTGAAGGTTTGGTATGAGTTTTGGAAATGGGTCAAGATTAGGGTTTTCAGGATGATGTTTTGCCCAAATCGAGTAAACGGTTTTGAATTAAGCCTTGCCATTTTAAGGGATATTATAAAATGTCATAATAGATAATACCCTAAGATGGTTCTGTATAAAAATGAGTTTTGCTATGGAAACGAGAAAAATGGGAAATTAGGATTTCGGAATATGGATATTTAATATAAAATAATCCGGAAGGTATAAGGACTTGAATTTTGGTATGGTAACATGTTTACATATATATTAAACATGTATGAGTTCAAATTTTGGTAAGTTATAATTAAATTACTCGGTGTAACGATTGTAGTAATTCCGCCTCATGGTCGTCAATGACGCCTACACGGCCGGTAACGATCGTCACCAAATTCCAAACCCCGTGACTATTCCTCATAGTAATTCCGCCAAATGATCGGTCATGAGGAAACACGAGCGGTAAACGTTAAGGAGCAAAGAATTGATAAAGATATAACAAAATAAGTAAAAGGGGCAAAATGGTCATTTTGACTATTAAGGGTATTAACCAATAAAAAGTTGGGTTTTGGATAATGAGGTAATTCTTAAATGTGATTTGTAACATTTAGGATGTCTTGATAGGGACATTACATTAAAGGCATTAAGAAACTGATTCACAAGAACTTAACCCCAGAATAATAGCTTTGCAAAGCTAAGGTGAGTTCTATGAGCCCTCTTTTAAATTGTTTAATTGCTTTAAACCGTTTTGGGCTGATATACATAACGTGGTGTGAAAATACTCTCAATTGTTATAATTGCTTGTTATATGTATTGATTGTACGATGATGAGTAGAGGAAATATAGATTGCCATTTCGATGTTTCTAGTAGAATAGAATAAGAATGGTAATCAAAGAAAGATTGGTAAGTAAGGGACTCCTGAAACAAGGAGTTAAATAGTGTTGTCCCAATGGTGTCAAAACCAAGCGGCGTCAAAGCCAGAAAGCGTCAAAGCTAAAGTGGCGTCAAAGCCAGATAGCGTCAAAGCTATATAGTGTCAAAACTAAAGGGACCATTGCTACACGATGTGTTCGTAAAGCAAGTAGAAACACTATTTCCCTAAGATAAAATTTAATATGAGACAAGAATGACAAAGCAACAGAAGGTTAGTTTATTCACAAGGTTAGAATATGTGAATATATGTGCTATATGCTTTGTGTATGATTGTCTAATTGCAGAAATATGTTTTACAAACCTAAGTGCCTTCGAAAGGTAAAGTTTTCCTAAAACGTAGAACTCACCAGCGTAAGCTGACTTGTTAAGTTATGTATGTCAGATGAGGCTGGACCTTCGGATCGAAAAGGGAAGACTGAGATGTGAGCAGAAACTAGGTGGCATATACTATCAAGACAATGTCAAGCTATCAAGAGAAGACATTTTTGAAAAACTGGCGTGAAGATGTTTATTTCACTTTTGTATTTGTCTCTCTTACTATGTAATACTTGGCATATGAATAAAGTTTTTATTTCCGCTGCGTTAGTTATCTCTGTTATACCTTGTGTTCATGAGTAAATCCGATGCGTGACCGCTCCTAGGGCCAAGTCTGGGAGTGGGCGTCACAGATTCGTTCTCATGTTATGAGGGTATAAACTCAAGAAGAAAATTTGTGAAGCCACGCATAAGGACTTCAAAGAAACACTTTGTAATTTGGAAAACATCCGCCAAAATATTTTTATTTTTTAACCTAGCTTCTTATGGACTTGTGCTTCAATTATGAAGCCAATATGTAGAAAGTAATTAAATGGGTAGTTTCATCAACTTGCCAAAAGTAAACGCAATGGACCATATGGATCCTGCTGAATATATAGTCCAAAACCGGCGGTGCCATACCTTTTTTTAGCATAAACTTACAAAGTAGATAATAAACCTAATATTATACAGAGATAGGTTAGATTTAGAAACCAAAAACAGTGGTGTAGCGATATGTTTATTTTGGAAGTTTAAAAATTTGAAAGTGATGTTTGATTATTTGTGTACCTGTGTCCTGAAAAAGAGGTCTGGCGACATCAGAGGCTGAACTTTGTCTGTTTGTTTCTGTTATAGCCTGGGGTGTCTGAGGGGTTACTGAACCAGTGGTGAGGGAGATGGGCTCGGCTCTTTCAATTATAAAAGTGGTGATCCCTGACTTTGTGTTTGCCTTGATCTTCAAAAAGAAAGTGAAGTATGTTTCTTTGGATGCGAGTATAGCTTCTGGTAATATCAGTGGATCAGCGGCTGGAAGACCTGTAACAAACTCAGAACACGACTGGCCTACAACAGACTGTGCAGCGTCATCGTAAAGTATTGCAGTAGCACTTGCGCTCGCGTCAGCAATGGTCGTGGTAGGCATAAACCTGTATACATGTGGAAAATCTTTGTTAGAGGTAAGAGTAAAGTATAAACTTGTTGGGAAGGAATATGGTATGTATTGATGCATAGTGATAAGTTAAACATAGTATATGTTGGTTACGAAAGACATCCTAATTTTAAAGGTGCATCTGTTTTTCACAACAGTTAGCAGCATTATGAAGGAAAAAAACTCGCTCAGAGGTTAACAGTGATGGTAAATGTGGTGGTGGTTTTGATCAATAGTGTAATTAAGTGGATAGCTGAAATCAAATATTTTAAGAATTTAGATAGTAGGTATAGGAAAATATTAGGGCTCGTGTTTTTAAGCGATTAAAAGCCACTATAAGTATGATAAGGATGTATGTAGGTCCCTAATATATTAAATCAATCAGATTTCTCTCGCAGTGGAGAGACCGACAACCTGAGCAACGGCCTCTTTATCGGCCAGATTTTGTTGACTCCTAATGGCAAAAAATTTATACTACCTATTTGTGTATTTAATGTGGTTATTTAGAGGTATGTTCTGAGTTTTTGTTGTCCTTAGGTGTTGCAGATATACAGCCTGATCCTAAAGTTATATAAAGATAGGCTTTATACACCATGTGATATCAAACGGCAATCTTCAAGTGATTATACCAGTTGTTGGTTTATTTAATACTGTTTTTGGTGACCCTAACTTGCCGCAAATATAGAATTCAAGTGTAAGACTATGTAGTCATAAGGTTTATACACATTCTCACACCCAATTGCATCTTTAAACTTAATTTAAAGTTTTAGGCTCTACACATATATAATTAACTGTCGTATTATATCAATGAAGTTAATAAGTATATTTGCTTTACCACAAATTTCAAACTCTGACCTTTTACATAGGTTGTCTAGTGAGCCTATTTTTCTCAGCTGGCTATATTTTTCTTTACACCTAAGAAAATTTAATAAGTTATATTTCCCAAAAGTAATAATGTTTATTTTTTCTTCTAGTAATATGTATCAGCTAACAAAGATGATCTTCACAAATGTTACTTTATATCTGTTTTTATCTTTGTTGATCAGTAGAACTGTTATTATATAGGATTAGTTTATTAAATGATCTTAATACTGTTATCTATTTTTATGTAAACTTGATATTAATATTCTGGAAAATAGTTTTAAATGTGTATGTTCTGCTGCAGATATAAAATTAAAGCCTAA
>JBCNJP010000010.1:73815128-73844227 GCA_039602395.1 Deinandra increscens subsp. villosa | reverse complement strand
TGACCATCTTTTAATAAATTAAAAGTTTAAGTGTTATAAATAATTATATGTTCAAATATAATTATTTGACGTTTGAATCTTCGAAAACGTTATACGTTATCACTTTAAAATGCGAATGTTTTTATTTAAAAATAGTTAATAGTTATTTTCCAAGTCAAAATGTTTGGTTTTGTAATCGTTTAAATATTTTATTCTAAAATATTTATTTAAAGTTTATAGAAAACGTAGTCACCGGTTTTGTTTAATAAATAGACTTTTATTGCTTTTGGACTATATATATTTTTAGGAAATGTCAAGAATATTCCTTTAGATTAGTTTCAAGTCTTAAAATATATTTTTGGTCGGTTTTGAAATAAGTCACTAAAATTGAGTTTTCTCGTTGCATATTAATCCGTATTGATCCTGGTTTTCTCTCTACGCAACGTTTCTCTATTTCGGTCACTTTGGTTTATTTAAAACATAAAAAATATGTGTTAAAAATGCGTCGGGATTAGATCTGATCCGTAACAGTTTTTATGAACTTTTTATAAATAAAAGTCATGTTTTATTTTATAAAAATCACAAACTTGAAACTAGTCTTTTAGGGGTTGATCAAGATTTATAAAAATGTCTTTTTATAGTTAAAAATCTATATAATAAAGTCCAAATGATTAGTCATAAATGAGATGTATAAATGCATTTTTACTGGATTTAGTAAACTTATAAAATCTATTTAAGGTTTTGATGAATTAAATTCACCAACACATTAAAGTCTTGAGTTTTGGTGACTAGTTTTTATAAAATAAATATATTTTATAACATGTCGACTTAAGGTTATTTAATAAAATCCAAGTCATTTTTAAGTCAAAAATCCATTTATTCCATGTCTTTAAGAATATTCCCTTTATTAATTTTTAAACAAGTCTTTGTTTATCAAAATTAAATCCATGGTTTTTGTAGGTCATCTAACTTGTCCAATGATTATGTTTTATATTTTCATGACTTACAAAGATATCTACTAACACTTATGTGTTAGGATTAAGTCATTGGTTTATTCAAAACAAGTTAATGTTAGATCATTTATTTAAGCCATGAGTTAGTAAATATATATAACAAGTAAAATACATAATCAACTAGCAAAAGCTAGGACCTTTATGTTTAAACAAGTGAACAAATCTTACTAATACTTGAAGTATTAGGACATATCAACTAACACATTAGTGTTAGGACCAAGATAAATAAATAACAAGAAATTAAATTGCAATAACTTAAATAACAAGTAATTAAGTGCAAGAAAAATAAATGATCTAGGTTTTGATACACAATACTCCCAAATTTGGTTTCTTAGTGTACAACCCCACATCTTGGCAATAATAAGCCCTATGGCACCTAAGAATGTGTTAGATCAAGTCACTTGTATTATTAACCCAAGTGTTGGTTGTTTTAGAGGATTAGAGAAAGAATTTATTTTAAGTTATATCAAGACTTGAGGTGATTTTGGGTGAGTGACTAAGTATAGAAAAGTGGGGGAAAAAGGGTTTAGTTTACTTACAAAAGTAAAGGTGGAATAGTGGTGGTTCACGGTGGTAGTGGGGTGATCCGGCGGTGGCTAGGTGGTGGTTCGGTGGTGGCTAGTGGTGGTTCGGTGCTGACCGAAAAAATGGGAGGGAGAGAGTGGGAGTTGGAGGAAGGTAGAAAAGTGGGGATGTGCAAGTGTTTGTGGTGATCTTGGCCTCCTATCTATATATCACTAAAAGTTGAGCAATGGCACAATTTTGACACCATAATGAATGCTAAATCATAAATACGGTGTACTTGAAACCAAGCATTCGGTACTACACTCTTAAGCGTCGTCTTTAATTAACATCATGATATATGTTCATGCATCATCATACATCATACGTACTCATAAAAAGCAAGATTAAATATAAATAATTAACACAAACCCTTCAAGTTTCTTCCAACTCCTGAGTAATAAATTACTTAATAATTAGCATCATAATAATCATCATAATAATAGTAAGCCTTTCGAGTTCTTGCAACTAATAGCTAGTAAACAACACCCTTTGGAGTTCTTGCAACTCCATTTCAATAAATTGATAACATTTTATGATCCTATATAAACTCATGGAGTCCTTCTTTGTTCATCTCCCCACCCGCCATCTTCTAACATCGTGTAAGTCCTTCCTTTTTTTTGTTTATGTAATTTTCATTGACGACCCTCCCCCGTAGTTCCGGCGGGAAGAAAATGTACCGCCGGAACGTTAGACTTTTCTTGCTTTGTCCGATGTGAATAAAATGTAACGTCGCCGAAAAACGGGTTGTGTGTTTCTAATTTTTAAATTTCCTCGGTTTACTCAGTCTATTATACTAAATGTTATTCAATTTGCATCTGTAGGCCCCCAATTTTAAAATCAGGTATATTACATACATGTGAGTTGTGACTACGTGCGGTTGAGCTTATTTGAGAGGGATGTGGATTGATAGACAAAAAGTCAACCAAGAAAATATATAATGGCGATGGAGTCGGGAATTCTACCTTAAAAACTCAAATGTCGCTAGGTAAACAAACAAACCTTGACAGTGCACAGCCCGTCCTACAGATACACAACACCAACAACAATTGCCAACAAACAATCAGTGGTAAGAAACTTAAAATACAAATATGTAGATGCGTACACGGTTTCTCTTTACATGATAACGTTCAAATTTAACACAGGAAGCTTAAAACAAACCAGTGTTGCAAAAGTTTTAGCAAATAAATTACCACTGGTCAGAAACTTAGTATACAAAACATTTTAGACCCTTGACATAACATCGTATGCCAATAATCATAATAGAGGCTATTCATTAAAGATAAATTAGTATGCCAAAATGGGAAACCTTTATTATGAACCTAAGACACTCAAATTAAGGCAACTTTTTGAAATTTTTTCTTCTAAACTATTCTAAGACAGCCATGAAACCACAGAAAGCAAATAAAACAAACCAACCTCGAGACAACTCTTCCTGCAGGCACACAAAACCAACAGCAAATCTCCATCCATGTTCGATTCATTGTGAGTAAAACAAAAAAAGTAACACGGAATATGAACTAAATTAATAAGCTTTCAAAAGCATTTGTTAAACCTAAACCAGTGAATTATGAATACATAAGAAATAAATATGCAGAGAGAATTAGATCCAATCCATAACACATGCAGAATTATAGGAATGAGGGAGGCACATGCGAAAAAGAAAAGTAAGCAGAACTTATATTTACATAGATAAGGATTGTACAAACCTAAACGACAATCGAGCAGCAAAACACCCAAAACAACGCAGCGATTTGTGAAAGATAGCACCTGCGAAGTGAACTAAGGAGAATAAGTGGGAAATCGAACATAGAAATGAAATTGCACATGGGAATTGAACCAAAACTGTGAAGAAACTGAAGTATATCAACATGGAAGATCGAATGATTTCTCAAAAAATATTCAAAAAAACCAACAGAATAGATCCATCACCTGAAAGTTAGAAACTAGGGAGGTCGTGACGGTGGTTGTTAAAGTCTTTTGAGTGCGGTAACTAGAAACGACATGCAGCCACAAATCGACCCCAACAACAACAAATATAGAAGAGGGACAGCCCCGTGAGCAATATAAACCTGAAAAAGAAACAAAAAAAACCAAAAACAAAGAAAAAACAGTTAATAATGAAATTAATTTAGCAAAGAAATCACATGCAGCCTATAATTTATCTCAAATGCCCAAACCTTGCGCTCAACAATAAACCTTGCGCTCGAGAACACCAACTGCAAGAAAAATTCCAATGGTTAGAAACACAAAATACAAATATAGAAAAGGAAGACATGTTACAAATATAACACTGTGGCAAAAGTTTAAGAGTCTTTACACAAAATCATGTAGCTATTAGCCCTCATTCTGAACCACATACAAATGTGTCTGTCGACCCATTAGCAGTAGGCAACACACTCATTAAACAAACGACAGAAACCTGCACACAATTCATAGGAACTACTTATAATTAGAGAAAAAAGTACATATAAACAAACAACAAAAGAAACTGTAGTTCCCAGAGTTAGTAAATATATATAACAAGTAAAATACATAATCAACTAGCAAAAGCTAGGACCTTTATGTTTAAACAAGTGAACAAATCTTACTAATATTTGAAGTATTAGGACATATCAACTAACACATTAGTGTTAGGACCAAGATAAATAAATAACAAGAAATTAAATTGCAATAACTTAAATAACAAGTAATTAAGTGCAAGAAAAATAAATGATCTAGGTTTTGATACACAATACTCCCAAATTTGGTTTCTTAGTGTACAACCCCACATCTCGGCAATATTAAGCCCTATGGCACCAAAGAATGTGTTAGATCAAGCCACTTGTATTATTAACCCAAGTGTTGGTTGTTTTAGAGGATTAGAGAAAAAAATTATTTTAAGTTATATCAAGACTTGAGGTGATTTTGGGTGAGTGACTAAGTATAGAAAAGTGGGGAAAAGGGGGTTAGTTTACTTACAAAAGTAAAGGTGGAATAGTGGTGGTTCACGGTGGTAGTGGGGTGATCCGGCGGTGGCTAGGTGGTGGTTTGGTGGTGGCTAGTGGTGGTTCGGTGGTGGCTAGTGGTGGTTCGGTGGTGACCAAAAAAATGAGAGGGAGGGAGCCAAAAAAATGGGAGGGAGAGAGTGGGAGTTGGAGCAAGGTAGAAAAGTGGGGAGGTGCAAGTGTTTGTGGTGATCTTGGCCTCCTATTTATACTAAAAAGGTGCCTAATTACCCTCTGGGTAATACCCATTTGCCAACTAATAATTAATTGTTAGAGCATATTCTTATGCTACGGTGTGTCTCGTGTATTGTATCTATGTAATGAGCATGAGAGTGAGTCTTGCTGGCAGCGTACCAGGCTCCATACCAGTTGGTACGGACCAGCATACCAGATGGTACGCTAGGTGGTACGTTAGCCAGAGTAAGTCGCCTATAAATAGGTAGCTTGTTTAGAGAGCATTAGAACTTCTGGTCATTCATCTTATATTCTGTGTGTGTTACTGTGTGTATGCTCTCAAGCTTTATCAATACAATTCTCATTTGTTTTTACGTTTGATCTCGTTTCTATCTCGTTGTCCCTTGATTAGCAAACGATCCGTCGCTCCACGACTTTACAAATGGTATCAGAGCTATCTGGTTCCATTTGCTGATCGAATTCTGTGATTTTCGAGTTTTTTTAGAGAGAGAAAGTGGGTTTTGGTCATTTTTCATCAAATTTTCTCAAATTTGACATGTTCTTGATGTCAAGATTGATTGCAAACCATTCCTAGTGTGTTTTCGCTGCTCATTGTTGCATTTTATAGTCAAATTCATCAAAATTACAAGAAATTAGTTGATCATGAGCTGGTACGCCGGATGAACTAGTGGTACGCCGTTGGTACGCCGTTGGTACACCGAGTGGTCCGCAAGGCAATCCTCATCGATTTTTAGTACGCTGAATTTGGTCCGGAAGACAATCTTCAAACTTGGTCCATCGACGAACAACGTACCAATTGGTACGGTGGTGTTCATTTGGTACGCTCAATGATCTGGTCAGCTTCCTGGTCTGTTTTTTGGTACGTTGGAGTGTTGGTCCGCTAGTGGTACATTTAGGAAGACTGGTACGGTAGTTGACATTTTGGTCCGCTGAGATTGTTTTTGGTACGCCGACAGAAAAGTGACGTTCACTAAAACTGACGTAACTTGAGTTCTGTTTGGATTTACGGAACCCAATACCAGCCAAAACGACCGTCTGAGAAAGATCTACACTTTTACTTGCCTAACGGCCAGCACCCTCCGGTTTGACCCCCAAAATCCTCTTGGAAGACGTCCGTTTTTGAGTTTGTAGTTTTTGTGTTCGGTATCGTAATTTTAAAATGAGCGATTATCAAGTGTTTTCTGCAATTCAAAACACGATGCAAGCTATCATTAACTATGATAATGAAATAGGAACAAGTCAGAAAGTTCCAAAGTTGCTTAGACTAGAAGATTATCATAGTTGGGTGAAGCGATTCGGAGCATATGTTGGTGCTAATGATGTTGATTTTTGGTTACCTTACAATAATCAATATGAATATCTAACAGGTACAAATGAAAGGCCAATTTTGCAATAGAGTCTCTCTGGTGAACAAAAGAAGGCATATCAAGCCGAACAAAAAGCTTACGGAACTTTAACGATGGAATTACCTTCAGATTTATTACATCAATTTTCTACTTATACTTTAGCAAAAGAATTGTAGGATGCAATTTAGAAACAGTGTGAGGGTAATGATCAATTCAAGAAAAGTGAACAAAAGGTTCTAAAGGAAGAGTTCGACAAATTTTAAGCATTATCCAAATGAAAATATTTCAAAGCTTATTACTAGGTTTTCACATTTACTGAGTGAAATGTCTTTAGTTGGCATCAAAAAGGAAGAAGCTGATTTGAAAGAGAAGTTACTAGAGGCATTACCTGAAAGATGGGAAAACTATGTAATGATGATTACTCATGATAAAGAATATGCAGGATTGTCATTCAATAATTTGATTGAGCAGATACAAGAAAGAGATATGGAGTTGAATGTGAACAAATCCATGCCTGCTCAAGTACAGAATCCAGCTGCATATCATGGTGAAAATGAGTCGACCATGAATACTAAAAAGTCAAATATTTTCAATGAAGGTCCTACAACTGCTCTTCTTGCTGGAAAATCTGAGAATTATGGTTATTCTCCGGGTTGTACATTTACAAGTCCAAATCAATCACCAAAGCCTACATTGTCTAATAATGCCTCTGATGATTTAGCTTCATTGCTATCTGCGTTTATTTCATCATCTAGTGGTTCAATTTTTGGGAATATTGGAGAAGCTGATCTATTTACAAATGACTTAGGTCAGTTGGATGATGATCATCTGAATGAGTTAGATTTACATTGGCAATTTGCTATGATTGTTGAAGAAGGTGAGAGATTCGTCAAGAAGCATGGTAAACAATCTTTTCTTCCAGGAGGAAAACTTGGATTGGATAAATCCAAAGTTAAATGTTTCAAATGTTCCAAGATTGGTCATTTTGCTCGTGAATGTCAAAATTCAAAAGCATCTGCATCCTCATCTTCAACAAACAATTCAAATTCACAAGCTTTGATTTCACAAAAGGTTGAAGGATATGACTAGGAAAAGGATATTGCAATTATGGACGAAAGACATAATAAGAGGGCATTAACTGCAGTTTGAAATTCACATAGTTTTACTTCTAAGTCTGATCATGTTACATATTCTGTTTATAAAGCTATGGTTTATAATGCTGATCTAAAACAGTATGTTCCATTGTATCCTGATGAATCTGCATTTCTAGTCGAAGTTGTACGTAAGGATGTAACTAATTCAGATTCAGAAACAAGTTCATGTGAAACAGTAGAGGAAGATGTTACTGCAGAAGTTACAAAAGAGCTAAAAGAGAAATGTGAAGCTTGTGTTGTTGCCAATGATAAATTTGAATCTTTGATAAAGGATAATGGTTTGATAACTGAAGAACTCAAAGTTGTGAAAGTTGCTTTCAGAATGTTCACAACAAAGATGTGCTGATTTAGAAAAAGTCAATTCAGAGTTGGTGAAGGAAAAAGATAAATGGGTTGCTGAATATGAGAAAGAAAAGGCTGCTCATCTTGATGCGGTTCAAGATTTTGAGAATCTATTTGAAAAGAGCTATCCTATCCAACAAAAGTATGAAAAAGCACATGCAATTGTTGTTGAAGCTGCAGATAAAGTTTTAGAGCTTCAAGAAGAACTTTCAAAGCTTCGAAACGCAAATGTTCAGATTCGTGAGAAGAATGAAATTTTAACAAAAGATGTTGCTTATTTCACTAAGAAGTGGGAGAAGGTTCATGCTGAGTTAATGGAGATATGTGATACAAAAAGGCAACTGAAGTCTGAATACAATGATTTATCAGATCAATTTATTGGTACTCAGAAAGAATGGTTGGATGCTCAAGTCAAGATATCTGAGTTGAAAATTGAGATTCTTGATCTTCAAAAGCAAGTGAAGAATTCAGTTCTGTCTCCTACTTTACTGAATTACATTTACAATCAGGAGAAGAGTGACGAAAGTGTGAAAGAAGAGGAATTACATTCTGTTCCAGCTCCGGTGGTTATATTAAATCCTCCATCTGTGTCACTTGATCCAAGAGCTGAATTGCAAGTTTATTCTAAATTTGTAACTCCGGCAAAGAAGAAGAAAAACAAGTCTGAGAAAAAGGAGAAGAAGTTGGGTGAAGCTCCGAAGTTTATATCAACTTCAAAAGTTTTGGAAGATGAAAAGATTTGTGAGAAAGTTGCTTCTGGTACTTCATCTGCTAATGAAGAAGAAAAAGCTTTGATTCAGGGTAACAAATTGACAGCTATTAAAGCTAAATTCACTAGCGACGCTAAAGGAAGAAAAGTTCCTAAGTCTTCTTCAAGTTCTTCAAAAGTTCCAGGTTACAAACAAAAAGGCTTGGGTTATATTGTTAAAGAAGAACCAGTTACGCAACTACAGCAAAAGCAGCTGAAGGAGAAGGTTTTAGTTCACAAGAATCAATCACAACAGAAGAAACAAACGGTGTTCAAATCAAAGAATGCTGATTATTATTCTGGAGGGTCTTCTTATAGTTCTGGTTATTCTCCACGAAGTCCACCTCCAATGTATGATTCTTCTGATGATTTCTTTGATTCGTTTGGTTCAGAAGATATTTTTGGTTATCATGATGTGTTCAGGCAGGACAAGAGAAGTTCAAAGAATTTTTTTGATAACAATCAAATTTTTGAAACAGATTTGGGTAGCAGTTCCCTTAATATTTTTCAAAGAAAATGTTACGCATGTCGTAAACCAGGGCATCTTGCTGTTAAGTGTCCTACGAATGCGAGCATTCATTCCTATGTGAACTAAACAGCTAAATTTGTGAATGCAGAGGGTCAAATTTTTTATGAACCACAACCATTCATGTTCAAATCAACCAGTAAGCCGTCTTGGGCAAAGACGCACGTTGATCACTTTGTGGATTCATTAAAAAGTTTTTCATTGCCAAAGATCTGGAAACCCCGAGTTGTTTTCAAGATTGTCAAAGACCATGTTTAAGACACCGGGCGACCCGAGGCTGTTGAGTCGGGCCGATCCCAAAGCCACTAATGTTTTATATGGTGTCTGCAGGTTTCTTCAAGAAGACCTATCATGCGTGTGTTGCTGGTAGTGAAGAACTTGCATAATTTAGTATTTCAACGTTTTATCATTCTCAAACAGTCTTTCAAAAGAAATTTTTGATAAACAATGTGTTTTCAAAAACTGAAACTGAACCGTTTCAGTGTTTGGTCGATCAATTTTCTTTCTTTTTCATATTTTTACAAGTGGTAGTTGTACATAGGTTTAGGGGGAGAAAATTGACAAAAGCCAAAAATAGTGTCTTGTTTTTGTTAAAATGAAAAATCCAAGAATAGTGTTTTTCATTTTAGGGGAGAAAAAAGCAATGCAAATGATAAAAAAAAGATCAAAATTGAGAAATTGATCATTGGGAAATGATGGTACATTGGCTGACGTTTCTGACTCATGGATAGACTAGATGAAAAAGCCATAAGACCGTTGATCGATGTGTAAGATAGGCTCGGCAAATCAGAAAGTATTCAAATGTGATATACATTAAATCGGATGCTTGACCTAGTGGACAACATCTTGATGCGTATCTCAATATATTAAGAAAAAAATATGTGGAAAAAGAAAAATGAGAAGTCATTGTGTGTACATGTGTTCATTTTGTAAAAAATTAAAATTGTTTGATTTTCTTTATTTTGTCAAACAATCGGACTTTCTCTGCATGTCCACAAGACCGACCTAATTGTTGTTCGTTTGATGTTCTGTTTTATTTTCTTTGGTGTTTCGTATAACTCATCGGACTTTCTCTGCGTGTACGTGAGTACCGACCTGATTGTTGTTGGGTTATACAATTTCAACTTGTTTTATTTTCTTATTTTGTTAAATCCGAGGCCTTATCTGCGTATCGAAAGATCGACCTTAAGGTAGACGATTTAACGTTCTTATTTCTTTTTGCATGAAACACAGTTGACGATATCATGAATAAAAAGTAAATAAATACTTTATGAAGTTCACAAGTATAATCACATCAAAAGTATGTGAAACATATCTGAATATGTCTGACAGTGTGGGGTACACTGGTCAAAGCAAATCTAATCAATACAATAACATATGCAAATGTTATGAGTATGATGCTGCCAGAGTTTAAAGTGGGACAAATTATATCTGCAATCCACATGGCTTATGAGCTACAATAATTGAAATTAAAGTGTAGTTCAGCACATTGTGACCAATATGATCCCAGATAGTGATTTTTCTCAAATAAAAAATAGAGTGTGATTCAGTATTGCATTTATGTTTCCATTTAGGAAAAATCCAAAAAGATTTTAGGTGTGTTTTGATCTAAAGCTTTTTTAAAAAAATAGATTTTGTTTCTTAATTGTTTTCGATCGATCAACACTTGATACAAAAACAAAATTTTCAAAATCAATATCTTGGATTTTCAAAAGAGACGTTTTGCACCAAGATTAAATTAATTTTGATAATTCAAAAGGAAAAACTGCACTTTGTCTTCTAAAGTTGCAGGTTCTGTATGTCAAGACTGAAGCATGGTGAAAAAGGGGAGTTTGTTATATCTTTTCACAAGTGGATCTCGAAGTTCAAAGATTGTTCAAGTTTTGATCCAGCCATGCTAGCTCTATTTCTGACAAGATTTCAAGTTAAAGATCGGATGCAGCAATGTTGAAGATTGAAGACTAGAGATTTAGTTAGAATATATACACTACACGTTAAGGGGAAGTTTGTTAGAGCATATTCCTATGCTACGTTGTGTCTCGTGTATTGTATCTTTGTAATGAGCATGAGAGTGTGTCTTGCTGGCAGCGTACCAGGCTCCATACCAGTTGGTACGGACCAGCGTACCAGATGGTACGCTGGGTGGTACGTTAGCCAGAGTAAGTCGCCTATAAATGGGTAGCTTGTGTAGAGAGCATTAGAACTTCTGGTCATTCATCGTATATTATGTGTGTGTGTTACTGTGTGTATGCTCTTAAGCTTTATCAATACAATTCTCATTTGTATTTACGTTTGATCTCGTTTCTATCTCGTTGTCACTTGGTTAGCAAACAACCCGTCGCTCCACGAGTTTACATTAATTTAGTTATGGTTAAAAATAATCACCAATAAATAGAAGTAGGTGATTCTTGTAAAAGATGGAGAGTTTTTAAAAAAAGTTGGAGGTGATTTAATGTTCAATAATTTTATAAAAGTCCATGGGTTGGTATAAAAATAGTGGATTAGTGTTTATAAAAAGTTTGGAAAATAAACACTAATTTTTGGTTTTATAAAAACTACAAAGGTGGTGGACTTTTTTATATAAAATCTTGTTGGGTTAAGTTTATAAAAATTTGGGCTTAAATAGTTGGGTAGAAATTTATTAAAGAAATAAAATGGGCCGGTTAGGCCGGTTGGGCCGAAACTAGGCCGGAGACGGGTCGGGTAACCGGGCCGGTGGTCGGGCCGAAAGCCGGTTGGCGGTTCGGTCACTGGGCCAGTTAATGGGCCGGTTATCGGGTCGGGTTACGGGTTGGCGGGTTGAGTCAAAACGCTCGTTGGGTTACATTGAGTCATCGGTAAAATTTTCAGGTCAAACGGATAAGTTTTGAGACTGTTGGGCCTGACTAGGCCCAACAGGGTTACGGGTTCGAGGTTCGGTCGATGTCTGCATTTTTCTGAGTGAATTTGGTTGGTGGGTTCAAGTCTTGACAAAACTTTTGATAGTAAAAAAAAATTACTTTAATTTTTTTGACGTGTCGAGCAGTCAGTTCGGACACCGGGTGAGAAAAATATAAAAGTTACATTTTATAGTTTTCGTGTTGTTGAAAGTCCACTAAGTCATTAGTGGGTTTGCTTGATTTTTAAATCGGACAAAATAGTTGGTACAAACTCGGGAATTATTTTAGACGATTATATATATTCATAGTTAACAGATAATTAACAGATAATGCACGTATTAATGGTAATAACAAAAGTCAAAGTCAACGGGTTGACCTGGTTTTGAGCGAGGTGTCACATTCTCCCCCAGTTAGAAGAATTTTGTCCCGAAATTCAGCTTTGAGTACTGGTGGATGCAATGTTCTCGAACAGGCGAGGATACTTCTGACGCATTTGATCCTCGCATTCCCAAGTGTATTCCGGTCCTCGTCGTGAGTTCCAACGCACTTTGATGATGGAAATGCGGCTTCGTTTCAGTCTTTTGATTTCTCGGTCAAGTATCTCCATGGTTTCCTCTACGAACTGTAGTGTTTCATCGACTTGAATTTTGTCACACCCCGGTCAACGGTTTGGGTGTGAGCAAGACGGAATCATAGTCGCAGATATACATAACAACTTCTACTAAATTCAAACGTCATTTAAAACATAATACCATTCATGTTGCAGCGGAAAGTTGTGGTGAAATGATATTGTCTTACATTTGAATAAAAGTCTTAGTTTGATATTGAAATCATAAATCAGTTTATTTAAGATAGGTCGGGACTACGACTCCGGTAAGGCAGGGTCGAAAGTTACAGTGAAGCCCCATTTGCACATCTTCCATAATTAACTTTGATACCTGAGAAATCATTAGTTTAAAAGGTCAACATAAAGTTGGTGAGGTTCACAGGTTTATTACTCTATGGTAAGTTTGTAAAAACAGTTTACAATATGTTGGTAAAACAGTTTACGGTATACTTAAATGTTACGTTGGTTTACTGTCGTGGTTGTAAGATCTCCCATAAACCTCAAATTCGAATACTAACGGATTACCCACTCATGGCATTCTATCCCAAGAATACCGAACACATTAGAATAACTGACGTGTACCCCAAGACAAAGCCCGGAAGTCAGAATTGGAGCTACCAATCGAGGCAGGGTTGTCAACCCAAATAGATCTATTCACTAGTTATCGTTTCGAGCATAACTAATCGAATTCAATTAATAGTGGGATTCAGTTGTACAAACGTTTATAACGATAAAGTACAAGTTGTTTGGGATACGGAATGGAACATGTAGTCATACGACTAATAGGTAAACCATAACATTAAGTAAAAATCATTTTATCAGTTCATGATTTCTCCCCCATAAGTGTAAAACAGTTGTAAAGAAAAGGGGCCGTGAAACTCACTTGATTCAGTGATGATGATGGATTACCGAGTGGCAACTAGCAAGTAAAGTCCTAATAAAACATAAGACAATATGGATAAGGGTCCACATAATCATTTGAGTAACGAACGTTACCCAAATGATACCGGTGAAGTCTTGACGTATAATCCCGTTTGTAGCGTTTGAAAACCCATTAGTTAATCAGTTTACGAAATCAGTAAATGCGAATGTTCACGTATAAAGGCATTTATGTAAATTGAATACAAGTAATGAACATGCGATAACGTATCATGAATGCCAGTTCAATCAAGTATTGAATATTGTTTTAAATAATAATATTTATTATTTTTTTTAGGTTCGCTCGATCGATTAAATAATCGATCGCGTATAAGTTATAATATATATAACTAGGGTTCACAATTATTATCGAAATAATTATTCGAACTTGTCGAAATAATTTTATTAAATTATTACAAGTTAGAGCTTAAATGATTTAACACAAGTAGATAAATATTAAAGGTTATTTTAATATTTAACTTATGTTTAGAAAAATTAGGGTTTTGAGTTAATATAAAAATAATTGTTATTAGAATAATTATATTAACAAACCAAAATGATTTTAACTCAAATTAGGGTTTCTAAAATCCATAAGGATAATTATTTGCTGAAAATAATTATTTACGATTTGTTACGTCGAAAAACGTTTTTAAATCGTTAAAAGATTTCGTTTCAAGTCAAACGTTTAAAATAAAACATTTGGTCCGGTAAAACGTTTTGATTATTTTGATTTATTTAAAATATTAAAAAATGTTTCAAATATGTTTTTCATAATTTCTATAAGTCTTTTGATTTTATTTTTATAAAATCATTTTTAAATAACTTTATTTATTAAATAAAGCTAGGGTTTTAAATTTAAAGAATTTTTATAGAAAATTTCCAACATAAAACATTTTTCACTTTTTGTATAAAACCCAAGATTTATACTATTTATGCCAAAGTCATAAATGTGATCTTTTACCATTTTTGATATAAAACATATATGTATATATTTTATTCCATTTTATTTTTATAAAATCTATACAAGTCATTTAAGTCTTGTATTTTAGAAATTATATTTTTATAAAATTTGTACATTTATATAATAAGTTAAATGATGAGATTTTATGGTTTAATTTATTCAAGTAATTTTTATAAAATTACTAAATTAATATTCAACCATAATAATTTCATTTCAATGTTTTAATCCATGATTTTAGTTGTCATTAGCACATATTTATCCGTAAATATGATGATTAACTATTAAAATCACAAGTAACCATTTCAACAATTTATAAACTATCAAAGCATGATAATATCAAGTATTAACTATGCATAACATATAATCATCATAAAGTCACTACATGATCAAATTAAACCATTTAATTTGTAACTTAATCTATAGGTTTTTGTTTTATACAAAAACACTAACATATTTGTGATAGAATAATAGTTCGGTGGTTACGATTGTTTAAAAAGCTCGGGTTTTAACGGTTAATTGTCAAGACTCGGGGAATCGTTTGGTGACGTTATTAACGTATGAAAACGTAACGAAAACGGTTTAAAAGACTCACAAAAGGAGAGGAGTTAAACCGATATACAAGAAAGGAGAAACGTGGTGGTGCTCGATGGTCCACGGCAGCAGCTTCACAGCTGCTAGCGGCGGCTGAGGGTGGTGGGAACAGCAGCAGCAGCAGCAAAAATGGGACAGTGGTAGAAACTCGTGATTGGGTGGTGGTGCGGCTGGGCGGTTGTCGTCGAGAAGTGAGGAACGGAGGAAGAAGGTGGCGGTTGAACAGCAGCAGCCGGCGGCAACTGCAGTCCAGCGGTAGCAGCTCAGTGACGGACAACAACAGCTCCGCTGCAGTAGCTCCGGCGACAGGAGGGCTGCACAACAGCAGCAGTACGACAGCAGTGGTGGTTACTATTTTCCGGTAGGAGAATAGAGAGATAAAAGGGAAGGTGACGGTGACTGAAGGTGATGATGGCTGTGGTAGATGGTTGCTGTTTGGTTTCCGAGAAGAAAGGAAGGGAGGAGGGGAGAGGGTGATGGTGGTTCACGGTGGTGGTGGTTGTGGCTGCAAGTGGTGGTTCATGGTGGTGGCGGAAACAAGAGGTGGTGGTGAGGGATGTGTTGTCTTCGACAGAAAAAAGGAAAGGGGAGAGGGTGTGGTGGTCTCGACAGAGAGATGGAGAAGAATGGAGGAAAGTGACGGGTGTTGGCGGTGATGTTGTTGTTTACTTCGACCGAACAAAAAGAAAAGAACAAAGTAGATGTTCTTGGCAGCTTGGTTTGGGATGTTGCTGTGGTGTTTCACAAAAAAAAAAGGAGTGGGGAGGCAAGGTGTTGCCGGATTTAGAGGGTGAAGAGGAGAGGTGGTGAGGTGAGGGTTGGTGGAGGGAGTGGTGAGGTTGAGTGTTCTTTCACTATTGTGTGATGGTGGGTTTAGGTGTAGGTAACTAGATTAGAATGGTTGGCAAGTTTTCCATCACAATGTTATAAAAAGTAAATCTCCTACTCTTTTTGTTTTTATAAAAATTCATGTGTAGGGGAAAGTTTTTATGAAAACATGTCATGTTTTTATTAATGAAGTTTAAGTGTTGTGAAATGTTTATAACACCTCTAAGAATTAGTGATGATATAGTTCCTAGCTTTTATAAATAAAAGAAGTATAAAAAGTATACTAGTTCATGACTAATTTTTTTTTTATAAAATAAAAGTGGTAGCCATTTTATAAAAATTAATAAAACGTTGATGGGCCAATAAATTGAAAATTTATTCATTGGGCTTGGTATTTACATTGGGCACAAATATTAAAAGGGAGAATGGGTTTGGGCCGGTTTATCGGTTATGCGCCGCACGGGTCTAAACGGGGCGCCGGTACGAGGTCCGGGCCCGTTATGCATCGGTTGAGGTTACGGGTCGCCACGTTCATTCGGAATATTACGTTTGAGTAATGGGTCAAGGTTTCGGGCTCGGTTTTTTTTGTTTTAGGCTTATTGGGCTTATTGGGCCAAGTCGGGCCTAATTGGATGATCGGTTGGGGTTTGGCCTTAGATCTTGACAACGATTTCCGTTTGTGATGTTTTTATTTCATAAAAAACAATTGTTTAAGCCGTTTATAACAGTTTTTCAGAAATCAGTTATAGTTTTCAGTTTTTCGAACGGGTTACGGTTAACGGTTTCAGTTTGTCAGTTCGTGACGGTTTTTAAGCTTAACCGATCAGATTTTTTTAAAACCGAATAGGTTTAAACATACGATCGCTTATTGGTTTGCTGTGTTGGTTATACAAGTGTACGACACCAATTCCGGATAAAAAATAGAAATATATTTTATATTTAATTTCTTGTTATTGAAATTCCACGATTAATACATGAAATCTCTATGCATTTTACGGGTATACGCTTCTTCTACAAACGCGGGATTAGGTTTACGTCATCTGTTAACGGTCAGGCACAGTAATTAACAGTTTAAAAAGTAATCAGATCGGTTAATGCACATTAATACTTAATTAAAAAGTAAAAGTTAACGGTTTGACCTAGGTTTTCGGACGAGGTGTCACATTCTCCCCTAGTTAGAAGAATTTCGTCCCGAAATTCAGTTCTTAATCACTGGTTGTTTGTGACGTTTCCGAAAGGACAAGGATACTTCGGACGCCTTTGGTCCTCGCGTTCCCAAGTGTACTCTGGACCTCATCGTGAGTTCCAACATACTTTGACAATGGGAATGCGGCAATGCAACGTTCTTGTAAGGTCTCGGTCAAGTATCTCGACAGGTTCCTCAATAAAGTGAAGTGTTTAGACAACTTGAATTTCGTCAAGTTGTGTAGGACCGTTGATTACTCAGAGAAATAATCAAAACAAGAACTCTTTACTTGCGGATCACAACCATGCGGAATAAAGTTGTATCACACTTGTTTTTACTTAAACTTTGTTTTACTCATACTTGTAGTTTGATTGTATTGATTGCATAAACTAGTGAACACAAGATAATTAATTTCTCGGTACTATTTACATTAACTCAAGTTCAAACTGTTACAAGTGTAAGCACTAAATCTGGTACTTGTGAATGAACTAGCTAACAACTATATATAGTACTAAGGAGATCAACTACAGCCGTTGATCTCATACGGGCTAATCTAACCGTACATGAAAGTCAAACAATAAACTTACTAAAAGAACATTTGTAGACATACATAAGAGGAAATGTTCAAAATGCAATTATCTATAAGTAGGAGACGGCTAGGATATGACTTTGGAAGAATAAAAGTAGTTGCAGGCCTGATTTCTGCAAAAGTAAACTTTCAGTACTTTTCCGATTGAACTCTTTATACTGTTGGATAAAAGAGTTCACCCGGAAATATTCTTTCGCTTGAGCTTTTCCGGTTGACAAGTCTTCCACTTGAGAGTTTTCCGCTTGAACATGTCTTCAACCGGAAATCTTCATCTTGAACCGGTTAACTCAGATTTTCATTTCCTTACAATCTCCCCCTAAGATGATGCTGCCAAAATTTATCCTTTGTATGTTGTTCTTCAAAAATTGACTATCTCTATAAGCTTTACTCTTCAGGAGATGGCGGCCTTTCAAAATGAACTTTTGTTTTGTTCAATTGTCTCATGATCCTCCTGGTTTGAAAATTTCTGGTTGAAAGAAGAGTTCTTTTTGCAATATACTTCTTTCTTCCAGGTGAAGCACCAGTGGCATGATTAGCTGATGGTTTATCAGTTTCAATTGGGACTTTATCTTTCCCTTTATCTGCTTGAGACGATGCTTGAACAGAACTGGTTGCGGCTATCTCAGTGGGTTCAGAAGGTTTTGTTGGTGATATGGCGGGTGGTTCCGTGGTTTGTGTTTGTGAGGTTGAAGAGGTGGAGTTTTTAGGTGGAGATGAAGGTTGATTATACATCCAAGTAGGTGCACAGGGTTTAGGCTTGGCAGGGGTGATATCAGTCCAGTTATCTAGCCTCATTTTTGGTGGAATATATTTAGGTTTGGTAGATCTGGATCCCCTGGGCCTTGGGTTCATTCCCCTGGGTCTATGGGAGTAGAATCTGGAAGATGGAGTGGGAACATAGGAGGCTGGGTGCTTGAGTCTTTCCAACAAGTTGGAAGGGAGAGACTCAACAAGTAGGTCAGAGGCATCAAAAGGTTCAGGCTTAATATATGTAGATGAGGGGTTACCTGTGACTGTCTCAGATGGCAGAGGCATTTGGAGACTTGGAATCACAACAAACTCTGCTCCTTTCACTTGTTTGAGCAGCTCATCTACAATTTTGCAAGTGTCTTTGGCCTTCATCTTCTCTACTTCAGCAGCAGGCTTGAGACATCTGATGATAACACATCTCTTGATCCTTTCCAATAGCTCCAGGTTGTCTAAGCATTTGTTCAAGACAGTTGGCATTCTGGAAGCTATATTGATCAGCCTGTTTTTCTCCTGTTCACTTAATTTAGGAAGGTCATATACCTGCATTCTCCATTCAATCGACCTTTTTCTTGCTTCATCTACCATTCCTTCAACCACGAAATCATTTGATAGAAGGTCCAGATCTGCCAAAAATTGTTTGTATTGCAAGTTTGATTTGGCAGCCTCTGATCTTATCCTGGCTTGATTGTCTTCCCAGTCATGGACGAAATCTTCCTCAATTAGGTCATCCATAGTCAGTTGTTCTTCTGACTGGTCAGAATCAACCATAGTTTCTTCTATCCTTGGTTGAGGAGTTATGCAATCTTCACTCTCCTTCAGTCTGATCATCCTCCTTGGTTTGGTTTGTTTCTTTCTTTTGTAGTTCAAAGGAGGCTCTGAATCAGAGGTGGAGTGCAGTTGGATCAAGGTTTCAGCAATCTCAGCTTCAGTTGAGTTTTCCGGTTGAGTCTCTTCCGGTTGAGATTTTTCCGGTTGAGTCTCTTCCGGTTGAACTTCAGCGGGAGATTTTGTACTTAGATCTTTTAGTACAGTGCTGAAGACTTCAATTGTATCCTCTCCTTCTTTTTCACCTTCAACTACTTCAGTCTGAATGACTGAAGCATCATCAACCACATCTTCATGATCCATATCAGCAACTGGTTCGGTGACAATGTTATTTGTGACCTCATCCACTTTAGATTTGGCAAATGCCTCCTCCTATGGGATAATCACATTGGTCAAGAAGTGCTTGACCTGCAGAATGCTCTCTGGCTGAGCACCTGCAACTAGCATTGTTGCTTCAATCATTCCCAACAGGCTTGGATCCTATGGAAATACCTTCATGAGTGAGCTCATCTTCACCTTGGTTAACCCATCAGCAATTGAAAAGGGATCAACTTTAGCCAGTTTGAAGGCTGTTTGCCTTGCATCTTCAGGTAATGGCATTGTTTGATCATATTCTTCTTCTTCAGTTGTGGTTGCAGCAGCAGCAATAACAGGTGTTGCAGAATTAGTCTTCTCCCCCTTTTTGGCAGCATCAGCTTCTACAGCCTGACCTCCAAAAGGAAATGGGCTCAAAGAGCTAATCTCATGTAACACCCGAGTTACAACCGACAATAATATCGTTAAAAGAAAACGCCAACGGAATTTGGTCCCATAAATTTTTTTTTTCTTTTTTTTTCATAAAGTAGCGATGATTTTAAACGTTAATAGATACAAAAGTTAGCATTTCAAATTTTCGTCATGGTTCCAGTATTTTAAAACACCACGCGGTCTTAAGTCTACACTGTCATTCAAAATGACATCATCTTTTTGAAGAACATAATATGATACTAATCAAAATTCGTCCACAAAACGATCTTAAAGCGTTCGGTTCTTGATCAACCCGGAGAATCCAGCTATGCCTTACGTTTACCTGCACCTTTTCCACTAACCCGTTAGTGTTTAATGCTTTAGAGGCGATATATAAGCATTAAAATACAAGAAAGGAGCCAAAATGTCACAATTTAGGCTGAGGCCAGCGTAAGCTACGTTGGCACCGTAGCTTACGGTGGCTCCAGTGTCTTACGCTGGCCAGAATCTGACCTACGGTGAAATTTTTGTGCAGAAGCCAGAGTAAGCTACGGTGCCAGAGTAAGCTACGGTGGCTTCTGCATAAATTTTTCTTTTTGCTACGTAGTTTTTCCCAAGTTATCATTTGGGTCTTTTCTTTTCATGTTCCCAGCCTCCAAAACAACTTGTACACCTATCATTAAGCAAATTCATCATACCTAGATTTATGTGGCTCTTTCGAGCAAGCTACTTACCGGGTTAGTTTCGTATTTCCGACCCATTTGACCCGTTAAGCTTTACCCAATACTTTTACTTGCCCATAGTTGTCCCCAATGCGTTCAACCTGGGCCATCACACATTTTTGCATAGACATTCCTACTACGAACTATGAGCATTGTATGAATTGTGGACTTTCCAAGTAGTAGTCAATGGCGTCTTATCGTTCACGTATGTAACCTTTGTATCATTTAGGAACGACACCACTTGACAACTCAACATGGCTCCCACAACCTCATTCAAGATCAATGCCCATGACACGTTTTGCAACCTTATGCAAGCCTTTGGCTCACCATGGCTCTTATGAGTCATTTAGCAAGCACAAGTATGCATTTCATTGCCAAGTTTACAATCGAAACATAAGTTCATAAAGATCAATAAGATTTGCAATGTTATAACATGTAGGAATACGTTACCTCGTGAACTTGAGCCTCCGCTACCGCCGGTGTTGGTTTGATTATCAATCCCTTCTTCTTGTTTACCTAATTGGTCACTAATCAAGTTAGGACCTCTTTACAACATTATAGCCAACGTGTACACCCAACACTTAGGTGTTAATCATATTACACAACTAGTTTCTCCATGACTAACAAATCAACATTTACAAGTATACTCATCATGTTGTCACATAGCACATATAGCATTCTACATGTCATATGATTTTGTGTCTAGGCATTTTACCACAATTCAAGCATTCAAGTTCACCTAGGCATTTCATCGAACACCTAATGTGCATCTTAACATAAGCTCATGTAATACATTCAATTTGACTACTTTAACCTACCCATTTACATAATTTAGGTGGAATCACTTCTCACCTATCTACATTCATCAAAATTCAACAAATATCATCATGCATACAAGTTATTAAGTTAGCATCAACAATTTGACTTAACCACTACATGATTTTCGTCACCCATGGAACCCCCACATACAACTTATGGTTTAGGCATCAATTACACATACTAAGGTGATTTTTACACCTCTTATCATCATCATATAGCAGTTAGAAGTTCACCAAACACTTGTAGGTTCCAGATTTGTGATGAATCTAAGATTCACTCACATGCAACAAGTTAGGGTTTTACTTACTTGATGCAGAAATGGGTTTAGATGATGAATAACACTTTCAATTGCACCATAGATTGCAGAAAATCGCAGCTTTAAGCCTTGGATTGCATGAGCTTGATTTTTTTGCTAAGAGTTAGAGGGGAAATCGATTTCCAGGGGTGAATGTCGATCCCCTCTTTTGTTTCCAGCTTTTTGATAAAACAACAATGTCCCATTAACATAAACCACCCCTCTATTTTTCAGCTTTTAACACATCAAGTCCTAAGACTTTATTTTTCATAAGAAACCATTTATTTACCCACATATGACATATCTAACCAAGTTAGGGGTTTTAATGTTCCATCTTAAATATTAGCATGATATTTAAATGAATATTTCCAACAAAAGAAAACGGGATGTTACAACTCCACCCCCCTTAGGGGAGTTTCATCCCCGAAACGAAATCACGTACCGAATAGGTGAGGATAGTATAGCTGCATGTCTTCCTCTAGCTCCCAAGTTAGGTCCGAGCCCTTCCGGTGCTCCCACTTGACCAACACTTGGCTCAACTCCTTGTTTCTCAACTTTTTCACCTTGTGATCTAAGATCGCAATAGGTGTTTCCACATAATTTAATTTGTCATCGATTTCTAAATCTTCTAGTGGTACGTACGCACTTTCGTCGGCTAGGCACTTTCGCAAGTAGGACACGTGGAAGGTGTTATGTATGGCACTCAACTCTTCCGGCAACTCAAGTTGATATGCCACTTCTCCCACTTTAGCCAATACCCGAAACGGCCCGATGAACCTAGGACTTAACTTACCACGTTTACGGAACCGTATGATGCCCTTCCATGGGGACACCTTCAACATTACAAGATCACCCACTTGAAACTCAATGGGCCTCCTTCTTTTGTCGGCATACGCTTTTTGCCGATCTTGAGCTGCCTTAAGCCTTGCCCTTATCATATCAATCTTGCGGGATGTCAAATCGACCACATCCTTACTTGCAAGCTCTCGTTGTCCCACTTCACCCCAACACACGGGTGTTCTACATTTCCTACCATAAAGCATCTCATACGGGGGCATCCCAATGCTAGCATGGTAGCTATTATTGTATGAAAACTCCACGAGAGGAAGGTGACGATCCCAACTCCCGCCAAAATCGATCGCACACGCTCTAAGCATGTCTTCGAGGGTTTGGATCGTCCTCTCGCTCTGCCCATCCGTTTGAGGATGGTATGCCGTGCTCAGCAGTAATCTTGTGCCCATTTTGGTTTGGAAGTCTCTCCAAAACTGGGAGGAAAATCGAGTGTCCCGATCCGACACAATAGATACCGGTATACCGTGTCGGGACACTATCTCCTTCACATAAATATCAGCCATCTTTTCCGAAGTGTAGGTCTCGCAGATAGGTATGAAATGGGCACTTTTTGTCAGTCTATCTACCACTACCCAAATCGCGTCGTGACCCCTAACCGTTTTTGGCAATTTGGTTAGCAAATCCATGGTGATATGCTCCCATTTCCACTCTGGTATGTCCAACGGTTGCAATTTCCCGTAGGGTTTCTGATGCTCGGCCTTAACTTGCATACAGGTTAGGCACTTACTCACGTATTTGATTATGTCCCGCTTCATGCCGGGCCACCAATAGTCACGTTTCAAGTCATGATACATCTTGGTCGCTCCGGGATGTACCGAATATCGGGACTTATGGGCCGCATCTAGAAGAAGTAGTTTCACATTGCAAGTGTTAGGAACCCAGATTCGACCGAATCGAGTCCTAATTCCGCTACTCTCTTCCACCAAGTTTTTCACTTGGCCCACAATTCTTTCTTTCTTCAAATTTTCCCCTTTGATGGCTTCAATTTGTGCCTCTTTGATCTTGGTGATCAAATCCGAAGTCACCACCATCTTCATTGACCGTACCTTGATCGGGGCATAGTCCCCTTTTCGACTCAAGGCATCGGCTACCACATTAGCCTTCCCGGGGTGGTAATGGATTTCACAATCATAATCCGTTATCGTTTCCAACCACCGCCTTTGCCTCATGTTTAACTCCTTTTGTTCGAAGAAGTACTTTAGGCTTTTATGATCTGTGTAAATAGTGCATTTTACACCATAAAGGTAATGCCTCCATATCTTCAATGCGAAGATCACGGCCGCAAGTTCCAAGTCGTGGGTGGGGTAGTTCGACTCATGCTTCTTCAACTGTCTAGAAGCATACTCTATTACTCTGCCCCGTTGCATTAAAACACAACCGAGACCCTTCAAAGAGGCATCAGAGTATACCACCAGGTCTTCGTTGCCCTCCAGGAGGGTTAAGACCGGTGCTTGGGTCAACTCCCGTTTAAGGCTTTGGAAGGCCTCTTCTTGCTCATTTCCCCACACAAACTTAGCATCCTTTTTAGTTAATTTCGTCATTGGGAGGGCCATCCTTGAGAAGTTCTGAATGAACCGTCGGTAGTAGCCTGCTAACCCAAGGAAGCTTCGGACCTCGGACGGGTTCCTCGGGCGTTCCCAACTTGTTACCGCTTCTATTTTTGCCGGGTCTACCATGATCCCCTCGGCTCCGATGATGTGGCCCAAGAATTGAACTTCTTGCAACCAAAACGCACATTTGGAGAATTTCGCATATAACTTCTCCATTCCTCAACTTCCCGAGTACTTCTCGCAAGTGTTCGGCATGTCCCGCTTCACTTCGAGAATAAACCAGTATGTCGTCTATAAACACAATCACCGACCTATCCAACATGGGCCGACACACGCGGTTCATGAGATCCATGAAAGCCGCGGGCGCGTTGGTGAGCCCAAAAGACATCACCGTGAACTCGTAATGCCCGTACCTTGTTCTGAAGGCGGTTTTGGGGATATCTTCTTCCTTCACCTTCAATTGGTGATACCCCGACCTTAGATCAATCTTTGAAAACCATTTCGCCCCTTGCAATTGGTCGAATAAATCGTCGATCCGAGGCAAAGGATATCGGTTCTTCACCGTGAGCTTGTTTAACTCACGGTAGTCTATACACAAGCGCATACTCCCGTCTTTCTTCTTTACAAACAGTACCGGGGCTCCCCAAGGTGAGACACTCGGCCGGATAAACCCCTTGTCTAAGAGTTCTTGGAGTTGCGTCATCAACTCTTGCAACTCGGAGGGTGCAAGACGATACGGTGCCTTGGCCACCGGTTTAGCCCCGGGCACCAAATCAATCCGAAATTCCACCTCTCGGTTGGGTGGTATCCCCGGTAGATCATCCGGGAACACATCTTTGTACTCGCGTACCACCGGTATATTGTCCATAGATGGACCTTGTTCACGGCTATCGGTGACTATGGCAAGATAGGCCTTGCATCCTTGTAGCAAATACTTCCTCGCTTTATGAAACGAGCATAATTCTGGGAGATCTCGTGTCTCGCCATAGATGGTGACTTGGTTCCCGCTTGGTGAGGTGATTTCTATAGCCTTTCGATCGCATATCACCTTTGCATGATTACGGGACAACCAATCCATGCCCACCACCACCTTGAATTCTCTCATCGCCATGGGAATGAGGTCAATTGGATAATCCTCGTTGGCGATAGAGATTTTGCACTCCCGACATACATCATAAACAAATATAGACTTATCATTAGCAATTTCTACCTCTAAGGGTACACGTAATTTGTCAATTACAAAGGAAGGGTGCTTGGCAAAATCATAGGACACAAAGGACCTATTAGCACCCGTATCAAATAATGTATGTGCAGGCATTGAATTAATTGAAAATGTACCTGCCACGACATTCGGATCAGCTTTGGCCTCTTCGGCCGTCAATTGGAAGGCTCTTGCAGGAGCCTTTTGGGATTCAACTTTCACCCCCGGCCTAGCCCCCTCACTCTTGAGCTTTGGGCATTCAGACTTTCTATGTCCCGTTTGATAGCAGTTGAAACACCGTATAACCTCTGATGGACAATTTGAGACGCCATGTCCCTTCTTCCCACAATTTAGGCATGGGCGGTCCTTGAACAAGCATTCGCCCGAGTGGCCTTTGTTGCAAATCTTACATTTTGAGCTACCACCCTTAGAGTCTTTCTTCTTGGGTGATTCCCCCACTTTCTGCTTCTTTGGGGGATTAGGATTTCCGCCCCTTGAACTGGCCCTTTCCAAGGCTTCTTTCTTCTTCAAGTCAAGTTCCCGTGCCCGGGCAGCATTGATCATTTCCTCAACAAATTTGAATCCGCCGAGGGGCACAAATTCTATGATGTTCTGCTTCAGCATGTTACGGTAGAAGAACATCCTCGTCTCTTCATTGGGTAAAACATCCCCACAGAATTTGACTCGGTCGAGGTACTCCCCCGTTATTTCATCCACCGACTGATGTTCCCCTTGTTCCAGCTTGAGGAATTCATGTTTCAGTTCATTCACTTTGGACGGTGGGCAGTGGTGTTCGGTGAACAAACCCTTGAATTCTTCCCACGTCATAGCATTAACCAACACCTCTCCCTTTTCTTGACATTTTGCATCCCACCAATCCTTTGCCCGGTCTGCGAGTAAGCCCGTGGCAAAGATCACCTTGTCCTCCGGTTCACAACGAACCCTTCGGAACACAGATTCAACATTAATAATCCAACGGTGGCACGCTATCGGATCGACTTCTCCAATATATTGAGGAGAGTGGCAAGCAACAAAGTCCTTAAAAGAGCATCTCCTCTTGGACTTTTCTTTTTCCCCTTGATTGAGGAGAGCAGCTTTCAATTCATCAAAGTTTTCATTCATGGTTTTGAGTAGGTCCACTTGCATAGTGTGGACATAGTCGGGGAGAGCCGCGTTAATTGCGGTCCCCACTTCCTCGGCAATTTGGGCCCTCAGTTCAGCCCTTCTTTGCTCTTCCGCGAGAGCTTCAGCGTTTGGATCAGCCATTTATCTACATATATAGAGATAACAACATGTTAGCTCTGCATTTCAAGTTCCCTTTGCTTATAGCAAGGTTTATGTGATTAATTGGACAATTTCCAATCAACCTGACAGATTTATACGAGGTCTCTTGCCTTAGCATTAACCCGTTTCTATCCGTCCATAACATTTAACGCGATTCACGGTTCTAGTGTTTAACACTCTTCCGTGATTCCCAATATAATGGTCGTAACCTTTTTGGTAACCGACCTCAATTTGGTAAACAAATTTCAAATTCTTATCCTACCAATGCTAAGGATAACGAAATACAAAATTCACTAACCTGGATTCCCATTCAAGCTCAAACCGAACGCTTAACCCGTATCTCGAGCTCGAGGTTTGAGTTCAAGCACCACATGAGTGCTTAATTCTCTCAAACCACGGCTCTGATACCAACTTGTAACACCCGAGTTACAACCGTATCAATAATATCGTTAAAAGAAAACGCCAACGGAATTTGGTCCCAGAAATTTATTTTTTTTTTTTCATAAAGTTAGCGATGATTTTAAACGTTAATAGATACAAAAGTTAGCATTTCAAATATTCGTCATGGTTCCAGTATTTTAAAACACCACGCGGTCTTAAGTCTACACTGTCATTCAAAATGACATCATCTTTTTGAAGAACATAATATGATACTAATCAAAATTCGTCCACAAAACGATCTTCAAGCGTTCGGTTCTTGATCAACTCCGGAGGACATCCAGCTACATGCCTTACGTTTACCTGCACCTTTTCCACTAACCCGTTAGTGTTTAATGCTCTTAGAGGCGATATGATAAGCATTAAAATACAAGAAAGGAGCCAAAATGTCAACAATTTGGAGGCTGAGGTCCAGCGTAAGCTACGTTGGCACCGTAAGCTTACGGTGGCTCCTAGCTGTCTTACGCTGGCCAGAATCTGACCTACGGTGAAGTTTTAGTGCAGAAGCCAGAGTAAGCTACGGTGCCAGAGTAAGCTACGGTGGCTTCTGCATCACAATTTTTCTTTTTGCTACGTAGTTTTTAGCCCGAAGTTATCATTTGGGTCTTTTCTTTTCATGTTCCCAGCCTCCAAAACAACTTGTACACCTATCATTAAGCAAATTCATCATACCTAGATTTATGTGGCATCTTTCGAGCAAGCTACTTACCGGGTTAGTTACCGTATTTCCGACCCATTTGACCCGTTATTAGCCATTTACCCAATACTTTTACTTGCCTACAGTTGGCATCCCATATGCGTTCAACCTGGGCCATCACAGCATTTGTTGCAACTAGTACATTCCTACTACGAACTATGAGCATTGTATGAATTGTGGACTTTCCAAGTAGTAGTCAATGGCGTCTTATCGTTCACGTATGTAACCTTTGTATCATTTAGGAACGACACCACTTGACAACTCAACATGGCTCCCACAACCCCATTCAAGATCAATGCCCATGACACGTTTTGCAACCTTATGCAAGCCTTTGGCTCACCATGGCTCTTATGAGTCATTTAGCAAGCACAAGTATGCATTTCATTGCCAAGTTTACAATCGAAACATAAGTTCATAAAGATCAATAAGATTTGCAATGTTATAACATGTAGGAATACGTTACCTCGTGAACTTGAGCCTCCGCTACCGCCGGTGTTGGTTTGATTATCAATCCCTTCTTCTTGTTTACCTAATTGGTCACTAATCAAGTTAGGACCTCTTTACAACATTATAGCCAACGTGTACACCCAACACTTAGGTGTTAATCATATTACACAACTAGTTTCTCCATGACTAACAAATCAACATTTACAAGTATACTCATCATGTTGTCACATAGCACATATAGCATTCTACATGTCATACGATTTTGTGTCTAGGCATTTTACCACAATTCAAGCATTCAAGTTCACCTAGGCATTTCATCGAACACCTAATGTGCATCTTAACATAAGCTCATGTAATACATTCAATTTGACTACTTTAACCTACCCATTTACATAATTTAGGTGGAATCACTTCTCACCTATCTACATTCATCAAAATTCAACAAATATCATCATGCATACAAGTTATTAAGTTAGCATCAACAATTTGACTTAACCACTACATGATTTTCGTCACCCATGGAACCCCCACATACAACTTATGGTTTAGGCATCAATTACACATACTAAGGTGATTTTTACACCTCTTATCATCATCATATAGCAGTTAGAAGTTCACCAAACACTTGTAGGTTCCAGATTTGTGATGAATCTAAGATTCACTCACATGCAACAAGTTAGGGTTTTACTTACTTGATGCAGAAATGGGTTTAGGTGATGAATAACACTTTCAATTGCACCATAGATTGCAGAAAATCGCAGCTTTAAGCCTTGGATTGCATGAGCTTGATTTTTTTGCTAAGAGTTAGAGGGGAAATCGATTTCCAGGGGTGAATGTCGATCCCCTCTCTTGTTTCCAGCTTTTTGATAAAACAACAATGTCCCATTAACATAAACCACCCCTCTATTTTTCAGCTTTTAACACATTAAGTCCTAAGACTTTATTTTTCATAAGAAACCATTTATTTACCCACATATGACATATCTAACCAAGTTAGGGGTTTTAATGTTCCATCTTAAATATTAGCATGATATTTAAATGAATATTTCCAACAAAAGAAAACGGGATGTTACATCTCAGCAG
>JBCNJP010000010.1:73766974-73814628 GCA_039602395.1 Deinandra increscens subsp. villosa | reverse complement strand
ATCGACGAGCAGCTTGTGAGGGAGTTCTGGGGAACAGCGAGAGCAAATGCTGATAAGACAAGTATTACCGCAACAGTTCAGAAAAGACAAATAGTGATTCTAGAAGAAGATATCAGAAAAGGGCTGAACATCAATGATCGAGCTGTTGATCCGATTGAGTATCCCAAGGAAGTTGTTTTAGCGGGTGCTCAATCTATGGGGTATGAAGGAAAGTTTCCGCCCATTTTTAAGAAGTTGTTGCCGCACTACTGGAGGTCCCTGGCACATTATATGCAGAAATCATTTCTGGGCAAGAGAACTAGCTTTGATCAGCTCAACAAACTTCATGGAACTTCTTTTGTCGCATTGGCCTTGGACTGGAACTTCAACTTCTCCAAGATGATGCTATTAGACTGGATAGGCAATGCTGACTTGAGCGCCCGAGAACAGTTCCTGATGACACCAAGATTCGTACAGATGGTGGTCATGAAGAAATATCCCAGGATTGAAGCGAGGGTGGAAAAACTGGATATTAAGGTAATGGATTGTGGAGTGTTTGGACTACAGACCCAAGACAGAAGGGGTAAAAATAGTTTTCAAGGAAGGCTTGAATGGGTCAAGAGGGGTGCATTTCCCGAGGTGGCAAGGGAACAAGAAGTTGAAGAACCTGAACCTGAAGCTGATGTGCCAACTGTAAATGCATCTGTTACTGAAGATCAAGATATAACAGCAACTCCGGCTGTGAATGTGCAAGAAGAAGAAGTGGTGATACCTTCTGATGAAGAAAATGTTATGGACGATATTTTTGCTAATCAAGGAAATATGGATGATGATATCTATGGAGACTTGGAGCCAATAAATCTTAAAAGATCAAGAGATGTCCTGAATTCATCTTCTAGTGGTGATTCCGTCCCTCAAGAGTTGGATGTGCAGTTCAATGTGAATGAGATGCTCGAAGAGCCTGTCCCCTACCATGAACCATCTCCCAGAAAGAAGACAGATCCAAGGAGTATACGGTTCAAGTTCACAAAGACTAGCTCAAGTCTGTTATTGGTCCATCCAACTAAGTCTAGCTCTCAAAGTCAATCTGTTCAAGAAGAATCAACGGTCCCAAATGTTGAAGATCAACCTGCCCAGGTTCAGACTGAAAGCCCTATTCTGAGTGAACGTAGCCCTGTTCATGAAGAAAGGCAATCTCTGGAGGTTGATAACAATGTTGTTGTACCCAACCCTGTCAGAATAAGTGCCCCTAGTGGAACAAGTCTGCCGCCAACTGTTATTCCAAGCTTCCGCCCACTTCAAGCTGCTGAGCTACCAATTGAGATGAGGATAAGTGCAGACCCTCTCATAAACTTTCTAATGTCTCAGAACAGGATTAGGGAGATTGAGATAAAAGCATTCCAGGAAGAAAACAGAAGGTTAAAGGACAAGGAGGTGGCTGACAAGAATAGAATGAAGTATCTGTATGAGACCTTGATGGACCTGAAGAAGAAGTTTGGTGATCTGAAAAATGTTGTGGAATCAAATAATTCAGGTGCTCCTGGTCAAAGTTCATCACGGGGTGTGCAAGGAACAGAAGCAGTAGATGTGGATGATGGAGATGACACTATCGAGATGTCTAACTATGCCCGAAGTGGAAGGGTCATCTCCAAAGCACCAGAAGGTCACGACAACTGGTTTAAGGAATTCTTTCAAGGACCAGCCCCCACTCAATACACCATTGATGTTGGTGAAAGCTCTATAGATAAAAGGGGGAGTCGTGAAACCATACTGTGCTGGCACTATGACACAGAGAAGAAGCTATTTGCTGTGATCCGTGACGGATACAGTCCAATAGAGTACTATAGAACACGTGCCCAATATCATTCATAGACTGAGCCTGAGATCAGAAGTCTGCTTAGAGCTCCATACATCAACAGATGGAACATCACCGAAGGAGATCTTATTCGAAACAATCTGATGAGCCAATTAGAAAACAATTTTGCAAACTTTGAGCTAAAGCAAGTAAGATGGGTCGAGACTGGAACTGACCCAGTAACTGGTGAGTTATTAGGTGAAACAAGGAGACCACCCACCAAACGCACAAGAGTGATCAATATGTTGGATGAGATCAAAGACGGTACCTTAGTCAAAAACTTTGACTGTTGGTGTTATGATCCAACGACTCACGAGGTGGTGGTTCTCTGCAAAAGAATGAGGCAATTTCGTTTCTACGATCCAGTTGATCTGCTGAGATTTGGTGAAAAAGACATCAAGCTCCTAGCCTCCCAACCTATTCTCGGTGATGAGACTGATATGGAAAATGTTGTAAGGGTAGGGATCTTCCATGGTACGGCTAACCGGATTGTGGCAAATGGATGGTGGTCGAACAACGTGCAGAACACTTTCAGGTTCGATCTCCAGCTGCCGTAGGTAGTCTAATGGTTCATGCCTAGGGGAAGATTGTTGGGCTATATATATTAGAGGCATGAACATTAGTTTTGGGCTTAGTTAGTTTATGTTTTAGGCCATGTGGGCCGATTATGTGTGTTTATGATTGGGCCTATAATGTTTATGATTGGCCCTAGGTTTTGTAAGAGGTAGTATAAATACCTCTCATGTTTATGATCAAGTTAAGCTTTTGGAAACTGTTTACAATTTTCTCTCTATCATTGTGTTTACGATCAGATTCCTTTTGCTTCAAGTTTGTAGTATTTCTCATTCAAGATTCGATCTTTCTTATAGATTGAGTCTCTTTCTTCTACATTCTTCTTGAATCAATCACATACGAGGATTCCGCACTCGTTTGTGATTAAGATATCGTGATTGGTTGTTTTTCGGACCTACACCAACGATTTTTGATTTCGCAGTGAAAAGGCTATCGCGACTGGGTAAGATAGATATAGGTACACCATGACGAGAGACGACTTCTTTCATGTAAATCTTAGTCCGTCTTTCCATACTATCAGTTTCCTTAATCGGTAAGAAGTGAGCGGATTTCGTCTATTGATCCACTATTACCTAGATAGCATCAGAACCAGATCTAGCTCGAGGCAGCTTGGTGATAAAATTCATAGATATTTCATCCCATTTCCACCGTGGAATGACCGGTTCTGGCATTCGGCTTTGACCTTTGAACATGTTAAGCATTTGCCGATGTAAGTCGCTACTTAGGCTTTCATGTTAGGCCACCAGAATTGATCTCGTAGACCGTGATATATTTTGTCTGATCCCGGGTGAACGGAATATCTTGATTTGTGGGTTTCATTAAACACTAGCTTTCTCAAGCCTCCAAAGCTAGGTACCCATAGTCTATCCATAAAGTGCATGGTTCCATCAGGCTTTTCAATCAGTTGTTTCTCCATGCCACCCAGACATTCATTTTCAGATTCTCAGACTTAAGAGCTTCGATTTGAGCGTCACGAACTTGTGACGTGAGATTCGAGTGTATGGTCTGTTGGGATATACATTATGAGGCATGAACATTAGATTGGGCTTACTTGTTTTGGGCCTTGTATGTTTACGATTTGGGCTAGTTGGGCTTATGGGTTTACGATTACTTCAAGGGCTTTTGTAGAGGTAGTATAAATACCTCATGTGTTTATGTTTAATGTCAAGTTTGCTGATTACGATTTTTGTGTTCTTCTTATATTTACGATCGCAAACTCGGTTACAAGAAGATTGATTGTTCTTCATTCAAGACTTGATTGTGTTGCTTGTTCTTCATCTTAAATCTTGTCTTTTTCATCATCTTCTTCTCGAATCACTCACAAACAAGGTTTCCGCACTTGTTTGTGTTTACGATATCGTGCTTGGTTGTTGATTCGAGGTTCCACGATATTGGATTCGAGTGTTTAGCTGGAAAAGGTGTTGGCTTGTGATAGTTTTTGGAGTTTACGATCAGTTCTGGGCTGCTTGTGAAGTTTACGGTTGGTGTTCTTGGTGTTTACGATGGTTTCTAGGCTGGTATTGAAGATTACGATTGGTGTTCTTCATCAAAAGGGTGTTTACGACTTCAAAACTGCATTTTTAAGGGTTTACGATCACGATTACGATTTTGTACGGTGTTTACGACTTCAAGATACAATTTTTGAGCGTTTACGATCGGGATTATGATCCGGAGTTGTTTACGACCAGTGTTTACGACCAGTGTTTACGACCAGTTGTTTACGACCTGAGTTTACGATCCAACTGTCTGATTCAATCGTAAACGGGATCGGAAACTCATTTTTAGACAACTAGTTTTAAGTTTTCCTAAACTTTCGTCATGGATATTGAACCTAGCATGTATCAGAAACTGGACTTTGAGATTGGATCAACTACTCGTCCTCCTAGACTCACATCTGTTGATAACTTTCTTGAGTGGAAATACAGATTTCAGAACCATTTGAAAAGTGTTGATTTGAGACTTTGGAGTTCAGTTGTCAATGGACCGTTCATTCCCACACACATTGAAGCAGGAAAGGTTGGAGTGGTGAAAACTGAAGCAGAATACTCAGATGATGATTGGGAAAAGTGTAACAAGGATGAAAGAGTGTATGCTATCATGACAATGGCGTTGACTCCGGAGATTGCTCAAGGGTTTAAGAAGTACAAGACTGCAAAGAAGCTCTGGGATGCTCTGGTGGTTGCATATGAAGGAAATCCCGATATCAAGGCAAGCCGTAAACAGATGCTGAAGCAGAAGTTCAATTTGTTCAATCACATTCAAGGAGAGTCCTTTGAAGCTCAAGCTCAAAGATTTGTGTCCTTAATCACTAAGATGTCAAGCTACGACGTTGAACCCGAACAGGAGGATAAGAATCTGAAACTCTTGAACAGTTTACCCAAGAACTGGAATACCAGCATTTCAATCATTAAAGATAACAACAAGCTAGATGAGTTAACTGTTGATGAGCTTATTAACAAACTGAAGTCAAAGCTGATTGATGATAAACAGAGAGAGCTGAATCATTTAAGTTCACTCAGTATGGTAGGAAAACTGAATCGGGCTCTCTTATCTGAAGAAGTAGGGTCAAATCAAGCTGGAAGTTCGTCTGGAAATGATTCAAGTGCTAACAGAAAGTCAACTGCATTCGTGGCACGATCTCAAGCAAGTTCAAGTAGAATGGTCAACGCTGATGAGGCTAATTCTACCAATGATCCCAACTTTGCCCTTGGAATGGGATTTATGAACAGTTACCATGCACTTATGGCTGGAACATTAGTGCCTACTGATATGATGTCAGGACAACTGAACCAGATCAATCCTGAAGATGTGGAAATGCTTGATGTTTCCTGGCAAATGGAAATGGCAGTTTTCCACGCTAAGAAGTTTATGGCAAAAAATGGAAGGAATGTATGGAAGGATCAGGACAAGATAAGGATGGGTTTTGATAAGAGCAAGCTTAGACGCTTCAGTTATGATGAGTACGGGCACTTTGCAAGAGATTGTACCAAGCCAAAGAGGGAGAAACCAGAAGAGAAGAAAGCTGGAGATGGTAAAGGGAAACCAGAGACAAAGGCTTTGGTTGTGCAGGACTGTGGAGAGTATCAATGGGCTTCGCAGGTAAGGGAACTCAGTCTGACAGGTACTATGATTGCTCAGATGGAGAATAATGATGAGGAGGAGCATGCATTTATGGTCACAGAGGAAAAGTCAGAAGAGAAAGAACAGAACCTGGTTGAAGACAAGGAAGCTTTTGCAGCCGAGGTCGACAACACAAAGGTATGTAATAATCACACTTGTGCACGTTTAATTCATGGCCTTAGACAACTTTGGAAGAATAGTGAGATAGAATTATTTGATATGCAATGTTCTAGAAGTTCGTTTAAGGGTAGATGGGAAAAGAGTGAGGAGAAAGTTAAAGCTCAGAAATTGGATATAGAGAAATACCAAGCCCTTACCTCTGAGAAGTTTGTCCTGTATGACAATGCTAAGTTAGAGATTGCTGAGCTTAGGAAGCAGGTAGATGAACTCACACATCAGAACAATGAGTTGCAAGTAAAATTAGATGTGAATCAAATGAGAAACAAAAGAATGCTTATAGCTGATAAGGCTTTGTCTAACTGCATAACCGATGTTAGATTTGGTAAGGATAAAGGAGGAATATGAATTAGTTTTTCTGAAAAGAATAAGAATAATGTTCCGAAACCTGTGCCTAGAGATATAATAGGCATGATCTATGAGGAGGATCAGGTAGATAGATCTGAATCAGAAATGCATGAAGCAGGACCTCTCATAGATAGTGTTTTGATTGGTGTGAAACCCATGACTCAAGAGGATTTAGAAAATGAGAAACATATGACCTTTGGTTCGGGTAATCAGAATCGATCAGTGACATTCACTTGTGAATCGAGTTCATCTCAGGAATCATTAAATGATAATGTTAGTTCTTCTGATGTTTTTGTTTCTTGTGCAGATGAAGTAGGGATCAAAGATGTTTCTGAGAAGGATGCTGAATGTTTGAGAGTTAAAGAGTGTCATGAGTCTAGTAGTTCAAGTTCTGGTTTACCTAAGGACGATGTTTTGGCATCTGTGTCTGAACTTAATGTGTCCAAGTCAAAACAATTATTGATGTCTATGTCTTCAAAACATGTTTCTAATTCTAATGAAGTAGTTAATGGTTTTAAAATTCGTGTGCCCAATACTAAAGCTGGTCGTGAGTCCAAACCCAAGGAATTTGTTCCTTATCCCCAGGTTGTGTCTACCTTTAACAGAACCAAGAAATCAAAATCGGAACAATTTTGTTTAATTACGCAACCTGAGAAATTTTCAAAACATTTGATACACAAATGGGAAGCCTGAATGGGAGTCATCTTACCCAAGGCGTTCATATGTCTGTAGTCATGTGAATGGGCCAAGAATTATGAATTGTTTTCAGTGTGGAAAACCAAGGCATTTTGCTGCAAATTGTTTTAATAGACCTTATCAACCATACTATCCGCAAAACCCACGGACTAGTATGTTGCAAAAAATGATGACGGGTGGAAACAAAAGTCAGAAACAACAAGCTTTGTCTCAGGGGAAGCAAAGTTCGAAACCAATGAAGAGTCAACAGTCTAAGGTTTTAAACACTAAAACTCCAGTGACAAGGCATGTTGATGAAAAATGGAATGTGGCCAAAACTCCAAAACCGACCTACACACCTAAAGGAGTTTATCAAAGAAAAGATAAGATGAAATCTGAACTTGTTGAAAAACAGGTATCCAAAACAAAAGGGCATTCTCAACCTAAAGGTAAAACAAAGGTTAAGAAACAGATTTCAAAATCAAAAGATGTTTCTCAAACAAAACAGGTTATTCAAACATAATTAAAACTTGAATGGACACCTGTCAAGAAATATGCAGATAAAAAGGTCACGTCTCCACAGAAGAAACTTGCAACTGTTAAACATTCAACCAATGTGTCAAAACCTCAGAAATACACTTTGTGGAAACCAAAACTCAACGCTCAAAGTTTGAGTGTAACTGAATCAAAATCAGGAATGTCCTTTCAGTTAGTCAACTACATTGATTCCAAGGGTGTGCCCAGATCAGTTATGGCCTGGGTACCTGACTCTAACTGATCTTTGATTCATGTAGGGACAGCCGAGAAGAACTCTCAACAATCTCTGGTACGTTGATAGTGGTTGCTCCCGACATATGACCGAAGATTTATCGCTTTTGGAAGAGGTTCAAGATTTCAATGGTGGAGGTGTATCTTTTGCTGTTGGAGTAGGTGGCAGGATCAGCAAGAAAGGTGTGGTGAAGAATGGCAGCTTAACGTTCACAGATGTTCATTATGTAGAATAATTATCACATAGTCTGCTCAGTGTTTCACAGATTTGTGATCGAGAATATTCTGTGTTGTTTAATAAGAAGGAATGTATCATCCTCAAGCCTGGAGTCAAGATTCCTGAGGAGTGTACCTTGATGCATACACCAAGACGAGCAAATTCTTATCTGCTCAACATGGGCAATCCTCCGCCATCTGATGTGGCCTGTCTTATTTCAAAGCAAAATGAAAATCTGGCATTGTTATGGCATCGTCGTTTGGGACATGCCAACATGAAGAATCTGACCAAGCTGGCAAAGGGAGAGCATGTTAGAAATCTCCCGATCAAGGACTTCACATCAATTGAGAAGTGTGTTGCATGTGCTAAGGGGAAGCAGCACAAGTTACCTCATCGTTCTAAAATGACAAACTCTATTTCATCAGTGTTGCAACTACTTCATATGGATCTCTTCGGGCCAATGCAAGTACTAAGTATCAGCAAGTTTGCATATTGCCTGGTGATAGTGGATGACTTCTCTCGGTTTACTTGGGTGTTCTTTTTGTCAAACAAGTATGAAACTCCAGAACTGGTGAAACAGTTCGTTACTCTCATAGAGAATCAGATGAGTAAGAAAGTGAAGGCAATAAGATCAGACAATGGAACAGAGTTTAAGAATGCTGAATTGAATATGTTCTGTGGAGAAAAAGGTATAGAAAGGCAGTACAGTGCACCATACACACCTCAACAGAACGGTGTTGCTGAAAGAAGAAACAGAACACTCATTGAAGCTGACAGAACTATGTTGTGTGAAGCGAGATTACCAATTTTCTTTTGGGCCGAAGCAGTCAACACTGCTTGTTATGTGCAGAATCGGGTACTTTTGAACAAGCGACATGAGAAGACGCCTTATGAGATTATTTATGGAGAAAAACCAAGGGTGGGGTACTTCAAGACCTTCGGGTGTCCTTGCACAGTTGTAATTCAGTCTGATGTGGGGAAATTCGAAGCAAAGGCTGATGAATGCTACTTTGTTGGGTATTCTGCAAATAGTGCTTATCGTGTCTAAAACAAACCAAAATGATAATTGAGGCATTCAATGTTGACTGGTTGGAAGACAATCCAACTGATGCAGGAACTGGACCAGACTGGATTTTTGATTATGGATCATTGTTTGAAGGTTTCAACTACTCAAGCATGTTTCCTGGTCTGGAAGAAGAAGAAGACATCATTGCTCCAGCTCCTGAAGTAAGGCCATCTGTTGAAAATGTTAGAGACAGTGTATCAGCAACAACTCCTAAGGATGATGTTGTGGATGTTCCAAAATCTTCAAGAACTCATGATGATCAGAAGGAGTCAGAAATCCAAGGTATGAATAATAATGTTAATGATACTAACCGCCTGTTTCTATTGCAGTAGCAGATGTTCAAACGACAAGAATCAGAAGAGATCATCCTCTCAGCAATGTGGTTGGACTAGTGTCAGCAAGGGTCACCACTAGAAGCCGCACGGGTGACATCAACCACTGCATGTACTCATGTTTCATCTCCCAAATAGAACCTCCAAACATGATGGTAGCACTTAAAGATCCGAGTGGGATGGAGGCTATGCATAATGAACTGAATCAATTCTCAAAATTGGGAGTGTGGCGTCTAGTGGAAAGACCAGAAGATAAAAAGGTTATACCCACAAGATGGTTGTATAAGAACAAGAAAGATGATATGGGAGTGATTATAAGAAACAAAGCCAGATTGATTGTTCAAGGTCACAGACAGGTTTACGGGGTGGATTATGATGAGGTGTATGCACCAGTGGCGAGATTGGAAGCAATTCGAATATTCCTTGCTGTTGCAACGTATCTCAATTTTACCGTGCATAAGATGGATGTGAAGACAGCCTTCCTTTATGCTAAAATTAATGAAGAAGTTTATGTGGCTCAACCACCAGGGTTTGTGGATGAAGAGCATCCAGATCATGTGTATCTTCTGGATAAAGCCCTGTATGGTTTGCATCAAGCTCCACGCACGTGGTAAGAGACTCTATCAAAGCATTTGGTGGAGAATGGCTATACAAGGGGAGTGGTTGATCAAACCTTGTTCAGGAAGAAGGTGAATGATGATATCATCATGGTGCAAGTTTATGTGGATGACATCATCTACGGGTCAACAAATGAAGAATTATGCACCGAATTTGAGGAAATCATGAGAATGAAATTTGAGATGAGTGATCAAGGGGAGATGAACTTTTTCCTGGCATTACAAGTGAAACAAGATGAATCTGGGATTCTCATTCATCAAGCAAAATATGTGAATGAGATTCTGGCAAAGTACAAGATGCATGACTCCAAGCCCATCTCCACTCCCATGGAATCCCGGCCTCTACTGACAGCAGATGCAGATGGGGAACCAGTGAGTGAATTCATGTATCTTTCAATGATCGGGTCACTCATGTACCTAACAGTAAGCATGCCAGATATCATGCATGCAGTTTGTGTGTGTGCACGTTACCAGGCTAATCCTAAACTCTCTCATTTAGCTGCTGTTAACCGTATTTTTAGGTATCTGAAGGGCAGGCCTCGACTTAGAGTTTGGTACCCAAAGAATACTGATTTCTAATTATTTGCATTTACTGATAGTGATTATGGAGGTAGGGATCTTGACAGGAAATCAACAACTGGTGGATGTCAGTACTTGAGAGACAGACTCATCTCATGGCAGAGTAAGAAGCAGCATACCGTGTTTAAGTCAACTGCAGAAGCTGAATATGTGGCAGCATCAGCTAGATGCTCGCAGGTAGTATGGATTCAAAATCAGCTCACTGACTACGGTATGGAATTCATTAATACTCCAATTTTTTGTGATAATGCTGCTGCTCTGCAAATTGTCAAGAATCATGTTCAACATTCCAAAATAAAGCATATAGATATCAAGGTACATTTCATTCGTGTTTGCTATGATAGGAAGTTGATTCCGTTAGAAAAGGTAAGCTCAGATCAAAATGTTTCTGACCTTTTCACAAAACCCCTACCTCGTCAAAATTTTGAAATGTGTGTTGAAGGCCTAAGGATGATTGCCTTCGAGGAATGATCAGATCAGAACTGTTTGTACCTAGTTGTTTTCCTTTTAAAAAATGGGTGTTTTATGTTTCAAAAGCCTCATAAAAACAGGGGAAGAAATGTCATTGTTTCAGAAAATCTGAAAAATCTGTTTGAGGTTTTTATAAAGTCTTTTGTTTGCCTTGAGTTGGTAGGAAGTGATATAAATGTCCAAGACAATCGGTGACTGACACGTGTAAGGCTGAAGTGAAAGATTGCTCAAAGATGATATGTCGGTAAGCTCAACCCAAAACTATTATCATCAATGTAAGTGCAGTAAACTTAACTGCTATATATGTTTAGTTTCCCGTCCTAGTTTACATGGTTTAAAAAGCTGAGTCCCAGCAAAAATGGGTTGAGAGTGGTATCTACCTAGTATTCACTTTCTCACACGCCATGTTCTGCTGTTATGACAACACCACAGAAAAGAAAAATGAAAACAAAAAGAAAAATGAAAACAAAAGGAAAAATGAAAAGAAAAAGAAAAAATAATAAAATAATTATTTTGTTTGGTCTTCTTAGCGTGCTTATGCGGCCGACCTGATCACCAACTGATAATTAAAGACATAAGTGTTTGTCATGACGGTGTTGCATGGTTCCTCAAGTTGGGGGTTTGTGAATCCTCAATAAACTCTGAGGTTGGGTAGGTTTTGCTATGAGCAATTGGGTGTGGGGATGATTAAACATGACGGTAATATTGTACCATAATTAAGCACTTCAAAACAACTTAATGTGAGTTTGTGTGGTATAAAATTCTGGCAATTGTTTAGAGCGTCAAGTAACAGAAGCTGAAAAGGGTTCCTCAGTCAAAGATAAGTCTGGTTTGATCCATGAAAAACATCAGCTTCAAGGCAAGTATGTTTTTATCTCAGTTTTAGGTTATCTTAACTTTATGCTTTTTATATTCATTTAAAAAAATAAAAAAATATATATAAAAAAAATCTTTGAATATTTAAAATTATATTTTTGTTTTATGATCATGATCATATACTCGGGGTATGAGTCTGAGGGGAAGTTTTGCAATTCTCAATTTTTTCAAAATTAACAATTTTTCAAGTGTTTTATCTTTTAAATGAGGTTTGGGTGTATTTTAAAATGTTTACAAATCATGAGGGGGGCATTTTGAAAATTTTCATTATCAGAACCCTCACCGCTCATTTCCGATTTTCAATTCCGATCCACACTCAAAATCTTCTCTGCGTTTACGATCGGCCAAATCAAACCCTAACCACTGCCGCCCACATCGCCGGAAGCTGCATTCCGACCACCTCCGGCCATCTTCTGAGTAAACAGATCACACCACTTCCTTCGCCCTCATTTTCCGACCACAAAACCCTGGTCAATCGATAGTTTCTTGTCATCTCGTCGGATTATTCACGGATTTTGTGTTCTTGTTCACCCGGTGATCATCGTCATCTTTATCCGTGTTTCGAGTCGATTTCTCGTGATTAGGAGCCGTCGTTGTGGTTATTGATCGATAAAGGTAGTGTTAGATGTTTACATTGCATATTTGATGTGTTTTGAGGTGTTTACGAGATGTTGCAGGTACAAAAATGGCAGACCCCTGCATATACGATCGTCGAGAGATTGAAGACGACGTTTCGAGTTTCCGATGGTGTTTACGATCCCGATGTTTACGATCGGCGTTCACGATTCCGTGTGTTTTCGACAATGATTAAGATTGGGCTTCATGATTACGATTGAACCAGTTTTGTCCCGATCGTGAACCCAATTATTGGATCGTAACCCAAATTTAAATCGTAAACATTTGAATAAACCCAAAAATGATTTTATTTTCTTATAAAATTCAATTGTTTAAGATAAAATTATATGTGTTTAGTTAATGTAAGGAAAAATAGAGCTTGGAAGATTTCCGGCTGAAATGCCAATTTTACTAGTTCCGGCTGAAGTTGAAGTTGAAGCGGAACAGGCAGTTCAAGCGGAAAGAAGCAGTTTTGTTACTTAGCGAATATTCCGGGTGAACTCGATTATCCACCAGATAAAGAGTTCAACCTAACTTTTCCTGAGAAGTCTTTTCAGAAGTCCAATCCTGCAAAAGCTTCTCGTATGCTTCTAAATCAAATTCAAGCCGCTCTCCTAAAGTAGATTGTTGCTGCCAACACGCAAGTCATTCCGATTGTCGATGTTTATTCTTTTGGTAGTTTGTATTTGACTTTTATGTTTACGGTCTAGATTAGATCGCATGAGATCAAAGGCTGTCATTGATCTCATCAGCACTATATATAGCATGTAATCTCTTAGTTTACAAACACGGTCATCACTTGTAATATTGTAGCTTTGAGTTAAAGTTAATGCAAATAGTGCCGAATATTCGATATTTCGTTGTCTTTACTATTTTGCAAATCAAGCATTTACATTATACAAGAGCTTAATATCGCTTAAGTATAGTGAAATATAACTGTAATTCCGCAGGGTTATATTTGCAAGTAAAGGGCTTAGTTTTAGTTTATTCATAACTAATAATGATCCTACAAGTGGTATCAGAGCCTTGGCTCTCACTTTGAAGACTTTATGTGCTTCAAAGTCGATACTTTACTTGCTTACTTTACAAGATTCGTTGTTTTATCTTTCTAAAGGTTTTTCAAAATGAGTGATTTCAGTTTAAGTTGCCCAAATGGCTCCTCCAACAAACCACCAATGTTCACTCCTGATGACTTTGGTACCTGGAAACTCAGGATGGAAGGTTTTGTTAGGATTTTGGACCGTCGTATTTGGAAATCTGTCACTGAAGGACCCTACTCACCAATGGTTTCATCTGCTGATGATGCAGAAGTCAAAATACCTAAGCCATTAGATAAATATGTTGAATCTGACTACACTGCTCTTGAATTTGACCATAAGGCATACTGGACTCTACAGGCTGCACTTCCTAATTCCATTTTAAGTGGCTTTAAAGGATATAAAACTGCATTTGACATGTGGAATGCCTTAAGTGAAATGTATGAAGGAACCAGTGAAGTAAAAGAAAACAAGAAAGATGTTTTAAAACAAAAGTATGAAAACTTTACTTTTAAATCTGGTGAAACAATGACAAACCAGTACTTGAGATTTGTCTCATTGCTTGATGAACTCCAAAAAGTGGATGTTAAACTAGAACAAGTAGATGTGAACAGAAAATTCCTACGTTCCCTGCCTTCTGTGTTGACAGTTTACACAGTAAGCATCAGGGAATGCAAGAATTTGAAAAAGATGAGACTCAGTGAACTTCATGGCATACTCAGTGCTTATGAAATGGAACTAGATCTTAAACAAAGCTCATCTTCTGAATCAACTCAGCTGTTCTCACCTGCACTAGTAACCACTGATTTTAACAGTCAAAGGTCTTCTAACTCATCATCATACTCCTCACCTATAGTCAGTTTCCCTGAGACACCAAGGTGTCAAGAGAACTTTTCAAACTCTTTTGAAAGTTCTCACAATGCTCATGTAGCAGCTTACTCTTATCAAGGTTTCATACCTGAAGATCTTGAATGCAAAGGTGCTGATGATTTAGAAGAAATGGATATAATGACCCAACTTGCCATGGTTTCTGTAAGAGCTCAAAGGTTTTACAAAAGGACAGGTAGAACCTACAAGGGAGCAAAAGGTGCTCACATAGGCCTTGACAAAAGCAAAGTCAAATGCTACAACTGTCACCAACTTGGTCACTTTGCAAGAGAATGCTCTCAACCAAGAAGAGAAGTACAGAATCAGAACCATGCTTAAGGGAAAAATCATGGAGGAAGCAACTCAAACAACAACAATTCTGGAAACAACTCAGGTTCACACCCCACCCCACCAAAGCCAACCGGAAGTCAAAATCATCAGAACGTGGTAGCTGCTGTTGCAAATCAAACATCAGGTGTTGAATGGGAAGATTTCGTTGCTGAGTTTGAACCCATTAACTATGCTTTAATGGCCAAATAGGACTCCATCTCAGATCAGGTAAATTCTATCCCTGAGAAAGTCTTAGAGAATCTATGTAGTCCTGCCTGCATAGAACAAGTGGCAAAATATCGAAATCACAACACTGATTTGATTGATGAAGTTTCAAACTTAAATTAGTTAAAGGAATGTTTTAAGAAAACTGAATCATCATACATTTCAAAAATTGAAAACTTAACCAAAGAGTATGAACAGTTAAAACAAACCAACTCAGTGCTTGAAACACAGCTTGATGACTTGCTGTCAAAACTTGAAAAATCAGGTAATGAAACCAAAGATGCTAAGGCTGAGGTTGATGTTCTTGAGATCAAGCTGAAAGATGCTTTGTTTACTTGTGATAAATTTCAAACAGCAAACAAAAAGGCTGAAAAACTGTGGATGGGAGGGATGTATGGTAAAGCAGGTGTTGGCTATAACTCTGTTGAGCCACCAATTGAATACTCACCTGCAATCAAACCAATTGAAGCTTTAAAATCAGAATGTAAAGTCAGTCTCACAGTTGATGACATCTCATCACAATCCAGTTCTGAAAACACTGTTGAGTCTAAGAAAATTGATGTCACTGCTGCTAGCACATCTGCTTCAGCTGACCAATTAAACATTTTGAAACCATCAATTGCTGTTCCTCCACCAACTGTTTATGAACCTAAGGATTCAAAAGTTGGAGGAAAGCAACCTGAGCAACCACAGGGAAGTCAAACTCAAAGGTTTGGTCAACTGAACTTTAATCAAGTAACCAAAACTGAATCTCCCAGGAAATTTGAAACCAAAATTGTTGAGTGCATGTGATGTGGTGAACAAGGTCACCTAGCTGATTTCTGTCAGTTTAACCCAATGAATAAAGTTAAACCATTTCAAAAACCAAAACCTGTTTTGAAACCAAAGGCTGATTTTCAAAAGAAGCTCACAGGAAGAATCTCACCTGTGAAAAACCACACTTTGAAGCATTTTGGATCTGAATCCAACAGAGTTTTAGTTGGTAATGATAGAAATGGTAGTTTCACTATCTTAAAGCAAAATCGTTTTCCGGTTGAAGTTCAAGCGGAACATTTTTTCGCTCGAACTCATGTTCAACCGGAAAATAAATTTCAACCCAGATCAGCTACTGCTCCAAAGCAGAGACCTCAAGTTCATTTTGCTGATGGGTTTGAGCATTTTGAAGCTCAAGGAAGAAGAAACCCCTCCAGAGGAAAAGTCACCTCTAGAGAAAATTTTTCAAGAAACAGCAAACCCAATCAATTTGAAACTGTATTTGCAAATGGTTCAAGTGGAAATCATTATGTTCCACTTTAGGGGGGGAGTTTAAATCAAAGCAAACATTTTCCTCAAAGATTTTCAAAATCACCTGAAAGAACTAAGTTGGTTAATCAAGAAAGTGAAAAACTCAAGAAACTAACCAACAAGCAAAGAAAGTCTAAAGAATATAGGGATAGAAAAATTGCTGCAAAAAGGAACACTAAAGATGAAAGGTCTAGTCAAACAAGTGCTCAGTATGAGAACTTCAGTTTGGACAATGATGATCTGCTAAATGAAGCTCCAGTAGTTAATACTCTAGTACTCAAAGAGTACAAGTATAATGATGCTTATGGCAGACCCAAGACCACTCAGGCTTGGGTCCCCCATAGAAATTAATCATTTCTGATATGTGCAGGTGCAAAATAAAGGCCAGAATAGCCTATGGGTAGTTGACAGTGGTTGCACTTGCCACATGACAGGGAATAAGCACATTCTGGAAAATACAAAAAGAATCAATGGAGGACCAGTTGCCTTTGGAAGCACAAAAGGCCATATCACAGCACAAGGTGATGTGACAAATGGACTGGTAAAATTTGACAGAGTCAATTTTGTTGATACATTGAATTTTAATTTTCTTAGTGTTTCACAAATGTGTGACAAGAACTTGAATTTAATGTTTAATGAGAGAGAGGCAATAGTTCTCAAACCTGGTGTTAAAATTCCTGATGAAGTGATAATGCTTAAGGCACCTAGGAGAGATGGACTATACATTTTGGATATGTCAGTGGCTACACCTTCATGTGGCACTGCTTGCTTTGTATCCAAAGCCTCAATTGACGAATCTGATCTTTGGCATAGGAGGTTAGGTCATGTGAACTACAAGAACATGAACAGAATTATAAATTTAGGCTTGGTTAAGGGTCTTCCTAACAAGCACTTTATTTGTTCTGAAAACTGTGTGCCATGTCTCAAGGGCAAGCTACACAGAACCTCTTTTAAGCCAAAAGTTGAATCTTCAATCTCAAAACCTCTAGAGCTTTTGCACATGGACTTATTTGGTCCAACTAGAGTAATGAGTCTAGGAAAAAGGTCATACTGCTTTGTTATAATTGATGATTTTTCTAGATATACTTGGGTTTTCTTTCTCAAAACAAAAGATGAAACTGCTGAATTGTTGAAAACTCTTGTCATTAATTTAGAAAATCAATCCAATCTTAAAGTCAAAACAATCAGATGTGACAATGGCACAGAATTCAAAAATCATGTTCTGAATTCATTTTGTGAGGAAAAGGGAATTTTGAGGCAATTTAGTTCTCCTAGAACTCCACAGCAAAACGGTGTTGCTGAAAGGAGAAATAGGACATTGATTGAAGCTGCCAGGTCAATGTTGGCAGACTCTAAGCTCCCTGTGATATTTTGGGCTGAAGCAGTGAACACTGCTTGCTATGTCCAAAACAGGATCTTAATTGTCAAGGGAAAGAATAAAACACCTTATGAGCTTTGGAGAAAAAGGAAGCCAAACATTTATTTCTTTAAGCCATTTGGTTGTCCTGTCACTATTTTAATAACCAGTGAATCTTTGCCTAAGTTTGCTGAAAAGGCAGATGAAGGTTATTTTGTTGGCTACTCTGGTGTGTCAAAGGCATTTAGAGTATACAACAAGAGAACTAAAATTGTTGAGGAAACCATAAACGTATCTTTCAATGAAAAATCTGCCAACAATTTTAAGTCTCAGCCAAGCTGGTTATTTGATATTGATGCACTAACCACTGCTTTCAACATAACTGTTGATAAGCCTGTGAGCTCTCTAGTGCAGGAACAAAACTTTAACAGGTCTGCTGATGAGCATTAGAAGAAAAATCAAACTGTTAATGAGAAGTCAATCTTCTTCTCTTCAATGAGTTCTCAACCTGTTTTCCCAAGAAATGACAAGAAACTGACTGAAATAATTCAAATTGAAGAAGAAATTGTTCCGCTTGAAGTTCAAGCTGAACATATTTCTCCGGTTCAAGTTCAAGCGGAAAATAAAATTTCAGAAACTGAAGAGAATACTGAATCAGAGTCAAATGAAGCTGGAAACTCACATGAGCTCTCTAGTGCAGGAACAAAACTTTAACAGGTCTGCTGATGAGCATTGGAAGAAAAATCAAACTGTTAATGAGAAGTCAATCTTATTCTCTTCAATGAGTTCTCAACCTGTTTTCCCAAGAAATGACAAGAAACTGACTGAAATAATTCAAATTGAAGAAGAAATTGTTCCGCTTGACGTTTAAGCTGAACATATTTCTCCGGTTCAAGTTCAACCGGAAAATCAAATTTTAGAAACTGAAGAGAATACTGAATTAGAGTCAAATGAAGCTGGAAACTCACATGATAACACATCAAATGAGCTCAATTTAGATCATCTGATCTACAATTCAGATACCAATTCTCTTGAATCAGTTGGAGTTTCAGATCCTATGTCACAATTTGAAAATGTTGAGCTTGATCACAGACTTCCTCAGCTCAACATACCCTCAAATGGAAGAAGCCATGAATTTCCTATGTTCATTGATAGAAGAATCAACAGAGATCATCCAGCGGGAAATATTATTGGAGAAGCTTCAGCTCCAGTGCTGACAAGAAGTAGATCTGCAAATGCAAATATCTGTTTGCATGCTGCGTTTTTGTCTCAAGAAGTACCCAAGAAGGTAGCAGATGCCTTAGAAGACAACAGCTGGGTAGAGGCAATGCAAGAAGAACTATTTCAGATAAACAAGCAAAAGGTTTGGGAATTGGTAGATCTGCCTGATGGAGCAGAACCAATTGGAACAAAATGGGTGTTCAGAAACAAGAAAGATGACAGGGGAATTGTTATCAAGAATAAAGCAAGACTGGTTGTGCAAGGCTATGTAAAGGAAGAAGGCATTGATTATGATGAAGTTTTTGCACCAGTAGCCAGGTTGGAAGCAATCAGAATCTTCCTAGCCTATGCTGCATTTAAAGACTTCCAAGTATATCAAATGGATGTAAAAAGTGCTTTTCTGTATGGCCTCCTGGAACAAGAAGTTTATGTTAATCAACCTCCTGGTTTTGAAGACCCTTACCATCCGAACAAGGTATGCAAGCTAATCAAAGCTTTGTATGGTCTCAAACAAGCCCCTAGAACCTAGTATGAAACTCTTTCTAATTTCCTTCTAGTGAATGGCTACAAGAGAGGAGCAATTGACAAAACTCTTTTTGTTAAAACTGTTGGTAATGACATGCTAATGGTACAAATTTATGTTGATGATATTATTTTTGGTTCATCTAACACTTTGTTGTGCAAGGAGTTTGAAACTTTGATGCAGTCAAAATTTGAAATGAGCTCCATGGGAGAACTAACCTTCTTCCTAGGGCTTCAAGTAAAGCAAACTGTAGATGGAATCTTTCTGAATCAATCAAAATACATCCAAGACATGCTGAAGAGATTCGACATGTTATCATGCTCAAGTGCCAAGACTCCAATCTCCACTTCCCACAAGTTGACTAATAACTTAAGTGGAAAGCCAGTGGATGTGCACATGTATAGAGCAATAATAGGCTCTCTGATGTATCTCACAACTAGTAGACCTGACATCATGTTCAGTGTTTGCTTATGTGCTAGATATCAATCTTCTCCAAAAGAGTCACACATGCTCGCTGTTAAGAGAATTTTCAAGTACCTAAAGGGGCAACCCAAACTGGGTTTGTGGTATCCCAAGAACTCTGACTTCTCTTTCAAAGCATACACACACAGTGATTATGGAGGATGTGATATAGATAAGAAATCAACATCAGGAGGATGTCAATTTCTAGGAGAAAGGCTTGTCTCTTGGCAATGCAAGAAGCAAACATGTGTTTCTACTTCAACTGCAGAGGCTGAGTACATTGCTGCCTCAAGTTGTTGCAGCCAAGTCCTTTGGATCCAAAATCAGATGCTTGATTATGGAATCACATTCATGGAGACTCCTATTCTTGCAGACAACAACAGTGCCATTTCCATCATCAACAATCCAGTAAAGCACTCCAAGACCAAACACATTGACATAAGGTATCATTTTATTAGAGATTGTGCTGAAAAGAATTTAATCAAATTATTTAAAGTTCACACTGATCATCAACTGGCAGATTTGTTTACAAAAGCTTTCGATGAGGCAAGATTTTTCTACCTCATCACAGCCATTGGGATGATGAACTTTGAATAAAACTTTTCACAACTTTAATAAAAGAAAGAGATGTGCTCAAGAGTCCGTCTCTTGATACAAAAAGAAAAAAAAAATAAAGAATTTCTTGTGTTAATTGAAGATTATTTCAGTTCATAGTCAATAACTGCTGTCAATACTATGAAAAATCGACACAAATTTTCAAAATTTATGTGTTTTGGATTTTCCGGTTCAAGTTCAGGTTCAACCTGAAAGAACAACTTTTGAAATTCACCAGGTGAACTTCAACCGGAAAAATGCTTTAAATTTGACGTGGAAACTTGTTTTTGAAAACAATTCTTCCAAGCGGAAAACTTGTCCGCTTGAAGTTCAAACGGAAGAAATTTGGTTTTTAAAATAAAGGAGAAAATGGGTTCTGCCTGAACTTCTGGGTCAACAAAGTCAAGGAATCATTTAATTACCCGGAATGCACAATTTTCTAAGCGAATATTCATTTATTTTACCCATTGAATTTTTAACTGTTCAATTCCGAGGTTTCAGTAAATTAGTTTTTGGATAAGGGCATGCTTTAACCAGTTGTACTGTATAACCCCTAAAGCACCTGTCCCATCCATCAATGAACCGTCGATTTACAACCTCTCTCCTCCACGTCATCTCCGAAAAGGTAAAAAGCCCTAAATTGCCGTCATTTTCCCCATTTCTCGCAACACAACTCAGAAATTACTCCCCAAACCCTCTCAAACCATCTCCGATTAACTCCCACAAAACCGTCGACATCCTCGAATTCCGTCAACAATGGCTCCGAAGGGAAAGGCCAGTGGCAAGAAGCCAGTTGGTGACTCAAAATTTTCGGTAGAACACAACCTGATGGCATATCTTGAACCACCGTCCAAGACTGATATCTACAATGGAATGATCGAGTTCATCAAAAGCTCTCACCTCCATCATGCGCTTACTGTCGAAGCCGAAATCTTTGAAGAGGTGATGGAAGACTTTTGGGTTCACGCTAGGGTTACTGACGAGGCGAGCGGAAGTGATAAAATCGTGTCAACTGTCCAAGGGAAGGAAGTTGAAATTGATGAAGCAAAGGTTCGAAGGCTGTTGAAACTGAGGGATGAAGGTGGATACGGAGAGATAGATCAGAAAAGATATCTCCGCCTATTCAGAAACATTGGATATGGTGGCTCCCTGCACAACAAAACTATCAAGAAGGGGCAGTTACCATACAAGTGGAGATTTCTCGCACACACACTTCTGGTGTGTCTATCTCCAAAGAAGGGAGGTTTTGATGAGCTCTCCGGTGAGCAAGCCTCTGCCTTCTACGCTGTGGTCAAGGGTGAGAACTTTAATTTTTCCAAACAAATTTTTCAAGCCCTAAAATCCAATGTTCATTCTGAATATGTTTACTTGTATCCCAAATTTTTGACCTATATTCTCAAAGAAGAGTACCCATGTATAGTATGGCTTGGTACAATTTTGCACCAAAAACTTCTGAATGAGAAAACATTTTCAAACCTTGCTTTAAACAAATCTCCATTTCTTGGAAGGGATACTGACCACCCCTTACCAATTCCAAGGCAATTTCCTCATGAACCTGCTACAGTAGAGGTTCAACCGGAAATTGTAGGAGTGACTGAGCTCCCTGCTCAAGATGACAGAGCTGTAGACCTAACAGTTTCTGATCCCACATCTGTCCCAGCTTCCTCTTCACTAATAGTTTTTCAAACCAAAAAGAGGAAAGCTTCCACAAACACTTCCACTGCCACCTCCTCATCAAACTCACCTCCTGTCATTTTCAAGAGACAGAGAAAAATGGTTACTAGGTCTACTCCACCTAGCACCACCAACCAACCTGAAGCTTCAAACCCCGTTCAAGGCAAAAAGCCTAAACGGAAACTGGTAAATTTGGGATTCTCTCTTAGGGATGAACCTTCTGTTGAGGGGGAGTCATTAGAAGCAGATGTAGCTTCCCCATCTGAAAATCTTTCACCCCTACAAGCCCTGTCACCTAGGAGTGACAGTGCTCTCAATCTTGGCTTAAATGAAGGTGTTATTAACTCACCTGCCACATTACATGAGAACATCCTGATAAGCCAGGACACTGTAGCACTGCAACCCCACTCCTCACCGGAGGTGAATCTCAGTGGTTCTGAAGATATTCATGCAGAAAGGGCTGCTGCTGCCCAAGTATCCCAACTGGAGCTTGGTGTCAGCAGTAACATCAATAAGACCCAATCTGCGGCAATCTTCTCTGAATCAGCACCCAGAAGTCCTTCATTGGAACCAAGGGTTGTTGAAACAGCAGAAGAGAATCCCAGGTGCCAAGAAGCCATGGGTACCAATGCTGATCAATCTAGGATTGATAGTTTGGTTATTTCCAAGGATACTGGCAAAAAGCCAGTTGAGGATAGTCTTACACTACCTGAATTGACGAAACTGTACCTTTCTCTGCAAGCACAGGTTGAAGCTCTTAACTCAACTGTTGCCAAATTGGTTCAAGCTGATCCTACTCCAACTGAAGCAGGTCCTTCAAACCTTACCAGAGATGCTGAAGAAGTTCTTGCAACTGATGAAGCTGATACTGTCAAATTGGGGGAGAAGTTACTGTCAAAACCTATTATCACTGAAATCGAAGAGGTAGAAAGGATACCGGCTGAAGTAAGAGCCACAGCTTGCCAAAAGATTGGTATAGAGCCTTTTTCTGTTGAAGAGTGTTGGGTGAATATGAAGTGCAGTCAACTGATTGCTATTTCTCCTTTTGAGGACCCCAACCTCACCGAGCTTGTTCAGTCGTCCATGCTAATTGCTGGTGCTCTCCCTGAGCACATCAACATGATCACAACACTTCTGACAGATGTTATTTTTCCGGATGAAAGAGCCAGTGATCATATTGTAGGTAACATTGCCTCCACCAACAAGGCAGCAGCTGATATGGAAGAAAGTACTACAACTGCAGCAGTTGGTACTATGACTGAAGGAGAAGGAGAGAGTTTGATTGGTGAAGATGAAGGAACTGAGGTACTGGAGATAATTGATAAAGAACCTGAAGTCACCCAACCTCAAGTGGTGACTGATGGTCAATTACTGGTTCAAGCGGATGTTCAAGCGGAAGTTCAACCGGAAGTTCAACCGGTAGTTCCAGGTGAAGGAGATCTGAATGTTCAACCAGAACAACAAATTCCAACCCAGGTGGATGTTTAAGGTCCTAGCTCCTCAATATTTGGGACTGTTGAAACACCTGTGGTTCAACCGGAAGAGCAAAGAAATGAAGAAGCTGAGGATGTGGCTAGATCACTGATAGCCTTAAGGAGTTCAGAGACAGTTCTAACTGAGGAACCTGTTCAAGCTGATATAGCTAGAACCCTTCAACAGGTAACTCAAACTCCTGAAGCTGAGGCTATAGTGAAAATGGTTGAAGATGCCAGAAGGGTTGCTGAGGATGAGAGAATGGCCAGAGAGCTCCAAGAAGAATTTGATCTATACATGCAAAACAATGTGTTTGAAAACCTTCTTGAAGAAGCAAAGACCAGGTCTTTCAACTGGAGGTTAAAGGATTATGATTTGGATACAATGTCTGAAGCTAATAGGCAGAGGTTAATTGCTATTGCCTCTCAATTGCCTACCAAGCTGGTAAAGAATGATGAGAATTACCATCTGTTGAAAAAGATTAAGAGGGCTCTTGTGATTAGAAATTTGAAGAAAGAGGAAGAGCTAGCTCAGATGCAGGTTAGAGGACTTTGCAGCTTGATTGAGAAAGTATTTTATGAGCTAAAAGGAGAAATTGCTGCTGTCAATCCTAACCTGGTGATGCCTTCACCATCAGAGCTGGTCTCAGGTACAATAACTGCTAATGTTAAACCTGAAATTGATGATATTGCAGATATACCACCTCCACCTTCATTTATATACAATCCAAACCCAATACCTACAACAGCTTCATCCATTCTACAGTCACTTCCCATCATACCTTACAAACCTCCACATATCCCCAAGAAGCTTGCTGCTAAACTTGCCAATCCTAAGTTTAGATCAGACAACTTCACACCCACCACTCCCTTCAAGAAGAAGCCTCCACCAACTATGGACTTCTCTGACATCTTTCCACCTACTCCACCATCAAGCCCAACTCCTGAAACCAATGAACCACCTCCAAAAACCACCCTTCCTCCACTCACCATAAGAGAACCTTCTTCCACCACCACCAAACCTACTGAAACTCAACCAGGTCCCTCTTCATCCTCTGCCAAAGGCAAAAGGCCTATTGTGCAAGAATCTGCTGGTAATTCTGATGAAGAGAGGGAAATTAAGAAGAGAAAGTTGATGCATGCCAGAAATAAAAGAAATAAAAAACAAATGAGAAGAGGCCCTCCCAGCAAAAGAAGAATTGCTAGTTGGACAGTGGATGAAGCCACACTTGATTTCACTTTCACCATGGTCAGCGGCATAACTCAGGTGGTAAATGCTCGCAAGGCAACTTCCCAACTCACCCTGCAGCAAATGACTGATATCATTCTAAAGCTCAGAGAAATCATGAACCCTTCAAGAGCGGAGCACATGTTAAGGCTTTTAATTGAGCCTTCTGTGCTGGTTTGTGGAATGCTCTATCGAAGTAATTTAGATGATGAATCAGCAGGAGAAGAAGAAGAGCCTACCAGTGAGATCAAATTTATTATTTGGGAAGAAGAGGAGAAGCTCTTCTATGTTCATAGAGCTGATGGCACCTTTACGATCCATGAGTCCATTTCTGTTCAAGAAGAATGGAACGAAATGGATTGGGATTCAATTAAACATGTAAAGGTGACCAAAACAAACACCAAAGAGCTTTCTCAGAATCTTGATGCCATCATCGGATCTTCTGACAAGTAGGTTATGGAGAAGAAAATTTTTGGGTACAAGTCAGTTTTGAAGATAAACATTGAAGACAATGAATAATTTGACAGCATCAGCTTAGGGGGAGATTGTAAGGAAAAATAGAGCTTGGAAGATTTCCGGCTGAAATGCCAATTTTACTAGTTCCGGCTGAAGTTGAAGTTGAAGCGGAACAGGCAGTTCAAGCGGAAAGAAGCAGTTTTGTTACTTAGCGAATATTCCGGGTGAACTCGATTATCCACCAGATAAAGAGTTCAACCTGACTTTTCCTGAGAAGTCTTTTCAGAAGTCCAATCCTGCAAAAGCTTCTCATATGCTTCTAAATCAGATTCAAGCCGCTCTCCTAAAGTAGATTGTTGCTGCCAACACGCAAGTCATTCCGATTGTCGATTTTTATTCTTTTGGTAGTTTGTATTTGACTTTTATGTTTACGGTCTAGATTAGATCACATGAGATCAAACGCTGTCATTGATCTCATCAGCACTATATATAGCATGTAATCTCTTAGTTTACAAACACGGTCATCACTTGTAATATTGTAGCTTTGAGTTAATGCAAATAGTGCCGAATATTCGATATTTCGTTGTCTTTACTATTTTGCAAATCAAGCATTTACATTATACAAGAGCTTAATATCGCTTAAGTAAAGTGAAATATAACTTTAATTCCACAGGGTTATATTTGCAAGTAAAGGGCTTAGTTTTAGTTTATTCATAACTAATAACGATCCTACAGTTAATTTGTGATTCAAAATCAAATCCTTTCCTTGAAAGTATCAATTGAGATTTCTAAACTTAACAATAAAATGTGATAATCATTTGAACTTCAAGATGGTGTTAACAAACATAAATGCACTTTGATGAGTTTAAACTTGATGCATTTGTATCGGTTTTTCAGATGGCAGATGATATGCTTGACGAAGAGATTCACTTTGAGAGGGATCACTGCATACCCGCCTATCTTGACAACCCCCCTGAGAGACACATGCAGTTGTTCTACTCATTAGTAACAGGATTGAATGTGTGCAAAATCAGTCATGCTCTCAGGGCAAGCGTGCTGATCGATGAACAACTTTTTAGAGAATCCTGGGGAACTGCAAGAGCAAGTGCAGATAAAACAAAGATCACTGCATATATGGCGGTTCTTGATTCTTCTCCAAGTAGAAACAACTCATGGAATATGATGTTGGAGATTCTGCAATGTGGAGTGAACTTTAAGAATGTTCATAATGATCGACGAGTTGTGCCTTATTTGAAAGATTATGATTGTGGGAAGGAACATTGTCGTGAGAAAGCAACATATAAGGTTAAAAATCATTTGCGAAAAGTCAGCCTTAAGGACGTGGCTGTGGAATTTTTAATAGAATATAGAAAACAACAAGGAACAGCTAATGCGGTAAGAGATGATGCTGGGCTTGTTGGTCATGTTCATCTTAACAAGACACTGTTAAAGGATTCAATCTTTCACGGAACAGCGAACTGGATCGTTGAACGTGAATGGTGGTCAAGCAAGAAGCCTAGTACCTTCAGATTTGATTTGCTGCTTTCGTAGACGTTCTAATGGTTCATGCCTAGGGGAAGATTGTTGGGCTATACATTATGAGGCATGAACATTAGATTGGGCTTACTTATTTTGGGCCTCGTATGTTTACGATTTGGGCTAGTTGGGCTTATGGGTTTACGATTACTTCTAGGGCTTTTGTAGAGGTAGTATAAATACCTCATGTGTTTATGTTTAATGTCAAGTTTGCTGATTACGATTTCTGTGTTCTTCTTATATTTACGATCGTAAACCCGGTTACAAGAAGATTGATTGTTCTTCATTCAAGACTTGATTGTGTTGCTTGTTCTTCAGCTTAAATCTTGTCTTTTTCATCATCTTCTTCTCGAATCACTCACAAACAAGGTTTCCGCACTTGTTTGTGTTTACGATATCGTGCTTGGTTGTTGATTCTGGACCAACATGGTCATACTTAATGCTCGAACACGACGCAGTTTGGCACGTTCCTTCCTGCTTAAGGCATCACCTACAACGTTAGCCTTGTCGGGGTGATAACGAATCTCATATTCGTAATCGTTAAGCAGTTCAACCATCGTCGTTGTCTCATGTTTAGCTCTTTCTGGTTAAAGATGTGTTGGAGGCTCTTGTGATAGGTGATAATAACGCACCGAGTCCCATAAAGGTAGTGCCTCCAGATCTTGAGGTTAAAGACAAAGGCTTTAAGTTCTAATTCGTGAGTCGTAATTCTTCTCGTGAATCTTCAGTTGTCGAGAGGCGTAAGCGATGAGGTTCTCACGCTGCATCAGTACGCAATCCAAGCCTTGATGCGATGCATCACAGTTTACGAAGAAATCGTCGATTCCGTCCGGTAAGGACAGGATTGGGGCGTTGCAAATCTTTTGCTTCAAAAACTGGAAAGCAGCTTCGGTTTTATCATCCCAGATGTACTTCTTATCTTTCTGGGTCAGGGTGGTAAGAGACTGGGCTATCTTGGAAAATTTTTCAATGAATCGGTGATAATAGCCAGCAAGACCTAAGAATTGTTGAATCTCGGTTGGTGTCGTGGGAGTACTCCAATCTTTTATTGCTTCAATCTTAGACTGATCAATGTGAATACCTCGATCGTTGATCACATGACCCAAAAAGTGTACTTCGCGAATCCAAAAGTTGCATTTGGAAAACTTCGCGTAAAGCTCTTCTCTCTTCAGCAGTTTCTAAGATGAGTCTCAAATGTTCTTCGTGTTCTTTCTTATTACGCGAGTAGATAAGAATAGCGTCGATGAACACGATAACAAATTTATCCAAGTATGGTTTGCACACGCGATTCATTAAGTCCATGAATACGGTTGGTGTGTTAGTCAAGCCAAATAACATAACGAGCAACTTGTAATGATTATAGCGTGTTCTAAACGTTGTCTTTGAGACATCTTCGTCTCTGACTCGTATTTGGTGGTACCCCGACCTTAGATCGATCTTCGAATAGAAGTATGATCCTTGAAGTTGATGAAATAAGTCATCGATCCTTGGAAGCGGGTAACGGTTCTTCACAGTCAGTTTGCTCAACTCTTAGTAGTCGATACACAAATGGAACGTTCCATCTTTCTTTTTCAGGAATAACACGGGAGCACGGGGAGTGGCTTGGATGAATAAAGCCCTTATCTAGCAACTCTTGCAGTTGGCTAGATATCTCTTGCATTTCAGGCGGTGCCAGTCGGTAAGTGGACCTAGCTACAGGGCGGATCCGGGTATTAGGTCGATGTGAAAATCTACTTGTCGTGATGGGGGTAAGCCTGGCAAGTCTTCTGGAAAGACTTTCAGGTATTTCCAGATGATAGGAACGTCTTCGATACGCTTCTCCTTCGGTTTCTTCTTAGTGACATGAGCTAGGATGGCATGGCATCCCTTGCGGAGGAATTTATGTGCCTTCATACAAGACAGGATATCTAGTTCGGTTCCACTCTTTTCGTCTTGTACGTTCAGAGTGTTGCCGACTGCTAACGGCACTCCAACCATTTTCTTATGACACACAATTTCTACATGGTTCTTTGCTAACTAATCCATTTCAATGACTACATTGAAAATTCCTAAATCAACGGGCATTGAGTCGATGCTGAAATAATGGTCAGCGGGTAGTATGGATAGATTACTTCGGTTTCTATCAAACCTCCATTTGCTAATTCTATTGCAAACTTAGTGCCTAGGGCAACAGGGGTGATGTCAAGTAATTGACTAATATCGGTAGACACAAAGCTTCTATCGACATTAGTAACAAATAAAACAGAGGTATAATGGCTATTTAACAAAAACGTACCCGTCTCCGTGTTGGGGTCACGGCGGGCGTCTCTGGCATTGATCACGAAAGCTCTTCCTCTAGCATGGTTAGCATCTTGATTCTTCGCCATTGGGCATTCCTTTGTAATGGCCAATATCCTTGGAACCGTAGCAAGTGCAACTTGGGCAATCGTGTGCTACATGTATCTCAACCTTGCAGATGTCACAATAGACATTACCATAATCGAGAGTGTGGTGTAGGTTGCATTTGGAGCATAGGGGTGTTGTACCAGTGTAACCGATCCTTCGAACAAGGTGAACAGCTCACGAAACCTCTAAAAGGTGTAGGCTTTAATTCATAACGTCCTTTATGAACATTCATGCGGGCTTACAATGTTAGGTTAAAACATTGTACACAATTTGGTGAAATTGTGGTCTGGCGTTTTCTGAGCTTGGTAAATTTGCTCTTACCGCGCGCCCCATCGTCCGCGTGACGTTGGGTTGCAGTAGTAGCGACGGTTTCTGTAACGCGTTGGGTAATTGATTTATTGATCTCAGCAGTGCTCAAGGGCGGAGGAGGTGAAGCGTTTCTGGTGGCTCGGTGTCTAGGCGGCATACTTTCGCTTTATTAATGCCAACATAAAGAAAAGTCTAGATTATATGTGAATGGGGTTATTACACACGCGAGAATAACTGCCACGACATACATCCATGGTACCAAAATATGACGCGCGCAAGCACGACCAAGAAACAAGAAGCTGAGGGGAACAACATACACGAAGGATATAATGACAACAACAGTAATAACATCAATCCTAAACATGAAAATCATAATCATATTCATAATACTAGTTTTCATTACCACCATATTAACTGATAGAATATACGACAGTCAAAAGAGGATAAGTCATCGTTTTGGGCTCGCAGTCCCATCACAACAAAATATATAAATATATTTCATTGCTAAAATAGGGGATCAAATGTCTAGAAATTTAGTCAAGCTATCTAGAGTGCGGTTCAGGGGGCATAGCTAAGGTGGTGGTGATCTGAGCAGTGAGGTTCATGTAACAGAACACTCGCCCAGGGAGTTCTTCTAGGTAAGCGACTCTCGCCTGGAGGGACTCGTTGGCCAACCGCGGATTGGTGTTGGCCCTGTTAACAACACTCATGTGAGTGTGTAGTGACTCCATAACACCTAGTGTGGCAGCCTGGGGATGCCCCATAGTGGCTAGATGGTCTCTAGTGCCACTAGGTTGGCACAAGTGTGGAGTCTAGTGATCTCACCGTCGATCACCTTGAGGCCTGCTCGCGACATCACAGGTATGTCACAAGTAGCAGTGGCCATACCGCCAGTGGCAGCGGTGGGAATCGGGTGGTTCGAGGAGTCGTTTGAGAGATGGGGGCACAATGGTCTCAGAAAACTCGATGGTAATGAGGACTGTCGGATAGTACCGACGGTGAGAATGTCCTGCTCTGGGCTGGACAGTTCATGGTCCTCTGGGGAAGGCGTGTACTCAGGCACGACTGTGTCTTTTCCAGAGGAATCAGATATGCATATGACCTCTTCGGTGGTCATCCTTGCGATAATATTCTAGGAGAAAACATAGATGGTAATACGATAATAGTATCTAGAATAAAAGGTATAAATGTATAAGTATACTTGCTCGTATAAGTAAAGCATAAGTTAACGTAACCATTATGATAAGGAATTTTTCTTGCGTGCAAACGGTAGCTTCAGAGTGGGTTATAGTCTAGGTTTGGTTTCTGTTTATTTGTTTAACCTAGTTCGCTATAACCACGGCTCTGATACCAATCTGTCACACCCCAATCAGCGGTTTGGGTGTGAGCGAGACGGAATCATAGTCGCAGATATATAGAACAACTTCTATTAAATTCAAACGTCATTTAAAACATAATACCATTCATGTTGCAGCGGGAAGTTGTGGTGAAATGATATTGTCTTTGTTAGAGCATATTCCTATGCTAATGTGTGTCTCGTGTATTGTATCTAATCTAGAGCTTCTGAGTGAGTTAGTGGCTATATGCTGAGGTGGCCGGACCAAATGGTCCTCTGGTTATTTGGTCCGGGCGGACTAAATGGTCCGTCGGATGGTCCGCTCGTTCAGTATATGTGCACTATAAATAGGTTATGTTAGAGAGAGCTTAGAGTTAGTTCTGTCATTGTACATCTCTTAAGTGTGTGTAACTGTGTGTGTAACTCTCTCTCTCTCTAAACTTTGTGTAACGTCTTTGTGAATCAATAAAGCAAAGCTTTATTTACTTCTCGTTGCTTATCAATTACCGAATCATGCAGTAGTAAAATCGTCTCAGTGATTTTTCAAGTAGTATCAGAGCATTCCAGGTTGCTCTACTGCTGTGATTTGGTAAGTTTTCGAAATTTTAGAGAAAGAAAGTTTGGGTTTCTTCACATTTTCTTCAAATTCTTCCAATTCCGAGTGTTTCTGTGATGAAAAATGATTTCTGAGTGTTTCTGGAGTGATTTCGCACCTTACTGATCCATTTTCTAGCTCAAAACGTTAAAAATTCGAAAAATCAGTCTATATCCGCGTCGTACGCGTTTGGTCCGCTCGATGAACTGTTGGTCCGCCGGTTGGTCCGCGCAGGCAATCTTCATCAATCTGGTCCGCGGCAGTTACAGCGTACCATTTGGTCCGCCGTACCAAAATTTGGTCCGCCGTATCAAAATCTGATCCGCTGGAGATATCTGGTCCACTTCTGGTCCGTTGAGCTGATTTGATCCGGAAGTGGTCCGCAGGTACAAATTTTGATCCGCTTATTTGATCTGGTACGGAGGTTGGTCCGCTGGAAGTGTTGGTCCGCTGGCAGAAAACATATCTTCACTAAAACTGACGTAACTTGCAAACCGTTTGGAGTTACGGGAGCTAATACCAGCCAAAACGTTCGTCTTTCCGAGATGTAGACATGAAATAAACTGAAAGGTCTGTATCTCCCAGTTTGACCCCCAAAATCCGCTTGGAAGACGCCCGTTTTCAGTTTTAAGTTTTCGCATTCGGAATTGAAATTTCAAAATGAGTGATTTCTATGCAATGACTGCTGCTCAAACATCGGTTCAAGCCATGTTGAACTATGATAACGAGATAGGAACAACTCAAAAAGTTCCTAAATTGCTAAGGCTTGAAGATTATCACAATTGGAGAAGTCGGTTTGAATCTTACATTTATTCGCAAGATATTGAGAGTTGGATTCCAATTGAGAAAGGATATGAATATCCGATGAGAAGTCCCAACAAACCAAAGATGATTAGTAGTTTCGATGCTGATGAACGGAATTTTTTTGCTCGAGAAAAGAAAACATATAGTTATCTTACAATGGCCTTACCAAAAGATCTAATGCATCAATTTAAGCAATATACAACGGCTAAGGAGTTGTGGGATGCTATTGAAGAGAGATGTACGGGTAATGATCAATACAAAAACACTCGAAAGAAAGTTTTGAAGAAAGAGTTTGATAATTTCAGGCACTGCGAGAATGAGAAAATTCCAGATTTGATTGCTCGATTTTCTCATTTGATAAATGAACTTGATGTTGTAGGAGTCAAGAAAGATAGTGATGAATTGAAAGAGAAAATTCTGGAAGCTTTACCAGAAAAATGGGAAAATTATGTGATGATGTTGACAAATGATCCAAATTATTCAAATTGGACATTCAATCAAATAACTAGCAAATTACAAGCTCGTGAGATGGAATTGCTGGTGAAGAAATCTGCACATCCTACAGTTCAAAATCCTGAATTGTACTTTGGGGAAAATAATGCTACCGTTCATGCTAAGGCAAAGTCACATGCTATTTCAAGCAGTAATCCGCCGGTAACAGCTTTTCTTGCTGGGCATTCTAAAAATTCTGGTTATTCTCCAGGGTGTCGTTTTACCATTCCTGATAGATCAACAAATAATTCGCTTCCTGCTCAATCAACTGAAGAATTGGCTGTATTATTATCTGCTTTTATATCTTCGTCGTCTGGATCGATATTTGGTCAAGTTAGTGATGCTGGTTTGAGTGGAACTGAGTTAGAACAGCTGGATGATGATCAATTGGCTGAATTAGATCTGCATTGGCAATTTGCAATGATGGTTGAAAAAGGAAGACGATTTATCAAGAAACATGGGAAGAATTCTTTTGTTCCAGGAAGTAGAAAACTGGGTTTGGATAAATCTAACGTAAAATGTTACAATTGTTCCAAGGTTGGACATGTTGCTCGTGAGTGTTCTCAATCATCATCTGATAAAGGTAAATCTGATAAGCATGACGCAAAAGCTATGATGGCTCAAGCTCAAGCAGATAAAGAATTTGATGAATGGTCAAAACAATTTGACAAATCACCTATTGCTTTGACTGCTATTCAAGATACTTGTGCAGAATCAGATGAATTATGTTTTATCAACGGTCAATCTGTGGCTTTAATGGCAAATGTTGAAGTTAAATCAAGTGGGTATACGTCTGAGATCACTACATCTGAAACAAGTGATTCTGAAGTTAGTGGGTATGAGTCAACTTATGAATTTTGTGCTGCAAAGGATAGGAAAATTCGTGAATTGGTTCAAGAAAAGGAAGGATTAATTGTTGAGAGAACCAAGAAGGAAACAAAATTAGAAAGTCTCAAGAAGCAATTCGAAAATTCTGATGAGATTTTCAAGATAAATGAGAAATTAATAGCCGAAAAGAATGTTTTGAAGGAAGAGTTGATGGCCGTTCACGATAAATTGAATGAGTTCATTAGTACCGATAAAGAAGAGATTTTGAAGTTACAAACTGATAATGTAGAGTTGGTCAAAAGTGTTGAGAAATGGAAGAGTGAAGCAAAAGATGCAATTGATGATTTTGATAATTTGTTCACGAAATCAACTACAAAAGTTGAATTGTTGCAGAAGTTTTATGATGATCTCAAGGAAGAGTTTGATAAAGTTGTTGCTGCAGAAAATCAACATCAATTGGTTCATTCTGAGTTGCAAGACAAAGTGATCAGTTTGAAAGGAGAAAATCAGTTGTTGAAACGAAATATTGAGATTCATGAGGGCCGAGTGAAGAAAATTACTCAAGAAGTGTATGATGCCCATGATCAGATGCGACAGGAAAAGTTTCAGTTTAATACAGCTTCAGAGCAAATAATTGAATCAGAAAAAGCATTGGGTGAAGCTTAAAAGAAAATATCTGATCTGAATGTTGAAGTGTTGGATCTTAAAAGACAGTTGAATAATTTGAAGAATTCACATTCTTTCACGAGTTACTTGTGTAAAGATGAGAATTTCAAGAAGGTTTTTGGGAGTGAAGAATATAATCAGATTCCACATCCGGTTATTGAATCTGATGCACTTGCTGACATTCAAATTTCAGCTCTAACTGATGACTATTCTGAATTTGTTGCGAAGAAGTCTGAATTAAAGAAATCACAGAAATCAAAGATGAACGTGGAACAAGTGGAGAGTTTGGTTGAAAATTTTCCAACAAAGTTTGTTTCAAGTGGTTTTATTTCAAAAAAGGGAGTTGGTTCTGTTGGAAAAGAAGTGGAGAAGGATGACAAGCAGTTGCAAGAAGAAAAGTTGGCTGCTAAGCTGGTTGAAGCTAACAAACTAAAGGATATTAAAGCTTCTTTTAATCAAGCTGCTAAAGCGGGTCTTTCATGTTCAGATATCGATTTAACTAAGCTACCGGGTTACAAACGTTGTGGTTTGGGTAGTGACGGTAAGAAGGTTGCAATGAATGTAAAAAAAAAATATGCCCACGAAAGCTCTAAAAGTAAAGAAAGACACAACCTTGGAACAAATTTATTATTTGGCTCAGGTTTTCATTTCTACCATGGAAAAGGGATTCGGGGGCACCCAAAAGAAGAAGATTTCATCTGAGAGTTCTCCAAAAGAATCTTCGTCATATGGTTCTAATTCTTCGCCCCGCAGTCCTACTTCCAAATGGGTACATGAGAATATATTTCAAGTATTTGATAGTTTTTATGATAGTTTTGAGTCTGATGAAAGGTGTCATCAAGTTCAGGACAAACCACAATCTCAACGATCATATCGTTTGTGCTATCAATGTCGTCGAAAGGGACACATGGCATGGGATTGTCCTGAAAATGTACAACGTTCATTTTCAAACAAAACTGCCACATTTATCGATGAATTAGGCAGACTTTTTACTAGAGTCAACACCGTCCAACACTAAGTCGAAAAAGAAACAATTTTTTAAATTTGATTCGAGTGTGGGTGGTTCATCATGTGATGATGACTCAGTTAAAAATGAAAAAACAAAAATGCAGTGGCGACCTAAGATGGTCAGCAAAGCTGCAACTGATTTTGTGGAAGACACTGGTCGACCAGAAGCTGTGTGCTTCGGGTCATTTGAATACTAATCATTTAAACCAGTGTGCAGGTTTCTTCAAGAAGACTTGTCGGTGATTGTGAAGTTCAGGCTTCAAGCAGTTACTGATAGTGGAGTTTCCTGCTTAACTTAAATTGAATGCGTCATTTTTTCAAACTGAAAGTTTTTCTGAACGTTTAAACTGAACAGGTATCAGTATCGATTGGTCAATTTTCTTTCTTCAATGCATTTTGTTTGTAGTTTAGGGAGAGAAAATTGAAAAACCAAAAAATAGTGTCTGTTTGTTTTTTTTTTTTGGTAAAATGAAAATTAAAAAAAAAATAGAGTTTTCATTTTAAGGGGGAGAAAATGAAAAATACAAAAACATCGAAAAATGGATAAATACAAAAACATTGAAAAATGAGAAATTGATCCGACATGATTGGGAAATGATGGTACATTGGCTTACGTGTCTGGCTCATGAATAAAATAGATGAAAAAGCCATAAGATCATTGTTCGATGTACTTGGTAGGCTCGGCATTAAATCAGAAAGTATTCAGATGTGATAAACACATTAAATATTAATGCTTGACCAAGTGGACAACATCTTGATGCATATCTCATGATATCAAGAAACAAATATGTGAAAGAGAAAATGAGAAGTCACTGTGTATACATGTGTTCATTTTGCAAAGATTTAAACTTGTTTGATTTTCTTTATTTTGTCAAACGATCGGACTTTGTTTGCGTATCGAAAGATCGACCTGATGTTGTTCGTTTGACGTTCTGCTTTATTTTCTTTGGTGTTTCATATAACTCATCGGACTTTCTCTGCGTGTACGGGAGTACCGACCTAATTGTTGTTGGGTTATACATTTTCAACTTGTTTTTATTTTCTTATTTTGTTAAATCCGAGGCCTTATCTGCGTATCGAAAGATCGACCTTAAGGTAGACGATTTAACGTTCTTATTTCTTTTTGCATGGAACGCAGTTGACTGATTCATGAATAAAATCATTATGTGATTAAATCACAAATGAATTCACAAAGTGTGATATAAAAACAAAAACATATCTGAGTATGTCTGATAGTGTGGGGTACACTGGTCAAAGCAAACCTAATCAATTCAATAACATATCCAGATGTTATGAGTATGATTGTGCCTGAGTTTAAGATGGACAAATTATACCAGTAATCGACATGACTTGTGTGCTGAAGTAATTGAAATTGAAGTGTAGTTCAGCATGTCATGACCAATATGATCCCAAGTTGTGATCTTTCTCGCAAAATACAAAAATAGTGTGTGATTCAGTATTTCATTTCTGTGTTGCATTTATGTTTCATATCTGAAAAATCCAAAAAGATTTTAGGTGTGTTTTAGTATAAAGTTTCAAAAAGCCAAAAATATTTTGTTTCTTATTTGTTTTCGACTGATCGATACAATGATGCAAAATTTCAAAATTCAAATTTATATCTTGGATTCTCGAAGAGAAGTTTTGCGCCAAGATTAAATTAATTTTTCAAAAGAAAAAGAAAAGCTGCGTTTCTATCTTCTGAAATTGCAGGTTATTCTGTGTGAGATGATAACTCAAGCATGGTGAAAGGGGGAGTATGTAATATCTTTCACAAGTGGATCTTGAAGTTCAAAGGTTGTTCAAGATTGATCCAGCCATGCAAGCTCTATTTCTGACAAGATTTCAAGTTAAAGATCGGATGCAACAATGCTGAAGATTGAAGACTGAAGTTTTGTTAGATAGATAGATAGCTAGATACACTACACGTTAAGGGGGAGTTTGTTAGAGCATATTCCTATGCTAATGTGTGTCTCGTGTATTGTATCTAATCTAGAGCTTCTGAGTGAGTTAGTGGCTATATGCTGAGGTGGCCGGACCAAATGGTCCTCTGGTTATTTGGTCCGGGTGGACCAAATGGTCCGTCGTGTGGTCCGCTCGTTCAGTATATGTGCACTATAAATAGGTTATGTTAGAGAGAGCTTAGAGTTAGTTCTGTCATTCTACATCTCTTAAGTGTGTGTAACTGAGTGTGTAACTCTCTCTCTCTAAACTTTGTGTAACCTCTTTGTGAATCAATAAAGCAAAGCTTTATTTACTTCTCGTTGCTTATCAATTACCGAATCATGCAGTAGTAAGATCGTCTCAGTGATTTTTCAGTCTTACATTTGAATAAAAGTCTTAGTTTGATATTGAAATCATAAATCAGTTTATTTAAGATAGGTCGGGACTATGACTCCGGTAAAGCAGGGTCAAAAGTTACAGTGAAGCCCCATTTGCACGTCTTCCATAATAAGCTTAGATACCTGAGAAATCATGAGTTTAAAAGGTCAACATAAAGTTGGTGAGGTTCACAGGTTTATGACTCTATGGTAAGTTTGTGAAAACAGTTTACAATATGCTGGTAAAACAGTTTACGGTATACTTAAATGTTACGTTGGTTTACTGTCGTGGTTGTAAGATCTCCCATGAACCTCAAATTCGAATACTAACTGATTACCCACTCATGGCATTCTATCTCAAGAATACCGAACAAATTAGAATAACTGACGTGTACCCCAAGACAAAGTCCGGAAGTCAAAATTGGAGCTACCAATCGAGGCAGGGTTGTTAACCCAAATAGATCTATTCACTAGTTATCGTTTCGAGCAGAAGTAATCGAATTCAATTAATAGTGGGATTCAGTTGTACTAACGTTTATAACGATAAAGTACAAGTTGTTTGGGATACGGAATGGAACATGTAGTCATACGGCTAACAGGTAAACCATAACATTAAGTAAAAAGCATTTTATGAGTTCATGATTTCTCCCCCATGAGTGTAAAACAGTTGTAAAGAAAAGGGGTCGTGAAACTCACTTGATTCAGTGATGATGATGGATTACCGAGTGGCAACTAGCAAGTAAAGTCCTAATAAAACATAAGACAATATGCATAAGGGTCGACATAATCATTTGAGTAACGAACGTTACCCAAATGATACCGGTGAAGTCCTGACGTATAATCCCGTTTGTAGAGTTTGAAAACCCGTTAGTTAATCAGTTTACGTAATCAGTAAATGCGAATGTTCACATATAAAGGCATTTATGTAAATTGAATACAAGTAATGAACATGCGATAACGTATCATGAAGGCCAGTTCAATCAAGTCTTGAATATTGTTTTAAATAATAATATTTATTATTATTTTTAGGTTCGCTCGATCGATTAAATAATCGATCGCGTTTAAGTTATAATATATATAACTAGGGTTCACAATTATTATCGAAATAATTATTCTAACTTGTCGAAATAATTTTATTAAATTATTACAAGTTAGAGATTAAATGATTTAACACAAGTAGATAAATATTAAAGGTTAGTTTAATATTTAACTTATGTTTAGGAAAATTAGGGTTTTAAGTTAATATAAATATAATTGTTATTAGAATAATTATATTAACAAACCAAAATGGTTTTAACTCAAATTAGGGTTTCTAAAATCCATAAGGATAATTATTTGCTGAAAATAATTATCTACGATTTGTTACGTCGAAAAACGTTTTTAAATCGTTAAAAGATTTTGTTTCAAGTCAAATGTTTAAAATAAAACATTTGGTCCGGTAAAACGTTTTGATTATTTTGATTTATTTAAAATAATCAAAAATGTTTGAAATATATTTTTCATAATTTCTACAAGTCTTTTGATTTTATTTTTGTAAAATCATTTTTAAATAACTTTATTTATTAAATAAAGCTAGGGTTTTAAATTTAAAGACTTTTTATAGAGAATTTTTAACATAAAACATTTTCCACTTTTTGTATAAAACCCAAGATTTATACTTTTTATGCCAAAGTCATAAATGTGATCTTTTACCATTTTTGATATAAAATATATATGTATATATTTTATTCCATTTTATTTTTATAAAATCTATACAAGTCATTTAAGTCTTGTATTTTAGAAATTATATTTTTATAAAATGTGTCCATTTTATATAATAAGTTCCATGATGAGATTTTATGGTTTAATTTATTCAAGTAATTTTTATAAAATTACTAAATTAATATTCAACCATAATAATTTCATTTCAATGTTTTAATCCATGATTTTGTCCAAAGTTAGAGTAACATTTTCGAATGTACATCTAGTTCAAAAGTGTCACTAATACCATATTTAGTCCATGTTAGTTGTCATTAGCACATATTTATACGTAAATATGATGATTAACTATTAAAATCACAAGTAACAATTTCAACAATTTATAAACTATCAAAGCATGATAATATCAAGTATTAACTATGCATAACATATAATCATCATAAAGTCACTACATGATCAAATTAAACCATTTAATTTGTAACTTAATCTATAGTTTTTGTTTTAAACAAAAACACTAACATATTTGTGATAGAATAATAGTTCGGTGGTTACGATTGTTTAAAAAGCTCGGGTTTTAACGGTTAATTGTCAAGACTCGGGGAATCGTTTAGGGACGTTATTAACATATAAAAACGTAACAAAAATGGTTTAAAAGACTCACAAAAGGAGAGGAGTTAAACCGATATACAAGAAAGGAGAAACGTGGTGGTGCTCGATGGTCCATGGCAGCAGCTGCTAGCGGCGGCTGAGGGTGGTGGGAACAACAGCAGCAAAGAGGGACAGCGGTAGCAGCTCGCGATTGGGTGGTGGTGCGGCTGGGTGGTTGTCGTCGAGAAGGGAGGAACAGAGGAAGAAGGCGGCGGTTGGACAGCAGCAGCAACCGGCGGCAGCTGCAGTCCAGCGGCAACAGCTCAGCGGCGGACAGCAGCAGCTCCGATGCAGCAGCTCCGACGACAGGAGGGCTGCACAACAGCAACAGTACGGCAGCAGTGGTGGTTGCTATTTTCCGGCAGGAGACGAGAGAGATAAAAGGGGAGGTGGCGGTGACTAAAGGTGTTTATGGCTGTAGTGGATGGTTGCTATTTGATTGCCGAGATAAAAGGAAGGGAGGAGGGAGAGTATGATAGTGGTTCACGGTGGTGGTTGTGGCTGCAAGTGGTGGTTCATTGTGGTGGAGGAAACAAGAGGTGGTGGTGAGGGATGTGTTCTCTTCGACAGAAAAAGGAAAGGGGAGAGGCTGTGGTGGTCTCGACAGAGAGATGGAGAAAAATGGAGGAAAGGTGACGGGTGTTGGCGGTGATGTTGTTGTTTGCTTCGACCGAACAAAAAGAAAAGAATAAAGTAGATGTGCTTGGCAGCATGGTTTGGGATGTTGCTGTGGTGTTTCACGAAAAAAAAGAAGGAGTGGGGAGGCATGGTGTTGCCGGATTTAGAGGGTGAAGAGGAGAGGTGGTGAGGTGAGGGTTAGTGGAGGGAGTGGTGAGGTTAAGTGTTGAGTGTTCTTTCACTATTGTGTGATGGTGGGTTTAGGTGTAGGTAACTAGATTAGAATGGTTGGCAAGTTTTCCATCACAATCTTATAAAAAGTAAATCTCCTACTCTTTTTGTTTTTATAAAAATTCTGTGTAGGGGAAAGTTTTTATGAAAACATGTCATGTTTTTATTAATGAAGTTTAAGTGTTGTGAAATGTTTATAACACCTCTAAGAATTAGTGATGATATAGTTCCTAGCTTTTATAAATAAAAGAAGTATAAAAAGTATACTAGTTCATGACTAAATTTTTTTTTAATAAAATAAAAGTGGTAGCCATTTTATAAAAATTAATAAAAAGTTGATGGGCCAATAAATTGAAAATTTATTCATTGGGCTTGGTATTTACATTGGGCCCAAATATTAAAAGGGAGAATGGGTTTCGGCCGGTTTATCGGTTATGCGCCGCACGGGTCCAAACGGGGCGCCGGTACGAGGTCCGGGCCCGTTATGCATCGGTTGAGGTTACAGGTCGCCACGTTCATTCGGAATATTACGTTTGAGTAATGGGTCAAGGTTTCGGGCTCGGTTTTTTTGTTTTAGGCTTATTGGGCTTATTGGGCCAAGTCGGGCCTAATTGGGTGATTGGTTTAGGTTTGGCTTAAGTCTTGACAATGATTTCAGTTGGTGATGCTTTTATTTCATAAAAAAACAATTGTTTAAGTCGGTTATAACAGTTTTCAGAAATCAGTTATAGTTTTCAGTTTTTCGAACGGGTTACGGTTAACGTTTTCAGTTTGTCAGTTCGTGACAGTTTTTAAGCTTGACCGTCCATATATTTTTTTTAAACCCAATAGTTTTAAACATACGATCGCTTATCGGTTGGCGTGTCGGTTATACAAGTGTACGACACTAGTTTTGGATAAAATATAAAAATATATTTTCTATTTAATTTATTGTTATTGAAATTCCATGATTAATACATGAAATCTCTATGCATTTTACGGGTATACGCTTGTAGTAGAAACGCGGGATTAGGTTTACGTCATCAGTTAATGATCAGACACAGTAATTAACAGTTTAAACAGTAATCAGATCGGTTAATGCACATTAATACTTAATTAAAAAGTCAAAGTTAACGGTTTGACCTAGGTTTTCGGACGAGGTGTCACGGATTTCTTCTAGAGGAACGACAAGTGTTTCATCATACAAACACTTCTTCAGGTTACAGATATGGAAAACATCATGCACACTACTTAATTCGGGTGGTCGGAGTAACTTATATGCGACTGGCCCGATCCGTTCAAGGATCTCAAAGGGGCGAATGAAACGAGGGTTGAGCTTTCCTCGCTTACCAAAACGAATGACACCTTTCCAAGGTGATACGTTTAACATGACACGGTCTTCGATTTGAAATTCTAATGGTTTACGACGGTTATCAGCATAGCTTTTCTGGCGATCTCTGGTGGCTTTCAAGCGGTTCTTGATCTGAACAATCTTCTCGGTCATCTCAAAAATAATCTCAGGACCAGTCAATTGGCTATCTCTGACTTCTGTCCAGCAAAGTGGAGATGTACACTTTCTCCCATAAAGTGCTTCAGATGGAGGGGCTTGTATGCTGGTGTGATAACTGTTGTTGTAAGAAACCTCGGCTAGGGGTAGATGATCATCCCAGTTATGTCCAAAGTCAATCACACGGGCTCGCAGCATATCCTCAAGTGTCTGAATCGTCCTTTCGCTTTGGCCATTTGTCTGTGGATGGTAGGCAGTACTCATATCCATGCGAGTACCCAAAACTTTCTGTAGAGACTGCCAGAACTTGGCAGTAAATCGACTATCGTGATCAGATATGATAGAGACAGGCACTCCGTGCCGTGAAACAACTTCCTTCAGATATAGCTTAGTCTTTCTTTCCATGCTATCAGTTTCCTTGATCGGTAAGAAGTGAGCGGATTTCGTTAGTCGATCATCTATTACCTAAATAGCATCGCAACCGGATCTGGCCTTGGGTAGCTCGGTGATGAAATCCATCGATATTCCTTCCCATTTTCATTGTGGGATCTCTGGTTGTGTCAACAAACCAAAGGGCTTCTGGTACTCGGCTTTGACCTTCGAGCAAGTTAGGCACTTGCTGACATAAGTGGCTACCTCAGCCTTCATGTTAGGCCACCAGAAATGTTCCCGCAACCCATGATACATCTTATTAGCACCGAGATGTATGGAATATCGAGTCTTGTGAGCTTTGTCGAGTACTAGCTTTCTCACATCTCCGTAGCTAGGTACCCATAATCTGTCCATGAAGTGTCTGGTTCCATCAAGATTCATCCCTTGATATTCTCTTCTTTGAGAGCCTCAATTTGAGCATCATGAACTTGGGAAGTGAGGTTAGAGCGTATAGTCATACTCAATGCTCGTACGCGGAGCGGCTTCAAGCGTTCCTTCCTGCTTAAGGCATCGGCTACGACGTTAGCCTACCAGGATGATATCGATTCTTGCATTCGTAATCATTTAGCAATTCAACCCAACGACGTTGCCTCATATTCAACTCTTTCTGATTATGGATATGTTGTAAACTCTTATGATCAGTGAATATGGTGCATTGTGTTCCATAAAGATAGTGCCTCCAAATCTTGAGGGCGAAAACGACAGCTCCAAGCTCCAGGTCGTGGGTTGTGTAGTTCTTCTCATGAATATTCAATTGCCAAGAGGCACAGGCGATAACTTTCTCACGTTGCATTAATACGCAACCCAATCCTTGATGCAAAGCATCACAATAAACTACAAAATCTTCGATTCCATCAGGTAGAGATAGGATCGGTGCATCGCAAAGCTTCTGCTTCAACTTCTGAAAGGCTTCTTCTGCTTTGGCATCCCAAATGAATTTCTTATCTTTCTGTAACATCCCAAAATTTGAGAAATACGTGATTAATGTGATTAATACACATGAGATATGTGTTAGAAAGCTAAACGTCTTAAAACGTTTGAAAAATGCTTATTTACCCATTACCGGGTAATAAATCGATAAAAGATAGTATTGCATGAATGATATATGTGTTAGTTGATAACATGAGGAAAGAAAATGAAATAATATGTGTTTTATATCAAAGATAATTGATGTTAGCATGAAAAACGTAGCTAAACGTTTATATAATTGAAATAAATGATAACCGGAAGAAAATAGGTTTACACGATTACATGATATTGAAATCATGTATAGATATATGTCTAATTGTATGAATGCATGTGAAACATTCATTTAATGGATATATACGTGGAAATACGTGTTTGGATAGTTATACGTTTGGAAAAATGCATGCTTAATAATTAACAAGAAAATAGAAGGGTAGAAAGTGTAAATTATGGAAATACACAAATATATATATATGTATATACATTATTATATATGACCCGAACCTTCAAGAATGTTAGAAACATGTTTAGGAAGGTTATAAGATGTAAAATGATAGTTACATCAAAAGATTAGGGTTTAATATGCATAAGATAAAAGTTAAAGGGCTAAAAGTGTAATTTATTTAAAGTTATGAATACTTACGGATATTATACGTATCTATAACTTTTATAAGTACCCCGAGGCTTATAATATATTATAATAATGTCCTAAAATGATTCGGAGCATAAAATGATGTGTATTGTAAAGTTTGAGGGGCCAAAAGTGTAAATAATGAAATATATATATATATATATATATATATAAATATATACGTATGTATACATATATCATCGAGGGTGTCCCGAGCCTTAGAAACTTTATTTAACATGTTTTATAATAGTTCGGTGCATAAAATAATAGTTTGGTAGAAGTTAGGGGGCCAAAATGTAAATAAAAGGTCGAGGGACCATTTCTGCCATTTCCTGAAACCCGGCTCGCGATACGCGCCGATCTCCTACCTGTTTCTCGCGATACGCCTGGGCCACATCGATAGAAACATGTGCTGGTGCGATTTTGGCCACGAATTCGGTTCTTACAGACCAAGTTTCGACTTAATACGCGTCAATTTGGCTTGAACACTCACATAGGCACGTGTAGGGACCTAAGGCGCAGATCATGAGTATAAATTGAGGTCGAATTCGGCATTTAATCTTACGAATTTACTCAAAAACGACCCAAAAACCCACTTTCCGAATCAGAAACTTCGCCTGCCCAATTCTCTCAAACGGTAAAGAGTTAGGATCCGAATTTCTGCAGTCAAGCTTCTCTAGGTATGATCTACAATAACCTATCTCAGTTTTTTCTAATTCGATTTCTAAGTATGCTTTCTAAAACTATGCAAAAACTAGGGTTCTTGAGCTTGTTTTAATGAAATTGGGTGATCGGGTGGGAATTAGGGTCTGAATTTTTGTAGGTAATCCTAATTTAATGTGTTTTAAGAAAGCCCTAAGTTTATTTCATCATTGGTAAAGGTTTGGTATGGGTTTTGTAAACGGGTCAAAATTAGGGTTTTCATGTCGTTGTTCTGCCCAAATCGAGTAAACGGTTTTGAATTAGGCTTCGCCATTTTAAAGGATATTATAAAATGTTATAATGGACAATACCCTAAGACGGTTTTGAATAAAAATGAGTTTTGATAATAAAATGGGAATTTTGTGAAATTAGGGTTTCTAAATATGATTATTTAATATAAAATAATCCGGAGGGTATGGGGACTTGATTTTTGGTATGGTAACATTTTTTTTATATATAATAAACATATATGGGCTTAAATTAGATAAAAGATAAAGTATTGAAAATACCGAGTTAATCGGATATTAGAAGTTCGTGCGGACCGGAAGGGTAAACGCCTGTACACTGGGGTTTCTGGCATAGCGGGGGTGTCGCCATCCCATCTGGGCAATGGCATCCCAACACTGGGCGATCCCGGGGTGAGCGTTTACTTATAGGAATGCGTGTCTTCATATTTTCATTAAAAGAAAAGGATAACTGCCTAAAGGGCATTTTGGTCATTTTGACCTTTAAAACGGGATAAACTTAATAATTGAATATTATTAAGATAATAAGATGTTAAAATAAACATAGGAAGTGTTTATTGTATAAAACCTTGCGTTAACGCCATACGATACGCAAATTAGGTTAAATCGGGAATCGTTGCGGAAGTTCCGTTCGTGTAACGAGTTAAAGACATAAGGTGAGTTCTATGAGCCCACTCTTAAATATTATAAATGTTTTAAATGTTTTCGGGCTGATATACATACAAATGTTATAAAATGCATCTAAATGATTTATAACTGAAACGTTGCGTATCTGAACTATTGAATTACCTTTGAGTAAATATATATCAGATTGCTAAGGTGCTAATTGATAAATGGATATATTGAACTATTAAATTATTGTTAAATTGATATATATATGTGGACTGTTATGGAAATGCATATACGTGAAATATCTTGAATTGATAAACTGTTAAAAGGCTTTTGGATAATATATATATATAGATAAATATATATATGATATGTTATGAAAATGATATTAAATCATTTATACGCGTTATATGATATGTGCTTTATTTTTAGATAGTCAAGTGATAAAGGATTTATTAGTAAACGTTATAGTGAATATGTATAATTATATGAGAACAGGTGATGCATTTGCTTTATTATTATGTGGTGGATACGCCGCTGGTACTTCCTATATATATACATAATAATATTAGTTACCCGGTATATCAGAAGTGTGGAGGATACGCCCTGTATACATACACTAACGATAAATTGGGAGATGTCCACTTGTTGCAGTATATGAAGACCTTATCACTGTTTACTAATAATCTTAAGTCACTTGGGTATTTAACTAGGGGCAGGTAGTAGTATAGGGGGGGAGTTAGGAGGTAGTGTTGCAAAAAGGGATTGGAGACCACTACAAATAGAAGGGGGAAAAAGCTACTGTCCGTTATAGGGAATGCTCTAGAATGGTAAACTCGGCAGTTAGCAAATAGGGGAAGGCGGTGCAACTGTCCGTTACAGGGAATGCCCTAGAAGGGTAAACTCGGCAGTTAGCAAATAAGGGAAAGCGAGACAACTGACCGTTATAGGGAATACCCTAAAGGGGTAAACTCGGCAGTCCGCAAAGATGGTTTCTCTGCTTATACATTAGCAGGGTTTACACTGGTAATAAATGTTGGGGTTGTAGGAAGGGATAGCGGGATAAATGGTTTTATAGGGGGTGTTTCCTGTTAAGGAATATTATGTGTTATATAATTGTGATATATATTATACTTGATAAATGTCTGTGAAAAAGGGATCTTGCAGGTCCAAGGGTTTTAAACCTCACGCCGAGGTAAAGCTTTTAAAATATAGAACTCACCAGCGTAAGCTGACCTTTTCCAAAAATGTATGTATGTCAGGTCAGGGTGAGGCTTCGACTAGTTATGAGAAGGCCCTGGTGATAAGGGATTAGACGGGCAAGCTATCGGACGGAAGCAGGGTGTTGGCAAGCTGGCATAGTTATAACAATAAAACGTAGTGACATATAGTATTTTCTTATGTAAATTATCTCTTACTTTGTAGTACTTGGCAAATAAATAAAAGTTTCAAATTTCCGCTGCTTAGTAATCTCTGTTATTACCTTGTGTTCATGAGTAAATCCGATTAGTGACCCCTTCTGGAGCCAAGTCTGGAAGTGGGTGTCACACTTTCTGAGTCAATGCAGTTAGGGGTTGGACTATGTTCGAGAAGTTCTCAATGAATCGGCGATAATAGCCAGCGAGACCCAAGAATTGGTGTATCTCAGTCGGAGTAGTGGGATTACTCCAGTCTTTGATAGCCTCAACTTTGGCTGGATCAACATGAATTCCCTGGTCGTTGATGACGTGACCCAAAAAGTGTACCTCGTGAATCCAAAAGTCACATTTGGAAAACTTCGTGTACAATTCTTCCTTCTTCAGTAATTCCAAGATAAGTCTCAAATGTTGTTCGTGTTCTTTCTTGCTTCGAGAGTATATGAGAATATCATCGATAAACACGATAACAAATTTATCTAGGTATGTTTTACATACGCGGTTCATCAAATCCATGAACAGAGCGGGTGCGTTAGTTAAACCAAAAGGCATAATGAGGAACTCGTAATGACCATAGCGTGTTCTGAACGCTGTCTTCGAAACATCTTCGTCTCTAACTTGTAGCTGATGATAACCGGATCTCAGGTCGATCTTGGAGTAATAACTCGATCCTTGGAGTTGGTCGAACAAGTCGTCGA
>JBCNJP010000010.1:73668196-73766474 GCA_039602395.1 Deinandra increscens subsp. villosa | reverse complement strand
GATAGATTGCATGTGTTAGAAATACGTATTCTATAGCTAAAATGATGAAAAATGCATAAACGGATGAGTTAAACGGCAAAGAAAGTAAAATATAAGATGGATATGTGTTGGTACAAATAACATAATGATATATGTGTGAATTGATAGATGTATACATGTGAATACGTGTGTTAGTAGTTAATGGAAAAGTAGAAGGGCTAAAAGTGTAATTTATGTAAAGTTATCAACGTATACAGATATTATACGTATCTATAACTATTATAAACATTTTAAGGCTTAGAATATAGTAAAAATATATCCTAATATGATCCGTAACATGAAATGATACGTATTGGAAAGTTTGAGGGGCTAGAACGCAAAATAACAAAAGATATATATAAATATATAAATATATATATACGTATGTATACGTATATTATCGAGCGTGTCCCGAGCCTTAGAAACTTTTATAAACATACCCTTAAGTGTTACCCTTAAGTGTTTTATAGCATAAAGTAACAGTTTGTAGAAGTACAGGGACTTAAAATGTAAAATAGAAGTACAGGGACTAAAACTGTCATTTCCTAATTTAATGTGTTTTAAGAAAGCCCTAAGTTTATTTCACAATTGGAAAAGGTTTGGTAAAGGTTTTGCTAACGGGTCAAAATTAGGGTTTTCATGTCGTTACTCTGCCCAAATTGAGTAAACGGTTTTGAATTAAGCTTTGCCATTTTAAAGGATATTATAAAATGTTATTATGGATAATACCATAAGTTGGTTTTGAATAAAAATAAGTTTTGACAATTAAACGAGAATTTCATGAAATTAGGGTTTTGAAATAAGAATATTAATTTAATATAAAATAATCCGCAGGGTTTGGGGACTTGAATTTTGATATGGTAACATGTTTATACATATAATAAGTGTATATGAAGTTAAAATGAATAAATAATGAAGTATTGAAAATACCGAGTTAATCGGATATTAGAAGTTCGTGCGGACCGGAAGGGTAGGCGCCTGTACACTGGGGTTTCTGGCATAGCGGGGGTGTCGCCATCCCATCTGGGCAATGGCATCCCAACACTGGGCGACCCCGGAGTGAGCATCTACTTATAGGAATGCGCGTCTTCATAATTATCACATAAAAGAAGATAATATGCCTCCAGGGGCATTTTGGTCATTTTGACCCTTAAAAGTATATAAACTTAATAATATACATTATTAAGTAGATAAGGTATTAAAATAAACATAAGAAGTGTTTATTATATAAAACCTTGCGTTAACATCATACAATACGCAATTAGGTTAAATTGGAAGACGTAAAGGAGGTTCTGACTGAATTAATTGGCTTAAGAGAATAAGGTGAGTTCTATGAGCCCACTTTTATTTGTTTTAAATGTTTTAATATTTTCGGGCGTGATATACATGCAATGATATATATATTCAACTGTTTACTTGAAAAGTATTTGAGATGCCTTTACTTGTTTTGTGTTAATACACATACGTGAAAAAGTTATAATACTTATAACTGTTTTAAAGTTATTATTACCTATTATTACTCTTTTCGGGAAGGTTATAATGAACAGGTAATAAAGAAGTTAAACTTTTAAAGTAATGTTTAAAAAGAGGAAAATGAGTTTTTTGAGGATAAAGAAAATGACCCTTGGGGTTATTTTAAAGAGTTTTAAATCTAAGCACAGATTGTCTGGTAAGAGGGGGGGGTTGTACAATCCAAGAAGTGGAAATGAAGCCACTGGAGTAACGACGGTTACTCAAGAGGTCGGGAGGCGACGGCCAACCGAAAGGGGCTAAAGTAGTCCCAGAGGATAGACAATGCTTAGTAGAAGAGGTTTTGCTTATAATGTTTTGTATGACTTTCTTTATGCAAAATGATTATTAGCAGGGAAGATGATTTAGAGTATTAAATGATTTTTAATACTGAAGGTTTAAATGTTATGTTTGGTATAATTCTTTTATGTCTTATATCCATTAAATGTTTATAAAGAAGGGGCCGTTAGGCCCAAATGTTTGAAGTAACCTTTCGAGGTTAAGGTAAAGTTTTAATACTTAGAACTCACCAGCGTAAGCTGACTTTTTAAAGCATGTATATTAGGTGAGGTTAAAGATCCAAGCATCAAGGGAAAGGCTCATGTTTGAGCAGAGTGGATGGGCAAGCTATTAGGAGAAGGCTATACGGGCATGCTGGCTTAAGTAATGTAGATAGATGCATATCTATTAATCGTTATCTTTTATAGTTATCGTTAACCGTTGTAGAAATTTTATCTTACTTGTACTTGGCATTATAAATAAATAAAAGTTTTAAATTTCCGCTGCTTTAGTTATCTCTGTTATACCTTGTGTTCATGAGTAAATCCGACACGTGACCCCTCCTGGAGCCAAGTCTGGGAGTGGGCGTCACATTTGTCAACATTTTCTCAGACACTTTTTTCTCTTTGAACTTTGCTTTACTTTTATCTTCTCTTGATTTCTTCTTTTCTTGCTTGCTTGATTCTAGAAAATCATCATCAAAGTATCAATAAAATAATGTTAATCATAAAAAATAATTTAATCAATTTAAAATCACTAGAAAATGATTTCAAACAACTGGTTTGTTTTACTTTTTTAAACAGTTTTAATAAATGAAAATGCGTGAGCGGTGGATCGTTTACTTAGTCGTTACGAAATCAATGTAAAACGAGATGAACACAAGATGTAAATACAATGAAGATTGTACTAGACTACAGAGAGTTTACACAGAAAGACACATAGAAGATTTGTCCAGAAGTACTTAATCACTATACAAGACAACTATTTATAGTGCAGGAATACGATGGGCCAAACCTCAGGTTCGGACCAGGTTCGCCGGTGTTTGAACTTGGAGTTCGCCCAAGGTTCGGCCACTAACAAACTTGCACAGCTTGTCTTGTACTCGATACTTCACATGACGATCAGGAACTATGCATCAACAAACTCCCCCTCGGCATGTGCAGTATGAATTCCTTCATTAAAACTTGTATCTTGTATCTTCAATCAAACTCTCCCTCAACTTGATGATGAGTTCAATCTTGAATACTTTCTATTGCACCGTGTGTAATCTCTTTATCAACAATCTTCAGAAGACTTGAAGTTGTGATGTTCTCTTTCCACTTAGAAACCTACCAACATAAATAATCTTGGCGTAAAACGTCTCTTTCACTACAAAAAAAATGCCATTTAGTGGCACATAATTTTAGTGGCATTTAGCTTTTATGCCACTAATATAAGGTTTTAGTAACATCTAAATTTTTTGCCACTAATATAGGGTTTTAGTGGCACTTTAAGTGTGCCCACTACTATAAGGTTTTAGTAACATCTAAATTTGTTGCCTCTAATATAGGGTTTTAGTGGCACTTTAAGTGTGCCACAGTACATATCACATCCTTTTGTGACTTTTAGTATATGCCACTAAACCCTAATTTCGATTCTCATTCCTAAAAATTAAATGAAAGCGCTAGAGTCCCAAAAAAAATAAAAAATACCGCCAAAAAAATAAACCCTAATTTCAATTCTCCCAAAAATAGTTGTGAACATCCGTTCTCGATGGCCAATTTCTCATTCCTAAGAACGGAATCATCGTCGTAGCAGTAACAGAGGAGACGATATCAACGGAATTCATTAACTCCATTTTCTTTGTACGGTGTAAAAGAATCTGCTTGATATTTCTCTCAACCAATTCTAGAATCCGGTCATCAACCAATTCTACGGGTCGTTGTCGGCTTGATTTCGACCAGCCATCATCCTAACTTGAAGCACAACTCTGAAATGGATTTGATCATGGGTCATGTACCATGTCTGGATTCTTGACTTCCATACTTCTAATGGAATCCTTATCAATTCCAATTTTAGGCACTAGTTCCACACAATGAACATCTTAGAGCAGTGATGGAGATAATGATTTTTTTATTAGAGGCAGATGACAGTCATGTAATGCAGCTTATCTTTTAACTTGGTTTTCCATTCCCAATCATGACAGCAAAGTTTTGAACCATGTAAATAACTACCATGAACATAAAAGTATTTTAGTTTAACATCAGTCTTTTAAATTCTGTACATACTGGATGTTTTATGTTTAAATTTTTGGGATTTTAGGTTTTTAGGTGTTCAAAACCGATAACAAGAAGAGGGGGTGGTAAAAAGTTCGATTAGATTGTATCTTCCTAAACCCTTTTGTTCAAATTTTGTCACACCCCGGTCAACGGTATCGGGTGTGAGCGAGAATGGAATCATAGTCGAGGATACATAGAACAACATCTAATATATTTAAAACTTCATAAAACATTACGTCATTGTATTGCAGCGGAAAGTGATAGTGGACAATGATAATGTCTTACATTTGAAAACAAGTCTTAAATTAATAATAAAAACATTGAACGGTTTATTAATCTAGTCGGGACTATGACTCCGAAAGCAGGTCCGATAGCATGTTTAAGCCCCATTTGCATGTCCTCCGAAGGTTTGCTTTAATTACCTAAGAAATCATGAATTTAAAATGGTCAACATAAAGTTGGTGAGGTTCACAAGTTTATGACTATACGTTTAAAGTTGGTAAAACAGTTTTCAGTATACTTAAATATTACATTGGTTTACCGTCGTGGATGTATGAGCTCACCTGAACCTTGATTTCAAATACTAACGGTTTACCCACCCATAACATCTCTTGCCCAGAGATGTTAAATAGAGCAGAATAACTGACGTGTACCCCCAGACAATCCGGAGTCAGAACTGGAGCTACCAGTTAGGGCAGGGTTGTCAACCCAAATAGATCTATTCACTAGCTATCGTTTCGTACAGAACTAATTGAAATCAATTAATGGTGAGATACGGTTGTACAAACGTTTATAACGATAATGTACTAAATTGGGCAATCAGTAAGAGAACAAGTAGTCATACGGCTAACAGATAAACCATAATATTAAGTAAAAGCATTTATCAGATTTCATGATTTCTCCCCCAAAGTATAAAATAGTTAAAGGAAAAAGAGACCGTGAAACTCACTGGATCAACAGGAAGGAAGTAAATAAACAGTGTAAGAATCGGTAGCACGTAACGTCCTAAATAAATAAATAGGCACATGCATAAGGTCTACAATCATTTGAGTAACATAAGTCACCCAAGTGATACCGGTCGATACCGGTCAAGTCTTGACATTTTAATCCCGTTTGTATTTGTTTGAAAACCCGTTAGCTTGTATTTATTAAATACATACTTTCATGATTATTTATATTTATGTTCAATAAATATAAATAAAGAATTATCATTTTTAAAAATTTAAATCAAGTATTGAACATCGAGTTTAAAATAATAATGTTTATTATTATTTTTCATGAGTTCGTATAATTATTTTAAGTAATTAATTATGTGTTTGATTTGTTAATCATGCAAGTTATAATTATTTTTAAATAATTATGATTAACAATACTTGGTGAATAAAACATAGTTTATATCCTTTTGTAAATAATTATTAGTCAAATAAATAATTATTTAAAGTTTCTTGTAAAAACATGAATCGTTTGTGAGATATATTTTTAAATCACAACATTTAATCATTTAATTTCTCGAAATCGTTTAATATTTCATTTGTATGAAATATTCATTTCCTTTTTAAAACATTGTTCTAAAAATATTACCTGGCACGCTTGGATTTTTAAAAGTTGCCTTTATGAAACATGATGAGGAATATTGTTAAACTTCCTAACATCTACGTTTTTGTGTATATCGTCGTGTGGTCCCGGTTTTATTACTATGCAACGTTTTTATGTTTTTGATTACTTTGATTTCATCAAAGTAACAAAGAAAGTTCATAATACATTTAAAGTCATTATCTTGTCTTTTGATTACTTTTATAAAAATATTGATTTCTACAAATGTCTTTTTATAGAAAATCTCCATTTTAATAACAAGTACTTAAATGGTTAAAACTTGTAATAAATCCAAGAATTTATGTCAAATTAATCATTTGACATAAATTTTATTCCTTCCATTTTTAGTAACAAAATCTAGTTATATTCTTTTTGTCATGAAGTTTTATAACACATTAATGTGTTATATTTTTACTAAAACAAGAAGTATTCTTTTTGTTTCTTTTTACTTGTTATAAGTTACTAGCCTCATTTAGTCATAATTTAACTTGTGCATAATTCTTTAAACATTGTTAAGAGATTTATTTGTTTATCATAACTTATAACATGTGACATGTCCATTTAAACACAATATGGTTTATGATTAAATCAACTAACACATTTTGTGTTAGGACATAAATATAAAACAATCAACTAACACTTTGTGTTAGGACTTTATTAAACAAAAGACAATCAACTAACATTTTTATGTTAGGACTTTAAATAAATTAACAATCAACTAACATTTTCATGTTACGACATTAATTAAATAAAATCAACTAACACATTACATGTGTTAGGACATACAAGCATATAATCATTTTTTTATCATCTTAGTTAGTTATCATTTTATATCAACTAACACACAAAGTGTTAGGACCAATTCATATGGTGATTCAAGAACATCTAACTCAACTAGTGAGTCTTATGGATATCTCCATGTAGGGTTTTGTTCTTGAATCAAATAAACACAAGAATGCATAATAATAAGTATGATGATCTTAGGTGCACTTGAATACTTTCTTTTTATATCTACAATTGTTTCACCCACTCCCGTGGCTACTTTAAGTTCCAAGAACACCATAGTTGTGTTTAGATCATGAAAGAAATGGAGGTGTAAGAAGAGAGATCTAGATGATTAGTAAATGTAAAGTGTTTAAAGTTTGTTATGAAGACTTGGGCATCATATTTGGGTGTTAAAATGTAGGAGAAAAAGAGTTAGAAAACTCACAAGGGAAAGGATGAGGGGAACCGTGAGGCGGTGGTGGTTCGGTGGTGGCGCCGGTGGTGGCAGCCGGTGGCTGTGGTGGCTGGGCGGTGGTGGTGGAGCCGGCCAAAGAGGGAGAGTGAGAGGGTTGGTTTATTTGAGTGGTGATTAGCTTGGTGGGTCTCTTCTCTTATAACCAAAACTTGGTTTATTAACCAATGGTCATTACCCATAATCTCATGGGAACATGTAATTGCCAACTAATGAGAGTTATAGGCTAGGTGTGTTGTCAACACCACATTCACCCAATTCTTTAAGTGTAGGTGACTTTATTTTATAAACTTTCCAAGCCTTTATAAAATGGTGAAGGTTATTATAAAATATGAAGAGGTTGGGGATTTATAAAAGTCAAAACTTTTATAAAATATAGTCCAAGTAAAAATAACTACAAAGGTGGTGTCTTTGTTTTTATAAAAGTTGATGGGCCAAAGTTTATAAAATGTTGTGGGCTAAACTTTATAAAAATCTCATGGGCCAAAACATTTTAAATATAAAGATTTAGGAGTTGGGCCGAAGCCCAAGGAAAAACTAGTGGGTTGGGCCGGTTCTTGAGTAGCCACAAAGGGGGAAAGGGTCGGGTTCGGCCCAAAGCCGTTGGGCCGCGGATCGGGCCTCCAGGTTGGGTCGGTGATTCGGTTGATTGAATCGAGTCTTCGGGTTACGTTTCGGGTTCATCCGGGTTATTTTGGGCTTATTGGGCCTAACTGGGCCCAATGGGGTTAACCGTTTACTCGTGTGATTAAGTCTTGACAACGTAACATTTTGATCACATTTTAAGTTCTTAAGATGTTTTAACAGTTTACATCAGTTTTGATAAAATATAAAAGGTCAATTTTTATATTTAATTTCTTGTTATTAAAATTCCATATTTAAAACATGAAATCTTTCGTATTTTACGGGTATACAAATGCGGGATTTAAATCAGTTATCAATTTAGTTATCGTAACTATTTCGGTTAATCATATAATTAAAACATATAAATATTTAATTTAGAAAGTCAATGGAGAGAGGTTTGACCCGTTTTTGACGAGGTGTCATAAATTTGCAGCTGGCGATATTCAAAGGTATCTTTCAATTGGATCTTCCTAAACACTGTTAGTACGAAAAATACAAATGCCAATTTTGCCCCATCAACTCATTGGGTTAATTGGTATTGTATTTTTGTTATCTCAAGTGGGTCAATAAAAAAATGATGGAAATTGAATCACGACATTCAAACGAACTTTAACGTTTTTTAGCAACCAAGGTGCACAAATTTTCCTTCATTTAGGTGTCGATTTGTTCAGAATTGACAGATTGATCAGTAAAGGCACACCACCAGTTTTTGTAATCATACTAAATATTAGCTAGCATAAGGCTGGGAAACATGAAAGAAGCAAATAGTTTTTTATTATGTTAAAGAACCTAACCTGTTTAGCATGTAGCCAACATGTACAAAACTAAATGCCACAATCAGTGGCGACGGTGATGGATATTATGCGAACTTGCTGCTTTCATGTAAAGACAATTGGGTGGCCTGCCACAACGCGTAGGCGGATCACTATTTCGTAATTATTATAATATAAAAATTGTCAATTAAATATTAGCATAAGTTTTTTTTTACTATTTTATTTATAATTAATGTTGTCTAATATGTTTGTGGTCTATAGAACAGAAAGTAGCTATTATGAGAATCTGGGGAATTTACCCCACCTTTGGTTGTTGGTTGAACTACTAATAAAAGAATTTTGATAAATTGGTTGTAATTGAAAGCAACAAACACAATTTACACTGATTCATTTATGGTTGTTTATATATGCATATACACACAAATTCATCCAAAAAATATATACAAACAACCATATGGTTATATATATATGCATATACACACATATTCATCTATAAAAATGTAATATGCTCATCATATGGTTACACAAAATGACCACTATGTTATAAGTTGTTTAATTCATTGATCGACATGTTTGTTTTATCTTAAACCATTTGTAAATACTTATATAATTATAGTCCTTGAATTTTAATTTATACTAATGCTTATTTATATGGTTGATGATGACAAGATGGATGTAATGAGAAGCTTTGAAGCTATTTATATTTTGATCGTTGATGATGACAAGATAGCTATGTTTAAATGTTTAAAATATTTCTTTTTAAACATTTAGAAATTGAAAGATGTTTAAATGACTTGTGTAAACATTTTGGATCTAGATTTACAATTTAATCATCTTATAAATTTTTATTTTATATTTTATATTATAAGTAATATGATTTTTAATGCAACGTGTCATTAAAAATAGTATATATATATATATATATACATATATATACTTGTGTGTGACTATAATAATTCTTTAGTGGCATAAAAAATAAGTGTCACTAAAACTACTATAAATATGTACTTTGGATAACCTTTTGTGGCACAAAACATTTGCCACAATAGTCTTTTTCTTTTATTGTGGCAGAAAAAAGTGCCAATAAAAGTTTAAAAGTTTGTGTTGCACAATGGAAAAGTGCCACTAAAAGGCTTAGCGTGACCACTTTTAGTGTCATTTTTCTTTTGTGCTGCAGATTCCTAAACGGGCTTTTTGTGGCACTTATTTGGCTTTTAGTGGCATTTTTGTGTGCCACTAAATGACATTTTTTTGTAGTGTTTGAGACTCCAAGATATTTTGATTTTGAGATTGATTTCGTATTCCGTGTTGATCAATCGAAATGAAATAAGAACCAAAATCTTTTTGATTTATAGAAACTATATATCAAAACCCACCTAAAATCTTTTTGGTATTTTCTGATATGAAATGCAAATGCAATACAGAATCAGACACTATTTTTGTCTTTGGTGAGAAAGATCACAACTTGGGATCATATTGAACATAATATGCTGAACTACACTTCAATTTTGATTATTATAGCACATAAGCCATGTCGATTGCAGATATAATTTGTCCAACTTTAAAGTCAGGCAGAATCATACTCATAACATCTGGATATGTTAAAGTAATGATTAGATTTGCTTTCACCAGTGTACCCCACACTATCAGACATACTCAAATATGCTTTGCTTATCACATTTTTTGTGATTTCACTTGTAATTTATCACAGTGATTGTATACATGATATAGTCCACTGTGTTCCATGCAAAAAGAAATAAGAACGTTAAATCGTCTACCTTAAAGTCGATCTTTCGATACGCAGATAAGGCCTCGAATTTAAAAAAAATAAGAAAATAAAACAGGTTGAAAATGTATAACCCAACAACAATCAGGTCGGTCTTGTGGACACGTAGAGAAAATTCGATGAGTTATACGAAACACCAAAGAAAATAAAGCAGAACGTCAAACGAACAACGATCAAGTCGATTTTTCGATACGCAGAGTAAGTCCGATCGTTTGACAAAATAAAGAAAATCAAACAAGTTTAAATCTTTACAAAATGAACACATGTATACACAGTGACTTCTCATTTTATTTTTCACATATCTTTTTCTTGATATATCATGAGATATGCATCAAAATGTTTTCCACTAGGTCAAGCATCAGATTTAGTGTATATCACATTTGAATACTTTCTGATTTGCCGAGCCTACCTTACACATTGATCAAATGGTCTTATGGCTCTTTCATCTATTTATCCGTGAGTCAGACGATGTAAGCCAATGTACCATCATTTTCCAGTCATGTCAGATACAATTTCTCATTGGATTTTTTGCATTTTTACATGTTTTTATCTTTTTAAAGTTCTCCCCCTAAAATGACAACTCTATTTATAGATTTTCATTTTTACTATTTGAAAAACGACACACTATTTGTGTATTTTTGCAAAAACAACTCCCCCTCAAAATGAGACGGAGTGAAAAAAACAAAACAGGAATTGATCAAGCAACACGAATACGTGCCATTTAGCATTTTGAAAACAAGATTGATTTGGAAATTGAATTTAAGTTATCAAAGATATTTCACAATCATCAATTTTCCAATCACCGAAAGGTCTTCCTGAAATACTTGCTGACACCAAATAAAACATTAGATGCTTTGGGATCGACCCGATTTAACAACTTCGGGTCGCCCGGTGTCTTCCACATACTCACTTTTGGCCTTGGAAATAGATTTTGGTTTCCATATCATTGTTGGACAAAAAAATTTAATCAAAACCTGAAAAATTTTCAACTGGCGTCTGTGGTTTGGACCAAAACGACTTACTAGTTGATTTACCCTTTGGGGACCATGGTTTATCAAAAATTTAACAATTATTATCCACATATTTGGCAATTTTGTGAATATATGCAGTCGTTGGACAATTTGTAACCATATGTCCAGGTCGACGACATGCATAGCAAATTCTTTCACGAAACTTTGGTGGGAATTTGACAAAATTCTTCGGTTACTCAACTATGATTCGCAACAGGAGAATCATAAGAACCAAAAGAATGATCAGAAGCAAATGAATCAAAGAAATTATCAGAAGAATCAAACCTGGGAGATGTTCTTTGGGGTAAGTAGTAAGAACCACTTGAAGAATATTGTAACACCCCGAAAATCGCAGCGGAAAACAAATGCGGTGGTGGTATCGGAAGTTGGTACCGATTTTCATTAGACTATGCGTTGTTTAAATCGGTTGGTTGTTTTAACTTGAGTTAGAAATCGATGTTTTCAAAATACATTAGTTAATTCATTTCACCAATTGTTCGAACATTATAAACACAAGTTTTATTCAAATTCATAACATCATTAACTCAAGCGGTCCCATAACAAGCCAACATAACGCAAGTCTAGTCTATGCTTGCCCATCATCCATGACAAAGTTCCTTACCCTGAAAATATGCCCAAAATAAACAGTCAGCATAAAGCTGGTGTGTTCCATAGAGTTTTTAAAGAAAACACTCGGCGAGCCATGCTCCCGAAATAATTAATCCAACATCCCAATGGACATTATTTAAACACAACTGATATAACTATCATGCAAAATATTCTTATAATGATATTTTAACGTAAATTAGCTAGATATACGTTTGTGATTTAATCTATGAGCCCATAATCAAACCAAAATATCCACAAGCTATTTCTATTTATATTACCCCAATCTAGAACAAGACCAGCACAACTGACCAGGGGCGGGTTGTCACACCCAATAGATCTATCAATACAAACAGTGGCTTATTTAACCGAACTAATGATTATGGCTTAATAAATCAGCGAGGGAAACTTTAAACAAAACTCAAGATCACCACACATCATATATAAGATCATGCCATTTCTAATTATATCAATAAAATTTAATCTTGGCATATTTTCCCCCAAAACAGTAAAAATATAAAAGAGGGGCTATGGAAACTCACTGTGATATCTGGTAATTTGAACTCTAACCGTCAATACGATGCCCTAAATAATTCATAAAGGACATATAATAATTTCAAGTCTTTTTAACGAGTAAGTTGATCCTCCAACTTACTAGACTTGATAATGATTCCCGAAATAATATTTTTCATATTTTTAACAATCCGTTGGTGACTCGATAAACAACTCCATCAACCGTATCCATTATTACATTTTAGTATGTTTATAAATCATACATATTTATTTCTACAAAAATAGTTTAAGATTTTTTTTTAAGTCAAAATATGTCATATTTTCCCCTTTTGCGACATAGTTTAAACCGATTGTAACCATGTATTTTTAAATATATTTTTATATGATTCTTAGAAATAAAATTTCTCATAAAATATATTTTTATTGCTGATCCAAATTTATAACTCACCGAAACTATGTTTTTAAGCCGATTTTGACTTTTTTACGAATAGGAGATCGACACTTCCTACCGTATAAGGCTTCATAAGGTGCTGCCTTAATACTAGCATGATAACTATTGTTATATGAGAATTCTGCTAACGGTAGATGAGTGTCCCAATTTCCACCAAAGTCGATTACACAAGCTTTGAGCATATCCTCTAATGTCTGGATAGTCCTTTCACTTTGACCATCGGTCTGAGATGATATTCAGTGCTTAATTCTAAGTTAGTTCCCATCTCTTCTTGCAGAGACTGCCAAAATCTTGATGTGAAACGTGCATCCCTGCCAGAAATGATAGAAATCGGTACCCCATGACGGGTTACTATCTCTTTAATATACAACTTGGCGAGCATTTTCATTGAGTCGGTCTCTTTGATTGGGATGAAATGGGCTGATTTGGTTATACGGTCGATGATTACCCAGATGGTATCATGATTATGCGTTGTTCGAGGCAATTTTGTGATGAAATCCATAGCGATTCGTTCCCATTTCCGTTGCGGAATTTCTGGCTGTATAAGCAGACCAGAAGGCTTCTGGTGTTCCGCCTTTACTCTGGCACAGGTGGGACACTTACTTACGTAAGTCGCTATATCACACTTCATGTTTGGCCACAATAATTTTTCTTGACATCTTTATACATCTTATCGGAACCTGGGTGAATGGAGTACCGAGATTTGTGAGCTTCATTCAAAATCAACTCTTGTAGCTTGCCTAAGAGTGGCACCCAGATTCGCCCCATGAAATATCTAACATCATTGGTTAATGCCAAATCCTTAATCATTCCTCGAAGATCCTCATTTTTCAAATTAACATTTTTGAGTGCTTCCTGCTGAGCTATGCGAATGTGTGAGATAAGACTTGAATGAATCATCATTTCCATAGCTCGCACTCGTCTTGGCGTATCTCATTCCTTCCTGCTCAAAGCGTCGGCTACTACATTGGCCTCGCCGGGGTGATATCGGATATCACAATCATAATCATTTAGAAGTTCCACCCAATGACGTTGACGCATATTAAGCTCTTTTTTTTATCAAAGATGTGTTGAAGACTCTTATGGTCAGTAAAATTGATGCAATTTTGTTCCATAAAAATAGTGTCTCTAGATCTTTAATGCAAAAACAACCGCTCCGAGTTCTAGATCATGGGTAGTGTAGTTCTTCTCGTGCGTCTTGATTATCTAGATGCGTAGGGGATAACTTTATCCCTTTGCACTAAAACACATCCGAAGCCCAATCTAGATGCATCACAGTAAACTACAAACCCATCACTTCCTTCTGGAATGGATAAAATTGGAGCACTACATAGATTTTGCTTTAAGCATTGAAAAGCCTCTTCCTGCTTTTCCGACCATTCGAATATCTTGTCTTTCTGAGTTAGTGTGGTTAGCGGCTGAGCTATTCGTGAGAAGTTCTCGATAAACTATCTATAATAACCGACTAACCCTAAGAACTGACGGACTTCAGTTGGTGATTGCGGTGCATTCCAGTTCTTGATTGCTTCAATCTTCGCAGGGTCTACATGAATATCGCTCTTATTAATAACGTGACCCAAGAATTGGACTTCTCTCAGCCAAAATTCACATTTTGAAAACTTAGCATAAAGTTTTTCTTTCTTTAACGTCTCAAGGATCAATTTCAAATGTTCCTCATGCTCCTCTTTTGTTCGTTGTAGACTAGTTTCACTAGTTCACTACAACCGTTGGCTATAATACCAACTTCTGTAAGACCCCAAAAATCACAGCGGAAAACAAATGCGGTGGTGGTATCGGAAGTTGGTACCGATTTTCATTAGACTGTGCGTTGTGTAAATCGGTTGGTTGTTTTAACTTGAGTTAGAAATCGATGTTTTCAAAAGACATTAGTTAATTCATTTCACCAATTGTTCGAACATTATAAACACAAGTTTTATTCATATTCATAACATCATTAACTCAAGCGGTCCCATAACAAGCAAACATAACGCAAGTCTAGCCAATGCTTGCCCATCATCCATGACAAAGTTCCTTACCCTGAAAATATACCCAAAATAAACAGTCAGCATAAAGCTGGTGAGTTCCATAGAGTTTTTAAAGAAAACACTTGGCGAGCCATGCTCCCGAAATAATTAATCCAACATCCCAATGACATTATTTAAACACAATTGATATCATTATCATGTAAAATTTTCTTATAATGATATTCTAACGTAAATTAGCTAGATTTACGTTTGTGATTTAATCTATGAGCCCATAATCAAATCAAAATATCCACAAGCTATTTCTATTTATATTACCCCAATCTAGAACAAGACCACCGCGACTGACCAGGGGCGGGTTGTCACACCCAATAGATCTATCAATACAAACAAGCGCTTATTTACCCGAACTAATGATTATGGCTTAATAAATCAGCGAGGGACAACTTTAAATAAAACTCAAGATCACCACACATCATATATAAGATCATGCCATTTCTAATTATATCAACAAGAACTTCGACCCGCGCTTTGCTGCGAGCGAGAAGTTTATTTCGATGTTTAGTTCGTGCGTTGAGAGAGGAAATAGTTTCAGAATCCGATTATAATAAACAGAAAGTTGTCGAACCATATTTCAATTTTCTCAAATGGGCGGTGACACAGCTAATAAGATTACGATATAATCAAACTGTTCAAGGTGATCTAAATTTCTTTGATAAAAAAAATATGTACCTTGATATATAGTACGTACGTTATGAGATATGAATAAAATTTCTGTTAGTTAACCTCTTAGATAATGACGTAAAGTACACATCAAACAATCGAAGTTTACAATTAGATAAATCATACAAATAAGTATGTATCAAGTGTAAATGACGTAACTCATAGCAATAAACATATGCAATTGAAATGGCTAATCAATTTTTATCCTCAACTTAATGCAATAGCAACACTCTCATGCCAACAACCATACAACTTCAAAGTTTCCTGTGACAAAAACATGAAAGTATTCATCATAGCCTCGTCTAGTCTTAAAAACCATCCACCACATAAATTCGATGAGATCAAAATAATAACCGTAGAAAATCATCATCTCATGCTTTTTGTAAATGATAACTCAAGAAGACGATCATCCGCCGACATTTCAATAAAATGAAAATGAGACCTTTAAAAATATATATTTTTTTAATATGTAAAAAAATATGTAATAAACACACACATGGTTGTATGTAAACATTTATTTTTCACTTTAATTATAGAAATACTATAATTTTATTAACTGTATAAAAGAAAAATAATGATTGTATAAAGTAATAAAACGTTTTAATTTGAAATAAAGCTGCTATGGTAAGTCTACGATGAGAAACCACCATCTTTCTATCTGAGAACTAAAAGAGAACCAAAAAAAAAAACTCACGATCATAAAAAATACATAGAAGATTAAATTTATATATGGCTCATATCAGAATGAGGTTGCGTTTAACGCCTTACCAATCATCCGGAAAACATCATAGCCAGAAAGGTAATCCACAACAACAACATGTTTGATAGAAACTTGTTCTTTAAACAAACCCCCAAATTGAGATGCATCTCAAATGTATAGACCAGGAGACACACCAACAACTTACGCATCTTTTTAACAATCTGAGATGAATCCGATTAGATTTAAATCGTTGGTGCAAAATAAGTTTAATCTAAAATGAGGGCTCATCTTACAAACATCACAGCAGTAGCAAAGGTAACCAACAACCATCTGATTAGCTCAAAACCAAAAGGTTCATCATAGCCAAAGAACACAACAAATCTTCTAAAATGGAAACCAAATCAGTTGTATGCCATAAGCCCCTAACGTGTATCAGAATATGGAAAACCTTTAGTGTGGCCTGGGGTTGCAATAACATGCACCTCATGCCCCGCAAACATCCATGTGTCACCATCATTCAAGCTAATATCAATGCCAGGAATTCTATCCTTGTCTATATTTGTTCCAATTACCTGCATGATTGCAAACACAATATTGAAGACAACTATATGATTTAACAAACTCACATGACTTGTGAAAATACCCCAAATCGTCAAAAACATTGACGATCTATCGGGAAAAAATCGAACCGTAAAAAACGAAGCAACAACCAAAACGTCACCACAGATCACCGGAGAAAGCCACATCGGAAACTCAACAACCTTAATTCCCTCTCTCAATGGACGACCATCGATGGGCAAAAAACCCAAAAAAAACCCAATCGAAGTGCCGGAAAAGAACCGGCCGACCAGACCTCGTCGACGGCACCAACCACCCACCTACACCGATCCGTTCAATATTCCGACAACGCACCCGACGGCGAGGATCTTTCAAATCCAGTGAAGAAAACCGACAACCGTCGCCTACAACATCACCATCGGACCATTTAGTAAGCGAAAAGGCCCTTGAGAGTTCCAGATCCTTCAGATCTAGAGTTACAGAAACAGATGATGATGAAGGGCAACAGTCGGGTTCTCAATCGGCCGGGTTCTCAAACGCAATCGGAGGGGATGAAACGCGTCGGAGAAGATGAACAAAGAATCGGCCGCCGGCAAGGAAAGGTAACATCACGATGGCGCCGGTTATCTCTCTCTCTATGTAAAAGAAAGATAAATAAAAGAGAAACATATATGAAATCAGGAGGAGGAGCACATGGTTAGAGAAGAGAAACATATATGAAAACAGGAGGAGCACATGGTTTAGGTTTTAGGTGGATTGCTGAGTAAGAAAGCCATTTAAGTTACACGTGTATGTAACATAAAAAAGAAAAAAAAGTCATCCAGAAGATTCGATCCCTGGTAAGGCTGTACAAAAACTAACACCTTACCACTGCACACCAAGACAAATAGTTACAAATAACCAAAATGTTTAATACAAATAAAGAAAGGTCAGCTGAAAAAGAAAAAAAAATTAAAAGAAAAACCTGTGCCACGTGGCAGCACCTGAGCATACCAGCGTGGTATGAACAGTGCTCCCACTGTGTACAGGTAGGATTCAATAAATGATATATATATAATAAAATTTAATCTTGGCATATTTTCCCCCAAAACAGTAAAAATATAAAAGAGGGGCTATGGAAACTCACTGTGATATCTGGTAATTTGAACTCTAACCGTCAATACGATGCCCTAAATAATTCATAAAGGACATATAATAATTTCAAGTCTTTTTAACGGGTAAGTTGATCCTCCAACTTACTAGACATGATAATGATTCCCGAAATAATATTTTTCATATTTTTAGCAATCCGTTGGTGACTCGATAAACAACTCCATCAACCGTATCCATTATTGCATTTTAGTATGTTTATAAATCATACATATTTCTTTTTACAAAAATAGTTTAAGATTTTTTTAAGTCAAAATATGTTATATTTTCCCCTTTTGCGACATAGTTTAAACCGATTGTAAACAAGTATTTTTAAATATATTTTTATATGATTCTTAGAAATAAAATTTCTCATAAAATATATTTTTATTGCTGATCCAAATTTATAACTCACCGAAACTATGTTTTTAAGCCGATTTTGACTTTTTTACGAATAGTTTCATACTATAAGTTGTAATAATCTTTTATCAAACCCATTTATTTTATAAACCAAATATTTATGAAATTTTAATTAATATTCAAGAATTTATATCAATTCATTTAAAAATATTAATTTAGGTGTCGATTTGTTCAGAATTGACAGATTTATCAGTAAAGGCACACCACCAGTTTTTTTATTCATACTAAATATTAGCTAGCATAAGGCTCGGAAACATGAAAGAAGCAAATAGTTTTTTATTATGTTAAAGAAACTAACATGTTTAGCATGTAGCCAACATGTACAAATGGGTGGCATGCCGCAACGCGTTGGCGGGTCACTATTTCATAATTATTATAATATAAAAATTGTCAATGAAATATTAGCATAAGTTTTTTTACTATTTTATTTATATTTAAAGTTGTCTAATATGTTGGTGGTCTATAGAACAGAAAGTAGCTATTATGAAAATCTGGGGAATTTACCCCCACCTTTGGTTGTTCGTTGAACTACTAATAAAAGAATTTTGACAAACTGGTTGTAATTGAAAGCAACAAACACAATTTACACTGATTCATTTATAGTTGTATATATATACATATACACACAAATTCATCCAAAAAATATATACAATCAACCATATGGTTATATATATATATGCATATACACACAGATTCATCTATAAAAATGTAATATGCTCATCAAATGGTTACACAAAATGACCACTATGTTATAAGTTGTTTAATTCATTGATCGACATGTTTGTTTTATCTTAAACCATTTGTAAATACTTACATAATTAAAATCCTTGAATTTTAATTTACACTAATGCTTGTTTATATGGTTGATGATGACAGGATAGATGTAATGAGAAGTTTTGAAGCTATTTATGTTTTGATCGTTGATGATGACAAGATAGCTATGTTTAAATGTTTAAAATATTTCTTTTTAAACATTTAGAAATTGAAAGATGTTTGAATGTTTAAATTGTGACATCCGAGAATTTCAAGGTTAACTTCCGTTAGACAATTCCGTTAGTTACGTTATAAGTGTTAACTTAGTAACTAATGCTTAACTAGGCCGAATACGTCCACGACCTTTGGTTGATCACCGAACCCGCCCATATGTGTTATGTGTTCATTTATTTATAGTTATTATGTGCAATGTGATTTAAGTACATGATTTAGTATTATGAATAGCATGACAATTCATGAACCGTGCTTATCTTGCTTAAAACTGTAAACTGGTCACTTTTGGTTTCCAGCGAAACTACGGGCGAAATTATAGTGTCGCCCGGTAGCCAAACCACAGACTTACAGAGCCAGTTTCGCTTGGCCAGCGAAACTGACCAGCGAAACTAGCTCCTGTTATATAATGACATAAAACCCTAGAAGCCCCATTTCTTGCACCTTTTCTCCAAAAACACACACACTCTCCTGAAACTTCTGGACCAGCTGATTCCAGCCAAGAACCACCAAGAATCAGCCATCATCTCTGAGTTGTGAAGATCATCCATCGATCCTAGAATCAACCGTGAGTCCCATGAACCATTTCTATGTGTTTTCTATGTGTTTTCTTCATAAAGCATGCCTAGATCTCCATAGAATCGTTAGATCTTCTGATATGATGCTTAGGAAGGCTAGATCTATCATAAAGTCAGTAACTTTACGTTTGAAATCAAACCATAATGAAGATTCATGCTAGTTAGGTCATTTTAGGTTTAAAATGTGCTTTTGGTGATTTGATGATGAAAAACCCATGTTTAAGGTGTTAAAGCCTACTGTTTTATGTTGGTAAATGATTATGCATGCTAGATATTGAATTACATGAAGTATGGAAGCTGTTAGGTTGATTTTTAGGCTGATTTGTGAGTTTTTCGCGACCAGCGACACTGCGTGTTCTCTGGGCGAAATTATGTAGCGAAATTATGTATATCTTCATCCAGCGACACTATGTAGCGAAACTGTAGTGTCGCCGGGTAAACCAACCAGACTTGTCCGAACGAAACTACCGAGCGAAATTCCCTGAACGAAAGTTCAAACCAGTTTCGGGCGAAACTAGGCTAGCGAAACTGTGCCAACAGTTTCGAGCGAAACTAGCCTAGCGAAACTGTGTCATCGGGTATTGCCTAGCGAAAGTGCTGCCCGTGCACACAGCGAAACTGCCTAGCGAAACTGCTAGCGAAACTGTGACCAGACCTAAACCCAAACTTGTGCAACTTATTTGAATGTTATGCTATGACTTACATGATTATGCTATGATGAAACATGCTATGATTTCTGTAATATGTGAACCCTTGTTTATGATCAACCATCGGTGTCGTGTGTCGTTATGTCGTGTCGTAGTTCCAACGTGCTATGTTATGGGCCATAGTGACGATAAGTTAATGATTAGACACAAAACTAATACTTAAGACCTAAACGTGTTCATAGGTCTTCGTTAAGCAATAATTGGATTAATTAGCAAGTGTAGCTGAGCAACCTAAGGTGAGTTTCACTAACCCTTTAATTGTGAGCCCGTTTGGGACACAACGAATGAACTTAACGAAAAACAACGCTGACATTTTGAGGTATTACCAAATGGGATACCTGTTATGGAAGTTGGAGTGTTTTATGGGGAGCACTTGCAACTGTCCATCCTTGGGGTTTCAATTGAAATCCGGAAACGACCATTTTGACACTTAAACTCTTTTTGAGGATTTCAAATGAAATCCAGAAATAAACAGTTTTAATATGACTAGTGTAGGTTAAAGTCTAAACCAAATGATATCACATGATTTCTAAGGATGCCTTAAAAACTTAAAAGTCCTCAATTTAGTACTGTTGATCTGAGAAGCGAGGGGATGTTGGGTAGATCTACTGAGGGTTTGACAAACCCTGCTCCGCGGTACACAAATGTGTAACCAACCGGTTGGAGGCCGAACGGAGTTCAATATCAGCCTGTTTTAGTTGTGGGCCTCCCAAAAGGGACACAACTGGAGGCACCAACCATCGGCAAATGCCGAACTCTGTTACGTCAGCTTTCAGCCCTAGTACGACTTCCTTAGTGCATGGAAACCGGATTAGCTACCCGCGATATCGGTTGACCGCTTTAACTTTTACTTAACTAGTGCATATTCGGTAATTCAACACTTGGCAATGTTTTGCAAATCTATTACTTATTTATATGTTGATGAATACGATTATGAGACCGGGCCAATGCATGTCATGCCCACCGTGAACTCACCAACCGTTAGGTTGACACTTGTGTGGTTTTCACTTTTGCAGATCGTTGAGGAGTATCCACTGGAGGTTGGCATGGCACAAGAAGACATTTACTTTTATTTTAAACTAAATTCGGGAATTTGAATTTGACAACTAATGATTTGTAACTAAAGCACGTGGTTAGTGCTAAGATACTTATGTTTTTATTCCGCTGCGTATTTTAAACTGTTGTATTTATGAACATTTGGACTTAACTCTGATTCGTTTAGTATTTGTAACTAATGGTTGTGGTCCTGGTTTGTTCGCACCCCTTAACGGTATAAACCCCGTTAGTGGTTATTTGGGGGTGTGACAGATTGGTATCAGAGCCATAAGTTGCAGAGAACTGGAATCATTTTTGAAAACGATTTGGAAACTGCAACTTGAAACCTTAGTTACAAACGAACAAACAAAATTCCCAAAACAACATTTTTACGTGCCAACCTGGGATACTCGCTCTGCTGTGTAAGTAAATACTCCATATGTATATATATATATATATATATATATAAGTATATATATAGACCGTGTCTAGGTAGTCTAACGGAAAACCTTAGGAAAATTTTCACACACGAATACGAAACGCGAACGCTAATACGCACACTATTCGGGGGAAGCGACAACGAAACGATGCTGCACGCTACGTCCTGATTTCTACTACGATGACTACGCCGACGGTGACTTTTATGGGGAAAGCCGACTTTCGACGATAGCTACTTACGACTTACGACGTTCTCCGACGACGCCTCGATTTTGCACGAAAATTTTTCTGGACTAATAGTGGGATAACGGGGAACTGTTGATATACATATTATGGGATATGTATAAAGTATAACTGTGACTGAACACTGGCTACTTTAACTGTCCAGCAAGATGTCTGGAAGAGGACACGGGAGGAGCAACATTAACATGACGCCTGCACAACTACAAGCTATGATTAATGAGCACGTGCAAGCCGCTGTGGCAGCCGTCCAAGCTGCGTACGCCGCTCAGGGTAATTATTATGCCGGTTAAGGCACAAAGCAATTGTATTTTAACCTGTTTAAACTTAAAGCCCGAACTATTATTGCATCAGGAAACCACCATCACTGCACGTTTAAGTCCTTCATGGATTGTAAGCCAATGACATTTTCCGGCGAGGAAGGAGCGGTGGGACTCCTCAGGTGGATCGAGAAGTCTGAGAAGGTCTTCTCTATGTGCAACTGCCCTGCTGAGAGCAAGGTGAAATTTGCGACTGGTACCTTCGAAGGAGCTGCTCTCTCCTGGTGGAACGCTGAAATTCAGATGATTGGGGTAAATGCGGCTAACAACATGGATTGGGAAGCATTCAAGGAACTGATTATGGAGGAGTACTGCCCTCGAGATCAAGTCAAGAAGTTGGAAGGAGAATTTCTGAACTCCAAGATGTCTGGATCTGAAATTGAGGAATACACTGCGCGTTACCACGAGTACGCGGTACTATGCCCAACAATGGTTGATGCTGAATTTAAGCGCATTGAGCGTTATCTGGAGGGTCTCGCACCCCAAATCAAGAGCTTGGTGACAGCTAGCAACCCAACAACCGTGCAGCAAGCCATCCGCTTGGCTCACAAGTTAACTGATCAGGAGATTGAGAGGGGTACTCTACCCGCAAAGACCACTGTGAAGACTGCCTTAAGTGGCAAGCGTAAGGCTGAAGAAGAAGCTCCAGCAACTTCTGTGAACAATCAAACTGTTGGGAATCAATCTGGGAGGTCCTCTAACTCCCAATATCAGAACAAGCGATCTGACAACACAAGGTCCAATTTCAACAATGGCAGCAACAGTGGGAGTAACAATCGTCAAGGTGGGAATGGAAACTACAAGGGTAAAGCCCCGTATTGTAACAAGTGCGGGAAACACCACAATGGTATGTGTAGCAAAGGCCTGGAATGTGGAAGGTGTGGTAAACTGGGGCATGAAGCCAACAACTGCTGGACCAACTTGCAAAAGTTAAACAACAACGGTCAGAATCAAGGAGGAAATAACAACAACAGGGGAAACGGAAACAACCGCAACGGGCAAGGAAACAATCAGAACAACAACAATGGCGGAGCCCGTGGCTGTTATGAATGTGGTGCGCAAGGCCACATAAGGAAAGATTGCCCGCAATTGCGCAGACAAGGGAATGGTAACAATGGCAACGGTGGAAACCAGGGAAACGGAAATGGTAACGGTGGGAATGGAAATGGTGGAAACGGGAATGGTGGGAATGGTAGAGGTCGTGCCTTCGTCATGGGTCAAGGTGAAGCTCGCAACGATGCCAACGTGATTAACGGTAAATTCATCCTTAATGGTTTCTTTGCTACTGTATTGTTTGATTCTGGTGCTGAAAGAAGCTTTATTTCCACTAAATTTGCTAGATTGATTAATGCTAAACCGATTGACTTAGATGCTAAGTATGTGGTAGAGTTAGCGAATGGTAAGCTTCATGATACAACTCAGATAGTTAAGGACTGTAAGTTAGAACTAGCTGGCCATACGTTAGGAATCGATCTTATGCCTTTCCCGATTGGTAGTTTTGATGTCATAGTAGGAATGGATTGGTTATCTGAAAACCGAGCTGAAATACTATGCCAAGAAAAAGTGGTTCGTATTCCACTCAAGGACGGTGAAGTGTTAACAGTTCAAGGCGAGAAAGGTGGAACAGTAACCGGTATTATTTCGTTTCTCAAAGCTCAAAAGTGCCTTCGTAAAGGTCACTTCGCGATCCTTGCAAACGTCACCGACACGACACTTCCCGAGCGCAGAATCGACGACTACCCGATAGTCCGCGACTTCCAAGATGTATTTCCTGAAGATCTGCCTGGTTTGCCTCCATTTCGACAAGTCGAGTTTGGAATCGATTTAGCTCCTGGAGCCGCTCCGATTGCACGCGCACCTTACCGTTTGGCGGTAAGCGAACTCAACGAACTCTCCGCACAACTTCAAGAGTTACTCGACAAAGGATTTATTCGTCCAAGTTCGTCTCCATGGGGAGCACCGGTATTGTTTGTTAAGAAGAAAGATGGAACGTTCCGCATGTGTATTGACTACCGAGAGCTTAACAAGGTTACGATCAAGAATCGGTATCCACTTCCTCGAATCGACGATCTCTTCGACCAACTACAAGGTTCGAGCTACTTTTCAAAGATTGATCTACGGTCTGGATATCACCAACTTCGTGTTCGTGATGAGGATGTCCCCAAGACTGCTTTCAGAACTCGGTATGGTCATTACGAGTTTCTAGTTATGCCATTTGGGCTAACTAATGCACCGGCCGTATTTATGGATCTGATGAATCGAGTGTGCAAGCCGTACCTCGATAAGTTTGTGATAGTTTTCATTGATGATATTTTGATCTACTCCAAGACAAAGGAAGAACACGAGAATCACTTACGACTTATCTTGGAATTACTCCGCAAGGAACAGCTTTACGCTAAGTTTTCAAAGTGCGATTTTTGGATTCGCGAAGTCCAGTTTCTTGGACACATTGTTGATCAGAATGGAATTCATGTCGACCCAGCTAAAGTGGAAGCTATTAAGAATTGGTCTACTCCGAGAGCGCCGACCGAAATCCGACAATTTTTGGGACTTGCCGGATATTACCGAAGATTTATTAAGGGTTTCTCGCAATTGGCTCAACCCTTAACAGCCTTAACGCACAAAGGAGTGCAATATAGATGGGGTGAAAAAGAAGAACGCGCGTTTCAAACTCTTAAGGACATGTTATGTTCAGCTCCGATTCTCGCGTTACCCGATGGGGTTGACGACTTTGTAGTTTACTGTGATGCATCCATCCAAGGACTCGGTTGCGTGTTGATGCAACGGGACAAAGTGATTGCCTATGGGTCCAGGCAACTGAAGGACACTGAGAAGAATTATACAACGCATGATTTGGAATTAGGAGCCGTTGTTCATGCACTCAAGATTTGGAGACATTACCTCTACGGAACAAAGTGCACAATATTTACCGACCACAAAAGCTTACAACACATCTTTGATCAGAAGGATCTCAACATGCGACAACGACGGTGGGTCGAGTTACTAAATGACTATGACTTAGCAATTAAGTATCACCCGGGAAAAGCCAATGTTGTGGCAGATGCATTAAGTCGAAAGGAGTATGAAAAGCCTCGACGAGTACGAGCGCTGCAACTTACCATTCACACGGGATTGCCGGATCGGATCCGCGATGCCCAACAAGGAGCTTTAAAAGAGGAAAATTTCGCAGCTGAAGCACTGCGAGGGGTGGATGGTAACTCCGAAATTAAGTCCGACGGACTCAGGTATTACAATGATAGAATTTGGGTTCCTTTACTTGGAAATCTCCGTGAGCTCGTGATGGATGAGGCTCACAAATCAAGGTATTCGGTGCACCCTGGATCGGATAAAATGTACCAAGATTTGAAGAACTTGTATTGGTGGCCGAACATGAAAGCCGACATTGCGCGATATGTGGCTAAGTGTTTAACATGCTCAAGAGTTAAGATCGAGTACCAAAAGCCTTCTGGGCTGTTACAGCAACCAAAGATCCCAGAATGGAAATGGGAGGATATCTCTATGGATTTCGTAACAGGATTACCACATCGATCGAATCGACCGGATGCGATTTGGGTTATCATTGATCGACTAACCAAATCCGCACACTTTATTCCAATGAGAGAAAGCGATAATATGGATAAGTTAACTAAGCTGTACATTGACCGAATTGTGGCACGGCATGGAGTGCCTAAGACCATTATCTCCGACAGAGATCCTCGATTTACTTCCCGGCTGTGGAAATCTATGCAAGAATCACTAGGAACCAGACTGGATATGAGTACAGCTTATCACCCGCAGACTGATGGTCAAACGGAACGAACTATTCAGACTTTAGAAGACATGCTCCGAGCTTGCGTTCTCGACTTCGGTAAAGACTGGGAGGCTCATCTTCCGTTGGTGGAGTTCTCCTACAACAACAGTTATCATACGAGCATTGGTGCAGCACCTTTTGAAGCGCTTTATGGCAGAAAATGTAGATCGCCCGTGTGTTGGGCCGAAACAGGTGAGAAAGGACTCACTGGACCAGAACTCATTCATGATACAACCGAACGGATCATTCAAATCAGAAAGCGGATAGCTGCAGCACGTGACAGACAAAAGAGCTATGCCGACAAACGCCGTAAACCTTTGAAGTTCGAAGTAGGCGACAAGGTACTATTGAAGGTATCTCCCTGGAAAGGAGTGATACGCTTCGGAAAGCGTGGAAAGTTGAATCCTCGCTATATCGGTCCATTTGAAATCATTGGGGAAGTAGGCCCGGTGGCCTATCGATTACGACTCCCTGCCGAACTCGATGGAGTTCACAACGTGTTTCACGTCTCTAATCTAAAGAAATGTCTGGCTGAAGACACTGAAATAATTCCTTTGGAGGAATTGGAAATTGATGAACATTTGAGATTTATCGAGCAACCGGTAGAAATCATGGGACGCGAGGAGAAAGCCCTCAAACGTAGCAAGATTCCGATCGTCAAGGTTCGATGGAACTCAAAGCGTGGACCTGAATATACTTGGGAACGAGAGGATCAAATGAAGAAAAAGTATCCTCACTTGTTCGAGCAAACGTCCGCGAATACTCAAGGTATGATTTAATTTTGGGGACCAAAATTCCTTTAACAGGAGGAGGATGTGGCGACCCTAAAACTTTTGCTTTCTTTCCCCAGCAACAACAGCAACGACGACAGCTGAGGCTGCGAACGCTACAACGCAAGAATAATTTTCGGGACGAAAATTCCAATTACAAGGGGATGATGTGACATCCGAGAATTTCAAGGTTAACTTCCGTTAGACAATTCCGTTAGTTACGTTATAAGTGTTAACTTAGTAACTAATGCTTAACTAGGCCGAATACGTCCACGACCTTTGGTTGATCACCGAACCCGCCCATATGTGTTATGTGTTCATTTATTTATAGTTATTATGTGCAATGTGATTTAAGTACATGATTTAGTATTATGAATAGCATGACAATTCATGAACCGTGCTTATCTTGCTTAAAAATGTAAACTGGTCACTTTTGGTTTCCAGCGAAACTACGGGCGAAATTATAGTGTCGCCCGGTAGCCAAACCACAGACTTACAGAGCCAGTTTCGCTTGGCCAGCGAAACTGACCAGCGAAACTAGCTCCTGTTATATAATGACATAAAACCCTAGAAGCCCCATTTCTTGCACCTTTTCTCCAAAAACACACACACTCTCCTGAAACTTCTGGACCAGCTGATTCCAGCCAAGAACCACCAAGAATCAGCCATCATCTCTGAGTTGTGAAGATCATCCATCGATCCTAGAATCAACCGTGAGTCCCATGAACCATTTCTATGTGTTTTCTATGTGTTTTCTTCATAAAGCATGCCTAGATCTCCATAGAATCGTTAGATCTTCTGATATGATGCTTAGGAAGGCTAGATCTATCATAAAGTCAGTAACTTTACGTTTGAAATCAAACCATAATGAAGATTCATGCTAGTTAGGTCATTTTAGGTTTAAAATGTGCTTTTGGTGATTTGATGATGAAAAACCCATGTTTAAGGTGTTAAAGCCTACTGTTTTATGTTGGTAAATGATTATGCATGCTAGATATTGAATTACATGAAGTATGGAAGCTGTTAGGTTGATTTTTAGGCTGATTTGTGAGTTTTTCGCGACCAGCGACACTGCGTGTTCTCTGGGCGAAATTATGTAGCGAAATTATGTATATCTTCATCCAGCGACACTATGTAGCGAAACTGTAGTGTCGCCGGGTAAACCAACCAGACTTGTCCGAACGAAACTACCGAGCGAAATTCCCTGAACGAAAGTTCAAACCAGTTTCGGGCGAAACTAGGCTAGCGAAACTGTGCCAACAGTTTCGAGCGAAACTAGCCTAGCGAAACTGTGTCATCGGGTATTGCCTAGCGAAAGTGCTGCCCGTGCACACAGCGAAACTGCCTAGCGAAACTGCTAGCGAAACTGTGACCAGACCTAAACCCAAACTTGTGCAACTTATTTGAATGTTATGCTATGACTTACATGATTATGCTATGATGAAACATGCTATGATTTCTGTAATATGTGAACCCTTGTTTATGATCAACCATCGGTGTCGTGTGTCGTTATGTCGTGTCGTAGTTCCAACGTGCTATGTTATGGGCCATAGTGACGATAAGTTAATGATTAGACACAAAACTAATACTTAAGACCTAAACGTGTTCATAGGTCTTCGTTAAGCAATAATTGGATTAATTAGCAAGTGTAGCTGAGCAACCTAAGGTGAGTTTCACTAACCCTTTAATTGTGAGCCCGTTTGGGACACAACGAATGAACTTAACGAAAAACAACGCTGACATTTTGAGGTATTACCAAATGGGATACCTGTTATGGAAGTTGGAGTGTTTTATGGGGAGCACTTGCAACTGTCCATCCTTGGGGTTTCAATTGAAATCCGGAAACGACCATTTTGACACTTAAACTCTTTTTAGGATTTCAAATGAAATCCAGAATAAACATTTTTAATATGACTAGTGTAGGTTAAAGTCTAAACCAAATGATATCACATGATTTCTAAGGATGCCTTAAAAACTTAAAAGTCCTCAATTTAGTACTGTTGATCTGAGAAGCGAGGGGATGTTGGGTAGATCTACTGAGGGTTTGACAAACCCTGCTCCGCGGTACACAAATGTGTAACCAACCGGTTGGAGGCCGAACGGAGTTCAATATCAGCCTGTTTTAGTTGTGGGCCTCCCAAAAGGGACACAACTGGAGGCACCAACCATCGGCAAATGCCGAACTCTGTTACGTCAGCTTTCAGCCCTAGTACGACTTCCTTAGTGCATGGAAACCGGATTAGCTACCCGCGATATCGGTTGACCGCTTTAACTTTTACTTAACTAGTGCATATTCGGTAATTCAACACTTGGCAATGTTTTGCAAATCTATTACTTATTTATATGTTGATGAATACGATTATGAGACCGGGCCAATGCATGTCATGCCCACCGTGAACTCACCAACCGTTAGGTTGACACTTGTGTGGTTTTCACTTTTGCAGATCGTTGAGGAGTATCCACTGGGGGTTGGCATGGCACAAGAAGACATTTACTTTTATTTTAAACTAAATTCGGGAATTTGAATTTGAAATCAATGATTTGTAATCAAAGCACGTGGTTAGTGCTAAGATACTGATGTTTTATTCCGCTGCGTATTTTAAACTGTTGTCATTTATGAACATTGGACTTAACTCTGATTCGTTTAGTATTTGTAACTAATGGTTGTGGTCCTGGTTTGTTCGCACCCCTTAACGGTATAAACCCCGTTAGTGGTTATTTGGGGGTGTGACATAAATGACTTGTGTAAGAGCATTCACAGCAGGTATCATATCCTTATCCTTATAATTTATACTTTTATTATTACTTTTTCTCTCTCTTACACTCACAACCATAATTAAATAATGTTTTTTATACCTTTATCATTATATTTTCTCTCTCTTCTAATCCTCAAATTTTAGCAAATCATCAAACTTTTTGTCAAATATACAGATTTTGTAAAGTTTTTCTCTCTCCTCTACTCACAACCACTCACAACCAAACCTTAAATTATACAGATTTACACTCACATATTTTTTAAGGAACCTACCGTGAATGCTCTAAACATTTTGGATCTAGATTTACAATTTAATCATCTTATAAATTTTTATTTTATATTTTATATTGTAAATAATGTGATTTTTAATGCAACGTGTCATTAAAAATAGTATATATATATACATATATATACTTGTGTGTGACTATAAAAATAGTATATCTTCCAGGGCCTCGACAAATCTGACACAACAATCATCATCAGATGAAAGCTATAAACCGTCCAAGGATGACTTAGATGAAGACGACTCTTCGGTGTCTCTCGATCAAGAGGATTCTACACATGATCTTGCAGCTGAGACTGAAAGTCCTCCTAAGTCTCCTCCTAAGTTAACATTAAGCAAACTTACAATTACTGCTGATGATCGTAATCAATCGTCTGAGTTACTCACGATAAGAGCTGTAAGAAGCAAGTCCTGCACAGAGAAATTCCAAGTCAGAAGAAAACCCGGTTCCACAGATGAGTATGAAGTTGTTGGTTCATCTAGCACTCAACTGGATACAACTTTGGCTACAACACCTGTTTCTTCATCTCCTACAGATCACAGTGATAGGATTGATATGGATATGAGACCTCTGGAGATCATAGTTGAAGATGCTGTTGTTACCACTGACCCCTCTGGCACTGTGACTACAAGCCCAACAGTTTCTGAATCTGAGAAGATGATGGAACTACAAGCTCAAGTTGTTAATCTTCAAAGTCAGAACGATCATCTCAATTGTTCTCTGCAAGTGGCTAACCAAAAGATCAATGAACAGTCACTTGTAATTGCTGAACAGGCAGGTGAGATTCAAAGACTAAAGGATTTGTTAAGCAAATCAGGTGAAGACAAACAACATAGTGACGAACCAGATGGTGATGATGCTGGTGATAAAGAAAGTGAGCTGCCTGAAGACCAGCCTCAAACTAATCAAGGAACTGATGGCGACAATTCTCAAGATCCTAATTCTTCTACAACAATGCCTGCTGGTAAAGATTCTACAGGTGCTCAAGACTCCTTAAGCCCCCTGCATGACAGTGATTTCGAGTTTGATGAAGATACGTTCACAGAAGGAGATGGGCTGAACCCCTCAGACGACGATGAATCTTTCGTCAACAGTCTCTTTCATGACGAGCCTGTAGATGAAACTCTGGATTCAATCAAGAAGCTTGCTCCTGTGCCAGAGAATCTGAAACTTCCAACATTTTCACAGGTAGACAAGGCACTTGCTATTGAGGGAACTTCAAATGAGGAAGCTACTGACGCATCTGGTTTAAATCTTCAACTCTCTCTTGTTCCCTCCTTTCAGACTTCAACTGACACATCCACTGCCTTAGTTCCCTTGAATGAAGGATTCTGTCATATGACGTTGACCCGGCCTTCTTAGATTTTGCAATGGCCAACTTCAGGGAATACTATGCAGAAAAGATCTACTCGAGAAGAAACTCTTGTGGTATATTGATCGAGTCAATCGAAGATGACACTGGTGAAGTCTCGTATGAGGAACATCCATATTCTGTAGATTTCGGTGATGAAGAAGACATGAATGAGCTAGAAGAACGTATGCATGTGATCATGAATGATGCCAATCCACTGAGTTACATTGATCTGGATCTGATCGAGAGTGAAGATGAAGAAATGGAACCTCTGTTTCCCACTCCTATTCAAGTGAAGAAGGAGGTGGATGATATATATGTATACAACTCAGGATTTTGTAAAGTAGCAGTTACTCTTTAAATTTAACATTTCCATTTCTCGAGCATGAAGTTTCCAGTAAGCTCGTGGAATGTCAATGTAGAGTAATCTTTATCATGTGTGAGTAACAAAACATAGTTTTCCCACTCTTCAGGCAAAGCTTCCATAATCTTTTCCTTCAAATTAGCATCAGTTTTCTTAATACCAACAACCTTTAACTCACTGATTAGATGTGAAAACCGGGAAACCAGAGCAGTAATGTTCTCATTGTCATAGTATTGAAAATTCATCCCTAAACTCTTTATTCAACACTTTCTTCTGACTCTTTTTGTAATCATCATTACCTTCACATCTTACTGATAGAGCATCCCACAATTGTTTTGATTTCTTGCATGTGCTAAATTGATGTAACAATTCAGTGGGTAATGCCATTGTGAGATAACCAAAAGCTTTCTGTTCAAGCTCGTATGATCTTCTTTCAGCATTATCAAAGGTATGAACTTCCTTAAAATCTCCCGCATCGGTTGGATGTTGATAAAGTTTCTTGATTGGAATCCACAAATCAATATCATTCGTGCTTATATAAGCCGAAAATCATTGTTTCCAATTATGATAATCTTCCAACTTCAACAACTTTGGAACTTTTTGACTTGTTCTGATTTCATTATCAAAGTTCAGTATAGTTTGCATTGCACTCTGCATCGCGGAAAATGCGTGAAATTCCGACGTCATTGAAAAATTTGAATTCTGGATGGCCGAACTCGTTCCGAACTTGACACTGTGCTCCGAACTTCCTCCGAACTTCGGCCGAATCTAAATCAACAGACCGAACTCTGTCCGAACTACAGAACACCTCCGAAACTCGACCGAGCTAGCCAAACTCCGAACTCTCACCGAACACTGACCGAACTCTCACCGAATTCGAACTTCGGAGCTCCGAACTTGAGCTTCGGAGCAGTTACGCCGAACTCGACCAGATACCTCCGAACCTCGACATAAATTTTAAAAAACGTACGAAACTTGACTAATTTTGACGAAACTTGCAACTGTGGATCGAGAAAAATGATAAGAAATGATTTAGAAGCAGTTTTGACACCAAAGACTCGATAGAATTGATGAAAAACACACAAACAAACTCTAGAAATACCAAAAAACGCTTCAAAGATCTAGCCATGTCTGCATATATACCATATATATATATATATATATACATACTAGCCGTGTGCCCGCGCGTTGCGGCGGCGACGGTTTATAGGGCGTTATTCGTCATGTGTTCGCTTGTTATAGCGGCACGACAATTTACATCGAGGTATTCGTTATTATTGGTGCGATGCGGTGGCGACCATTAATAGCGTGTTATTCGTATTTTGTTCGTATGTTACGGAGGCGCACAATCTACATCGAGGTATTCGTTTCTGTTAGCGTGATTCGAGCTGATGTCAATTTATAACGTGGTACATGCACGTTCAACGGCGACAACAATTCACAAAACTCATGAAAAAGGTTGCAATCCGCGCAATTCGGCAACGACGAATTGCGAAATTTATAATACGCATATCACTATTCTCTTAAGTATTCCTAAACATTCTAACTTAAAAGAAATCTAAATTATTGTTAATGTATTATTATAAAGAATATATCCTATATTCTTATGACTTTTGAGTTAAGAACAAGTAGGTTTGACATTCAAAATGAGTAGGTTAATTACGTTTTTACCTTTATTGTTGGATAATAAACCATGTTCATGCATTATTGGTTTATATCTAAATTGTACTTATTGCTCTATTTTGTTCACATTTTCCTTTAGAAGGCTTAAATTGTAGTTATTGCTCTATTTTGTTCACATTTTCCTTTAGAAGGCTTGTGCAGCGTCATTTGTTTCCATAACATTTTATTGTTTTTCCGATTTAATTATATATCTTCCCTATTCGAATTTATGTATGTGAAGCCACTCTCTCAATTACAAACTACACTATTTCTCTTTTTATCTTCTAGTGTTCTACGTCTTTATATCTAGGTCAAACATATTTTTTGTTTTCAAATTCATTAATTCCTTAACCCTTATTAATTATATGTTTAATATAGTTGATAGTCTTGATATAATTACAAACATATCAAGGTTTTCAAACTTAATTACACCATGTTAAAATTGAAATCAAAGAAAAAACAAAGCATCATGGCGAAAATGACTCCAAATACTTCTCGCCAAGGTGAATACAACTCCAAATACACATTACATTCAAAACAGATAGATCTAAAGTAAAGCTTCAAATTTATTATGTGTAACCTTCCACTGAACGTTCATACAGTTGTCTACAATAGACCACCATGCCTCAGCAGCGACTCTGGAGAAGGTTCACACCCTCGGAATTCAATAAGAACCTGCAATTCAAATCACAGAAATATGAGTAAAATTGAACATATGACATAATATTCTATTCTTTATAGGGTTGAAAACAACTACTTAACATCATGTCACAAATGGCAGCCCCTGAGTACCTAAATGGGTCAAATATGAAGATTAACTCAAACAACAAATGGGTGAACATTGACTCATTTAGAAGCCTAAATGGGTCAATATTACCACAAACAATATTGGTCTACCCATTCCATCCGTTTCTGTTTAAGCCCACTTTGATTACACCCATTTAGGCAAGAGATAAAAACAATAAGAAATAGATTTACCTTAAGACTAAAAAAGTCACCACTCCATAAAAAACACAAAGAGAAAAGCAAACACACCTCTGTTGTTACTTTTTCTAGCCACAAACTGCAACAGAACGAAGAAATGGCACAATATCAGCAATGGTACCAAAATAGCAGCAAGATTAAAAGTTCACTAACCGACAGTCATTGGGCGGAATTCCATGGTTAACCACAACAGCAGCAAGATTAAAGTTCAAGTTCTACAATCAGGTAAGTCAACTGAAAACACAACCCACAAATAATTATACAAAATCTATAAACATAGGCATAATAGGTGTTAAAAACAAGCATCAACCAACCTCTAATACACAAATTTTGATTAAATAAATTGAAGACTTTAAATCTACACAGAAAAAAGGATGACAAAAAAAACACTAATGTTGGCACATACCTCTTTCCCAACTTAAAAATGGAATCAAAACATTCTTTGATCTTCCTTTCTATGTGAGTGACTGGAATGCAATAAAAACATTCAAAAGTGCAGACGTTGGTAAAGCAATAAGGATCACAAAACGTAAACAAAACAAACAAACGTTGGTAAGAACTGAATAAGTCATATGTTATAACAACAAAACAAACGTTGGGTACATAAAGCCGAATCACGTGCTAAGAACTCAAAACCAATTGGCAAACAAAACAAAACTGATATTTATTGGTTTTCCCATAACCAAAAAAATTGATATTAAGCAAATAGGTTCTACACTTACTGCCACAGGGCTTAAATGATTGAGGCAGTATCTCCCAAGCCATTTCAAAGCTCTTTGAATAAACGGGTCTACCTGCAGATTCAATTGCAATAACAACTTACAAGTTAAAATTTTAAAAGGTATTAGGAATGAAGTAAAAGTATATGTAGGTCAGCCTAACTTAATTTAGCCTAACTTGATTTAGCCTAATATAGATGATGCAGTACAATAGATGATATAACAAAACAATAAAAATCAGTAAAAGCCCCATTGTATGCATCAAGCAATAAGTATCAGCAAAAATCCTTTCACCTTTGATTAAACCCATCACAATTCACATAGGCCACTTGAAAACTCAACCAATTTACCTGGAAACAGGTCAAATTCAAGAGTTTTACCTGAATGAGACGTGCTACATGGGTTAAAAGTCAACATAGTAGTTTCTGAATTTTATTCTAATACTAATTCTTTAACAATTATGATATTAATTTTTTAAACTCTACAAGTTCCACTGTTTAAGCAAAGTTGACAAAATTTATGGTACTAAGAGAAACTTCATTTTAAAAGTTGATGTTGAAGTTAGTTTGATTGACCTATGAAGTCAAAATTAATAATTTATATTTTACCTCCAAGTAATTTTCACCCAGGTAATAATTCACTTCTAAAGTTCTAGTGCTTGACAAACCAAACTTGCATTCTTCCCGGAAATAATTGTTGGATGAAGATCAACACCCACAGTTGGAGGTGCTGAAATCGTTGAGATGATTATAGGCCTGAAGATCACCACATGCTTTAATGACAGGTCCGAAGTACAGTTATATGCCTGCATTTTAGTGGGTCGATTGTTAGCATACTAATTATATATACACAAAGAGTAAGCTTCACGCAAAGAATATGATATACATTATGCATCATTATTATATAAAATCAAAGTGTCTACTCAACCTAGCAACAACCCCAAAATAACCATAAAAAAAAAAAAGTTAGCCTAATAACCATGAATAAAATCAAGCAACATCTTAACTTTGTTGACCATCAACATGTCAAACTGTCAGAAGTACCTAAACCCAAACTTACCTAACATAAGGTATGAAGGTATCTAGCAGCTTCTCCCAGCACACCATTTTAAGGCCATTCAAACATAAAGAAACCAATACCAATATCTCTTCTGCTGAGCACCCAGAATTCAACCTGATACACCAAAACAGGAAGAACCAGTTGAAATACACAACTGTGCTTCCAATATACTATGTATCTCAACATTGATGATATCACTTGTCAAACTGTTAGTTCACCCACATCAGATGTAAGTTTTCTAGTGAAGTATATAGCTCACATTTGGTCCTTTTTAGTTGTTATACATTTTGTGTGAAATGTCATTAATAGAATTCTCAAAATAATATAGTTGATTTTAACAGAAAGTAATACATTTGATTTGATTTTTTTACAAATGACATAAGTGTACCGCAATACATCCAATGCGACTTACTTTGCTTCCTGATTATCCGTATTCCGTAATACATATGATGATATGTTGTTGCGTCTATCCAAACATGTGCAAGGGATGTGAGCGTTCTCATTCTCGTTCTTGTTCTTAAATCTGCATCAGACCAAAGTTGTATTGAAGCAAAGTACAGAACAAAGAAATAAATCCTTGTTCTTGAATCGGCATTAGACCAAAACTATACTTAAGCGGTGGTAAGCAAGGCATATGAGTACTAATCAAAGAAAGAAAATGCGGTAACCGAAACTATACCATTGGGGTGTTCTTTTCGACTTGATGATTAGTGATGCGAAAACTTGGATTGCCCATGAATAAGATTGGCTTCATTTTGAGCTTCTTCAAGCTTCTTACAGCTTTCATCTTCAAGATATCATAGAGAAATGAATAAAATATTCAGGTAAGACGTCAAGTTATGACCAATTAACAATTCAATTCAAATTTTAGTCAATCAAATGTAGAGGTTGAAAATATATATTGCAATACGAATTACATACCTTTCTTTAATTATGAGCCTCTGAAATTTGATAATTTGACTTCACAAAAGTCAAACAGTTGTCCACTATTTTGTCTTAATCATTCAACAAATCTTGTTATGTATCTTCTGCATAGAAACTTTATATCTTACTTATAATCCATGTTATTAACAATTTCGTTACAACACAATAATATTTACAAATTCTGAACAGTAGCTGAAAGAGAAATTTGTTTCATTCTGACTTTTGTTTCATTCATGTGTTCCAACTTAGTGAGTTTTAGTTTTGTCAATTTGATGGTTTGAAGAATGAACAAACAATTTCACACTGACTAATAAATACTGTATAAATGTGCAAATGGGAAAAGCATGATTATGCTTAATTCAATTTGAGTTATGACTTTGTAAAAATGTAGTTTAATAGGAAACAGATCAAAACTTGCCATGTGTAGATTTAGAAAATATAACAAGCTAAATTTTATTGAAAATGGATCAAAACTTGCAGCCGTGTGTAATACAGTGATTATTTGTATACTTGAATAAAGGGGAAAAGATGCTTACGGGTCAACAGGACCCACTATGCAACCTGGGACCTGCCCTTTTTTCCACCTTAGAAAGACTCTCACTCACCTTTCTGAAGTACGTTTTGTTTAGAATGGAATCGATAACTTGTGCAGCCCTATATATAGCAGAACTATTTACTCTAGCCATACCCATGGTATCCAGAACTGAGGGCACATCTCCAACCTACAAATAATCAAGTAAAACTGTAAAAGGATGCACAAATTTATTTTAGTTCACACCAATATCTAGGTAAAACTGTAGTGTCACGTTTTGAACCAATGAAGTTGCAACCAACAGTACTTGGCATTTGTATCCATAATACTTCCGGTTCTTGCTGATATGAGATACAAATCCACTATCCAGTTCCTTCTAAACACCAGTGAAAAACAGTGAAGCAAATTCATTAGGTTTCATTGTTTTAGAAACACTGGTATGTACATCATCACATTTTTCTATCAGAATGCTAACAGCTTATACCTGTTTAGCAAAATAATAATCCATGATATGCTTCCCTTATCACCGATTCATGAATCCATAGCCAAGAAGTGAAAATTATGAATGGAATCATATAATCTAAAATCCATCAAAACCCAAGAAGAAATCAGAGGGAGAGAGAGACGTACCTGCCGGAATGAAAGAATAACAAACCTGTTTAACCCAAAATTAGCCATCTCAGCTCAGATCCTAGTCCATCGATTTTACGACTACAACCGCCAGAATCGTGACCATGTTTGCCGGATCTACGATCAAAACCCACAAAATATTCACTCTCGTCTCATTTTGAGACCATTGAGAAGAGAAAACCCAGATTTGTCGCCTTTTGCAATAAATCGATAAACCAAAACAAAATAGAGAAGGAGGAACATACCTGTGAGAGCTGATGAGGAAGAAGCTGCAAGAGTGGGATAGAAAGATTTAGAAACCCTAAAAAATCTGAGAACACTGAGAAATCGATTTATTGTATTGTACACCGTTCATAAAGTGCGAGAAGTGAGAATAATCGGTAGAGAGAGATCCTCTCTTATCACCGTCGACTATCACCACAGAAACCCTAGGAGCTGGCCGCATACACCAACGGCGATAGGAAAAGATGGAGAGAGCTAGGGTTTGAAAGCCTCTCCGTCTGTTTTAATGTTTAATGAGAGAGAATGTCTTTTATATCTAGGTTTTAAGAGGTTTCTTTGCATTAGAGACTTGTACATAATGCATTATAATTTGTACGCGTCTTAAAATTAAGACATACCCTCTTTCTCTCTCCAATATGTATTATATATAGTAATAGACTAGCCGTGTGCCCGCGCGTTGCGGCGGCAACAGTGTATAGCGTGTTATTCGTCTTCTGTTCGCGCGTTGCATTGGCCAACAAACTATAACTTGGTATTTGTTTATTTGTTCGCTTTTTATGGCGGCACGACAATTTACATTGAGGTATATATTGGTCACAAACATAGTAATTTAAACCAAATGAGTTTCAAGATATCAGTAATAACATAGTACTTTTTAAATCAAAATTCGATGGTCAATGAATTCCATAGTGAGGAAGTCAATCCGTGTCGTACGCCATGCGGCGGCGACAATTCATAGGGCGTTATTCGTCATTTGTTCGCTTGTTAGGACGACGCGATGTGGGATTCTTTTATACAGACAAAGTAAAAGTAGTGAAGTGAGATTTGAAAAAACATATTGTTTAGTAAATGTTTTGACCATGGATAGATAAGAAAAACACCAATTTCAAGTCTATTCGTTTACACCATTTTTATTTTAAGAAAACGAATATTAGCCCCCAAACAACCTGAGAATGTTTTACAAACTCTTAGAATATTTTCATGTCAAGAAAAGAATCATATGGTATTCCAGCATCACTTTCTCTTGTTAGTATACAATCTCGCATAACTCTCTCCTGGTGATTTTCGACCAATTTTGCATCTGTTTGGTAGTATACAATCTCACACTCGTCAGTTACATAGCGATCCGTCTTCATATTGCTAATAAGGACTCCCAGCAAGTGAAATGGAAGAGGCCTAGGAACCAGCTTCGCCTATCAAATTTGAATCATTAGTACCATGTTCTTGTTGTTAACAAGATCTCAACTCTAAGTGATAGAAAAAATACTCACTGCTTCAATTAAGTTCCAATGTCACGATGGATGTTATTGCCCATTGCTTATCAAAAACCATTGTTTTCCCCCTTCATTCACAACTTTATAAGTCTCCCTGTGAGGAAGCATAACAAATATTACTAACTCAAAGAAAATAATGTAACATAGGAGAAACTTTCAAATTGTTTAACCTAAGAGTGGGTCAAATTGGTTTATCCTTTATTCTTAATTGGTCAAATGAGTTGTTTCAAAATAATTGGTTTAAGAGCATACGACCAAAGTAGCTTGCACTAATCACCGTTCAAAAACTTGAGTATCCCTAACCCTTTTTAACTCTGCGTTCTCACATATTGAAAATACATGAAAACTGAATCAAACAGCACCAAAACAAGTATTCATGGTCATTCAATTAAATACATAAAATATGTTTTTAATGGTCAGGTTGTATAATAAATAAAGAAACAAAATTCTAGTTCGTTGAATATCCTCATGAACATTTGATTTGTTTAGTCTTGTTAGAATAACCTGAAGATCCCTATTTCATAGTACTAACAGAACCCAAGTAATGCCCAATGGAAGGTATTTCTATTACAATTCTTCCCAAACTAACTCAAAGCTCCTAAACGAATGCACAATGTTATGCTGAAAAGTCGAAGATATAACCCGAGTTTCATCATGAAAATGAGCCCACAAAGAAGATGGCAGTATAAAGAGTCTTGCAAATCTGGCATTCTGGCCTGAAAATGACTTCTTTGGGGCGGCAACATGGCGTTTACATCTCCTTCATTCTACAAGAAAAAAGATCAAAGTCAAACAGTCAATGACTTTTACCAGCACGGGGCTGTTTCTGATTAACAAACCATAGCAATGAGTGTTGCTAGCAACAATGAATTAAACAGTAGGAACAAAAAAGTAGCATGGCTGAGATGTTCTTATTTCAGTTATTGATTAGAAAATTCATACTATCATTGGATGATGAAACAACAAATTGACAGACAAGTTTTTTCCTATTAGATGGCGTCAAGCACAACAATCTTACCTTTTTTTTTCCAATTGCACCCTTATTGAGCATCAAATTAACTCCTGCATGATTAAAAAATTGTATAAGTAATCAAGTCTTTTATCATCATCTAGGAGATTTATCATTAGGTAGAATAAGATGGTGAAAAGAGGTTGAATAAACTAAAGGCCATATTGGATCGACATATCTAATTATCTAGATAAAGAAAGACGGTCTTCGCGTGATTACAAAACTCATGGTTGGATTACAGATTGATAACGACAGATCTAATTATCTAGATAACAAAAACGAACATAAATACAAAATTATGAACAAAAACAGAAAGCAAACGTTGAGACAACAACCATTACTTACATAAACGAAGAATAAGACTGAAGGTTACATTATTATAGCCTATAAATTTGAAATAACAGTTTTGACTTGTGCAAACTTCATAATAGTTATCACATTCATATTTTGTTTGTGAATGATTAACAAGCCGGGGAATGAAATATAAGTAGAAACCTAAATTTAGGAGTATCTAAAATACAAATCAAATAACCATAATGTAGTACCTTCTTCAGATGTTCAAAGAGTGAGCATTCCAACTACACAAACATCCACCGCTGATCCTATCAAAGAGTGAACATTCCAACTACACAAACACCCACCATTTAACTACTTGTGAGAAAACAATGGATTAAAACGGAAAAAATGGATATCCGAGTCTTATGCACAGTGTAGTACCTTCTTTAGATGTTCAAAGAGTGAGCATTCCAACTACACAAACATCCACCGATGATCCTATCAAAGAGTGAACATTCCAACTACACAAACACCCACCATTTAAAAAGTAACTAATTAATCGGCTTTTGGCTTGAAGCAAAAATTTTGTATTTCTAATACTCAAGTGCTGAATAAATCCATTTGAATTTTAAAGTTAAATGTTGTCCACTTTAATCCTAGAAAAGATGGTTACTTCTAAAAGACGAAAAGGAAACATAATCGATTGAAAGTGCAAAGCAATTTCATAAACTGAAAACACTTTTTTACCGTAGGTAGCTGAAGAGGGGCTGTGTTTAGCCAATCAAGTTTAGATGGAGACTCTGGAACTTGTGTTGTGTTTCCCCTTTCAACGCACAAATCAAATCAGTAGGACAATATAGAGTGTAGAAAGTCTAATAAATTAATGAAAAATAGTGTAGCAAGCAAAAAATAAATTTTTAGTTACCTGCTTTCTACATCTGTATATAATTAATAAATTGTTTAATTCTTGTAGAGTGAGTTTCATCTGCACCACGACAGAACCAACTTACAAATTAAAACAGTAGGTATTTCTGTATTATATTTCATCAGACTGTATATGATAATATGACAAACCAACAACTGAAAAAATAGTTTCAAACAGGCCGACACAAATGATCAACGAAGCAAGATTCATCATCAAACCGTTAGATCTTATTAGCCATTACCGAAGTAAATCGAAAGAATTCCATTTGAAGAGAGACAAAGAATGATACCTGATTTTGTCCTGAATGCTAGGCTTCATGAGGGAGTCGCTCTGTCAACGTTTAATCGGACCGGACACCATCAAAACACAAACAACTATAGAGTAAGAAGTGTGTATCTATAATTCTGCATATCCTTAAGTCTACTACTCAATGTTTCTTTTACTTGAAAAATAATAGCATGTAGTGTCTCTAATTGATCTTGCATACTGGCTGGATAAGCATATGCAATCTCACAATCTGCATAACCCAAAAAACACAACAGTTATATGTTTTACACAAAGACTAAGAAATAAAGAATTCATGATGATAAGTATAAAGGGTGTTAAGAATTACCCTATGTTGATTCAGCTTATGTTTTATCTCTTATGAGTAAAATGTTCTCCATATTTCATTTTATGGCCTAGCTTGTCCAATAAATTCAACTGCTAACCCACTTTGACCATGACCCTACCTGTTTTTTCCTAGACAAAACCACCCATTTATGACCAATCATTACCCAACCCACGTGACCCAAATAAAATAATGGTGGGTACTAACCCTGACCCAGCCTGTTTACACCCACCACCTAAAAAGTTTACCCATTCATGTTCTGTTACTCAATGGAACAACCCATAACCCATTATGCAACTTCAATAATGTTAAAGATCTAAAATGCTACAAAATGGACCAAAGAACTGTCCGCAGGTCAGCCCAATCCGACTCGTTAATAAAACGTTAGTTTTGCCACAAAACCTCCTACTTCTATTTGGAATATACTTGCAATTTTAGCTTGAGGGAGACATGGATACCTTTGACACAAAAAACCATGCATGTTATGGACATGAGGATAGAAACACCTTTTCTTTTTCCAATAAAAAATGAAATCAGCCTTCCATAAAGCGAACAAACCTACATAGGAAAAAAAGATGCATCCATAATACATTCATAAAAGTTTTTAACCTACGTAAATAATGAAATAAGCATCAAGAAATAAGGAAATAAGCAGAAAAAATCCTTTGACCTTTGGTTAAACCAAGCGTAATTCACAGAGGACACTTGAGAACCTAACCTAGGAAATAGAACCGGATATATGTACATCTGGAAACCCAAATAATGAACCTAAACAGATATATGTACCTTCAATGAAGTAGGTTCACGTGTAGGTACCAGAACCTCCGCCAATGAATCTTGTAAACCAACCTGTATAGTCTTACACAACTTAAAGTTATCAAAAACCTAGATAAACCCGAATTTCTTAAAGGTCACAATGGAAAAACAAAACAAAAGAAAGATATTACCTGTGAGATGAAAGTGTTAATAAGTGAAGACGAAGAAAACAAAACAGGCTACTTCTTAGGATCCTATAAAATTGAGACCCAACGTAAAAGCACAATGTATGAACATGGTTTGTAAAGTGTAGGAACAATGGATCTCTTATGTTTAACAGCAACGAAAATGAGGTATGTGAAGGTATCTGATTAGAATTGAAGAATGATCAATAATAAGCCATAATATGTAGATACATCGAAAATAGAACTTTAACATAAATTCATAACTTCACACACGTTAACATTAGCAAATTTGTTCGCGGAAACACAAAACTAAAGCAAGAGACAGACACAGTAGATTGTTTTTTCAAGAATCATTAGACGATATGTAATTATATATTCCAGTTTTAAATGATCTGCAACAACCACTTTGAATTACATATGAAAGATGAGTTTCAACCAAAATAAATAAAGTGGTAAAGTCTAATTAATGACCACATATACGTGGAATTTAGAATGACAAACTTCAAATTGATCTTAAAAGAATTACAAAAACAATATAAGCACTTCAAAAGGACTAATTTCAAATTGATCGTAAAAGATTTGAAGAACTATATAAGAAATATATGAATACATATAGGAACGAATATATATAAGAATGAAAATAGGGAATATTGTATAGTAAAAGATTTATAGAAACAATATATTCACTCGAAAAGGAATCATTTCAAATTGCTAGTAGAAGATTTACAGAAACAATATAAGTTGAAAATCGGGAATGAGATATGAATAAACATAAGAACGAATATATAGGAACGAAAATAGGGAATACCGTAGGAGGGGAAAATCTGGTTTTGCTTGTATTGGTTGATAATAACCAATCTGCGATGGAAAACATTGGAATGAGAGTTTCTTTGTGTTAAAACTGACATTCAAACCTTACCATGTACATGCATACAAATTTATTCCATCCTCCTGTTTTGCACATGAATTGTTTTAGAAACACAACCGAAATAAATGCTTAATTTTTCATATATTGGTATGTGGTCATGGTATATGAGGTGCTGAAGCTAATTCACTTTATCATCAACCCAGAACTGCAATCTTTTTTCGTAAAGTTTTATTATTTATATAGTAATATATGTTTCTGGTATTAAACTACAACTATCATATGGAGCTTCCAAAAAATGATGTCCACATTTAGGCATGGGACTTGCTGACCCATTCGAATTACAAACCCGTCATAAGTCAAACCATTACAAAAGAATACATTTATGAAGACAGTTTGATGGGCATGGAGTTCCTCCTAAACTAACAAAACCCACAAAAAAATGTTTGTTTTCATCATGAAAGTTTTAAGCTATCCATTTCTTTTGTGAGTGATAATGATGTAAACGGTCGAGATATAAAACAATCTTATATAAATACAGAACTAATGCCCTAACAATGTTTCTGATCATAAATCAAACATGGTACATATAAACTGCCTCAGAAAGCACAACCCAAATTAAACCAAGCCATACTATCTATTTATTTATTCCTACCCAACCAAGAGTAAAAACCACAACACATTCCAACAAACTAACTAATTAAAGGCAAATAATATATGAAGCTTACCTCAAATCACATGACATAATGACCACATACCAATTCCAACACCTGCACCCAAAAAATAAGAAGAAATCAGCTTCAACAAAATAACTGACAAAAGCCAAATCATATAGTCATTTACACAAACATCTACAACACAGAAGATAATCACAAAAACCACTAACAGAGCCATCAGAACATACACAGCACACAACCACAATCATAAGCCAAATAGCACAATGTACAACCAATGACTCTCGCAAAAACAAACACAACTAACGCCACGCAGAGGCTGACAAACCTGCAGAAAAAGAAAACCGACGCATCGGATTATCCAAATACAACTCGAGGTTTATGAAACCCAGAAAAACAGCGATTAACGTACCTCGATGGTGACATCGTTAGATTCAGGTTCGAAAAGAAACCCTAGAACAAAATCAGCGATTACTTCAAACCCTCGTTGGAGACATCGTTTGAGCTGGTGGTGTCGTGGTCGCTGGAAGTTCAACGATCTCTCTGGTGTGTGATGGAACCGAGAGAGGACAGATGGGAGTGTGCTAGAGGAGGCAGGCGGTGAAATGAGAGAAAAAAAAGATTATATACCTAGGGTTTGCTCGCGTTGGCAGCGAGTTTTAAGAAAGGAATTGAAAGTTTGTGCTTTGAAGACTTGTACATAATGCATTATAATTTGTACGCGTCTTAAAATTAAGACACCACACTTTCTCTCTCCAATATGCATTATATATAGTAATAGATATAAGTACAAGTAACACATAGTCAAATAGTCACATACTAGTGTGTGTGTTCGAGTGTATGACTAAGGTGTGTCTAAGGCTATAGTCGGTCTACTAATGCAAACCTAGTTCACTATAACCAATGGCTCTGATACCAATCTGTCACATCCCCAAAAATCCAACGCGCGACAACGCTCCGCAGGGAGCGTGACAAACCAGGATCGAACACATTAGTCATACGAACAGTCTATATGCAATGTAAAAGTAAAACCAGAGTAAATGCGTTTTTTTTTAATGCGGAAGCGTAATCGACAAAGTTGTAATAATTGCTCAAGCGCCAAAACATGCGCAAACCAAAAGTTAATAAATTCGATAAATAAATAAGTCTATGATGCATGCGTGGTAATAGTAATCCTTATGTGGTGCATCCTAGCTCGTGGCAGACAATCCAGTTTAGCGACCTGAGATATAACATGCTAAAGTGTCAACACAAAGGTTGGTGAGTTCACAGGTTTAATCAGTTCAACAGTTTAACAGTTCAGTAAAATCCGGATAATATATCAATAGCTAGCTAGGCTATTTTCAAGAAATCAGTGCACGTTCGACTAGTTAAACTAGCTATCCAGTTACTGAAACTCGACAAGTTCAATTGTGCCTCATTAAGACTAAGAAGTTTATAACACCCGTTCGATATCCAATCGTGCCAGAGCGACTGGCCCGGGTGGGGCTGTCAAACCCAGTAGATCTACTATATAAGTTCCCGCTGATGTCACATTGACAGTAACTATAAAGTGAGGGCTTTATCATAAGTGTGCCACTATCATTCAGGTGATATAATTATCTAACAGTTCAAGTGTTTGCATGTTAATCTCCCCCAACAGGATTAAAATAGGTAAAAGGGGCCGTGAAACTCACCTTAGGTTGCTCAGCAAAGTTTCCAGATAAAACAGTTAATTCAAGTAGCAAGAACGAGTCTTGTGCAAGCAATCAATCACCTAACGACCATAAATGTATAAGTGTGTGTTCTATAACTAATGAATCTAACGTAGAGGACAAAACGAGTGATCGTGGAATTTAAAACAAGTCGAGAATGGCACTTGTGCCAAATCCGAGCGATTATCGAAATAGTACGAGAAAATACAATATATATTAATATTATATATATTTTCTAAGTCCAAAGGTTTCAAAAAAAAAATATATATATATATATATATATATTAAAGGTTTTCATAAAATATTCGATTATTTCAATAACACTCCAATGATATATGTTTATATATTAATCTACTCAAGATTTATATATATTTTACTTTTTTGTAAAACTAGAATTTTTATATCAATATTTATATATATATATATAGATGTTGGAAATATATATTTTAATTTAAAACACATTTTACAACTTAAAAATATATTTTACGAGGGTTTAATGGTTTCAAATATGCTTTCACGGGGCTGGGATATGAGAAGGAACGATTTTGGTACAAGATCTAGTAAGCACACGCTCAAACAACACAAAATAACACAAAAAAACCCAAAAATAAAGATTATGGAGGTCACTGGGTTCGAACCCGTGACCTACCGGACGAACAGAGGCGCCTTAACCATCCGGCCAGCGGCCCAGTTCGTTAATATCTCAGTCGGAAACGGTTTTGTACACAACTGTGCCCAGAGAATCAAACACAGGAAGATAAGGGTTAAAAAAAATGGTGAGGCCGGGACTCGAACCCGCGCCTCCAGCGTACAAACATAGCGACGTTACCAGTTATGCTAGTTTGGCGTCTGGTAATATACCCGGAATGAAATTTATTTAACCCGTACCGACTGCGAGTTATCTTCCACCCCCAGAACCCTAATGTCGCCGGAGATATTTTCCGGCGACCGGAAAATCGCGAAACATGAAATAAACTCATAAAAACGTGCGAAACTCCAAGGAGATCATTTACCTCAAAGTATGGATGCGAGATTACGAGTTTTAGCCACCGAGAACGCGTCCTGAAGTTCTGACAGTCCCGCCTTGTCTTTCTCCGATTCAAACATTGATGACCCCCTTTTGATCAGTGACAGAAGGCGATCTCAGTGGTGGTCGAATGGGGGTCAATGGTGCAGTGGTTGGCCGGAATTTCGAAGTTTATGGTGAAGCTTTGGTGGGTTTCGGTTCGCAACAGCAGAGAGAGAGCGAGAGGATTTGTGTAAGTTTTTCAATGATATGGTCTGATTTTAAGAGGGTGGTCGATTGCAATAATGCAAGAGAAACAGTTGGGCTTTGATTGCCGGTGTTCATGATCGGAGATCGTGAAACCGTCGCTGGCTTGATTGTGTCGTAAATGGCATTAAATCTACTTTGGTAGATTGGCAAATCCAGTCCCTCCATATATTACATGTTGGTTATGAGGTTTAGGATGTTTACAAAAATGATCCCCCTAGGTTTAGATTAAATAGAAACATGTTTGGGTAATGACAAAAATAACCCCTCAAAGTTTTTATAAGGCTAACGGCTCTAACGGAAGTTAACGAAGAGTAACGGAAAAATATTTTTAATGCCGAGTATACAAGACTTGTCAAAATATATTAATTGTATGACATTTATAAGGGAATACAAATCTCGTTGTCACTTAAATCATAGATTATAAATCTATAAATATGCATTTAAGTCACATAAAATCATACTTATAACTCTTTGAGTTACATAATCAAGTTCACATAAAATTATATACTATTAATGTATATAAACGTCACATAAAATATAGGTTTACCCGTCACATTAAATGACAAAACGTTCATATAAAATCATAACGTATGATTTACATAAGATCATAAAACAAGAATATCAAACGTCAAACTTAAGTGCATGCTCGTTTAGTGATTACTACACAAAACCCTAATTTGCTAAAGTCAACAAGTCAACACATAAATGTTCACACAACATTTAATACGTTTTACGTTCAGTTAATGCTAGAAAGTGACCTGAAAAGTCGGATTGTCACAGTATCCCCTTGTTGAAGAATTTTCGTCCTCGAAAATTGCGTAACGCGGTAAAAGTGAATGAGCTAGACACAAAGAAAAGAAAAGAAAAATTCTCAGTCGTCACACGAGGGGCGTGGTAGATGGAGATTTGAAAGATAAAGTAAATGAAAAAGTAAATAAAATAGTAATGATTACAAGCGCCGTCCACTGTTGGTATTCTTTTAGCCTCCTAAAATTAATATACCGTGACCATTTGTCATAATTTGTCACGCAACCTATAGTTTAATATGAGTGGCCATATCACAAGATAATCAAACATGATAAACATATATTATAACCATCATATATTCAATTATAACTACTAATATCATAACTAAATAAACATATAAAATATTGTTCTTAATTTATTCATAATTAAACATAAACATCCATTAATTAATAATCCGGATCACTGCAATCTTCGGATATGTATGATCCTGAACTTGCATCGTCATCATCATGATCATCATCATCATCATCATCTTCTTCATCTTCTTCATCTTCTTCATGATCTTCTTCATCTTCTTCATCTTCTTCATCTTCTTGATCATCTTCTTCATCTTATTCATCTTCTTCGGATTCACATTCATTGAATTTTGTATCAAGGACACGGAATAATTTCGTTGCCTCAACAAAGTAGGCAAAACAATCAGGAATCTTCTGCACATGGAGTTGCCTCAGGATGTTCTCATCGTTGTGTTTAATCACAGATTTGTGGGACTTGAAGGATCTTCTTCTCCTGTTACTGTAAACCAAAAAAATACAGTGATTCTTCACATACCAGTAATTAAGGGAGCGTCGATTATCGGCCATTTGATACCAGAATTGGTGTAAACGAATTGGTGTAGAGAATTTGAGATCAAGAAAGGGATGGCGGTAAAGGAAAATAACAATGATGATGATATATAGGGTAGCAGATTTTAACCCGCTCGAATTGGTAAAATTGAAAAAAAGCGCGCGCGTTGTTTTAGAGGGAAACAAATCGTCTCTTTTTCGCCACGCGTTTAATATTTTACCGTGACCATAATATTGATTTTTAACACTCACAACCTATCATTTAGTCACGGTTAATATATTTGGCCATATGTAATAGATTTTTGTCACTCAGAACCTACTATTTAGTCACACAACCTAATAATAGTGACCATATGTACTAGTTTTTAGCCACATAACTAAGTAAAAAGCGTGGCCATTGCTCACATTTAGCCACGCATAATATATAATTAATAGTTTTGTTTTTTTTAATTTACTAAGATATAAAATCTACTCTTCCGTCACACAACATTATTTAAACGTGGCCATACATTCCTTTTTGGTCACACGAATTAAAAATCATAAAAATTCCATGGCCGTTTGGTGTATTTCGCCACTCTTTATTAAGCGTGACAAATAAGGGCCACATGTTTTTGTAAAACAGTGACTAAAGCGATTGCACCTGATTGTTGTTGTCACATAAACAAAAAAATACGTGGCTAAAGGGTCCAAAGGCTATATATTTGGCCACGGGTACAAAATATGTGTGGCTAAAACTAGTATTTCTTACCTTTGGCCACGTTTTTTACAAAACAGTGGCTATGCGTAAAAAAAACCGTGGCCAAAGCCACTTTTTGACGTAGTGTAGCGGGAAGAAGGACAAGGGGAGGTGTACATATAAAGACTTCATGGCGTTAAGCCTCCCCTATCACTAGTGATGCGGATCCGATAGCCTGTTACAGATGACTAATGCAAATTGAAGCGGTATTTGAGTAGAGTCACTGTGATTCGGTGGATCGATGTTTGCAACCAGACAACTCCGGTCGCATGCAAAAGATTTGTGGGATATGACGGGTGAGGAAAAGGGGAAGGAGGACATAAAGGCCATGACTTGGGAAGAGTTTAAAGCGGTGTTTGCATTGTATCATGGCCCTCAGTCTGAAGTGAATAAGATACAAGATAAGCTTATACAATTCCGTCAAAAGAAAGGTCAACCAATCGTAGAAGTAATCGGTTACTTCCTGGATAGAGTGAAATTCTGTAAGGAGCTGTTGAGAACAGAGAAGCAAAAGATCTACCAATTCAATAATATGCTGCATGCTGACTTTACAGAATTCATAAATGCTTCCCGATGATTGACTCTCGAGGAGCTAATCAATGCTTGTCGAGATAGAGAGTTGGAGCTGAAAAAGCAGGTGGAAAGTTGTGAGAAAAGGGGAGTAGAAAGCAGTTCTACCCCAAATAAGAAGCCAAGGGTAAATGAATCACCCAATAAATCTGAAAATAAGAAAAGTGGATTGTCTAATTGCCCACATTGTGGGAGAGCGCACAAGGGAGAGTATTTCCTTCTAACAAGTCGTGCTACGGTTGTGGAAAAACAGGTCATGGGGATAGCTCAATGTCCTAGTCCGCGCAGTTGTGTTTTGGATGCGGAAAGACAGACCATAAAAAGAGTGAATGCCCAAACCCAAGTTCGGGGGCAGGTCAATAACATGAAGGCAAGGCAAAATCCTAAAGGTAACACGTAGCGGAATAGTTTTGCTTATATGAATTGGCATATGATGCATAAATGATATTGTTATGAAATTAGAGCGGGATTATATCAAATAACCAATTGGTAGTATGTTGGAAATGACCCGTTTGGGTTGAGCTGAATTATTGAGGCGAGATCAGGATCTATAGAGTGGTAATCCTCAGTTTGTCCTAACATATAATTGAGCAGTTTGGCACAATGTTTGTGTGCCAAAAAGAGATTCCAGAAGAAGAAAAATGCAGGTTAAAGTATCATAGATAAGCTAATTTGTGAGTTATGGTTAGCGGGTCAAACGGGTTGGGTAAGATGTCTTCAATACCCGACTCATGAAACTATTGTGTTTATAGTGGTTTATGTGAAGTCCCCTTAATTACAGGTATTAGAGAGTTTATGGCATCAACCATTGCATTGAAACTCCTAAAAATGATCAAAGTTGAGAAATGCTGAAAATTGGCTAAGTCTGGGAAAATAGCCAGAGTCCCTAGAAAATCAGCTCCACGCGTATCGCTTGGAGCTTCTCTTCCAGTAAGCGATACGCGGAGATCCGGGCGATACGCATAGAATGTTTGAAATTCTAGGCGATACGCCTGAAACTCGATATTCGTGAATTGTTGTATTTTAGTTATAAACGAATAATAATGTGAGTGTAATGGTTATATGTCACCCGTAGTAACATGTTACTAGTATTGTTGGTAGGTATTCAATAGTAGACAGGTCTGGATCGAATCGAAAGGCTATGGAACCGAACACCACATATTTTGGTCATCACGTGTTGTGTTTTGATAAAGTAAATGTTTTTTAACTGTATTTTGATGAAGTTGGATGTGTTAACATTATGATGTGTGAATGTTGCTGATGATGGGTATAATTCCCTAGTTAAATGAAGAATTTTTCTTACTATGATTTTTATAATGACGTTTAAAATTGTCAAACTGAATGGGGCCTTACAAGTTGGTTTCAGAGCCCCGGTTTGAGGGATCCAAGTGTTATGGGGCCACTTGAACTCAAACTAAGTGCTCATGTTGGGAAAGGGTGTTCGGTTCATGGTTCGATCTTCTGACCCGGTAAGTGACTTAAATTCTCTATTGAATGTTAGATATCGATTGTGTTGTATGCACCATTGTAAATAGTTGTGCTGAAGTTCTGAATGATTGTAAAGCGAAAGTATGCGATTGCGATACTAACCTATTGTAAATTGCAGTTTATCATGATGGATGAGAACAACCCAGTTGGGGCTCAGACAGAGCCCATGATTGCAGAAGTGAAAAAGCTGATTTCGGATGAAATTGAGTCCTAGATGGAATCAGCGGTGCGAACCCATGTGGGTCGGATGGAAAATGCCTTGATGGAGGCATCGGAGAAGAAGCTGGAATCAATGACGAACGTTTATGGCGGAAAGTAGCCGAAAGAAGGACAAGGGAAGGTGTACATATAAAGACTTCATGGCGTTAAGCCTCCCCTATACACTAGTGATGCGGATCCGATAGCCTGTTACAGATGGCTAATGCAAATTGAAACGGTATTTGAGTAGAGTCACTGTGATTCGGTGGATCGATGTTTGCAACCAGACCACTCCGGTCGCATGCGAAAGATTGGTGGGGTATGAAGGGTAAGGAAAAGGGGAAGGAGGACATAAAGGCCAAGACTTGGGAAGAGTTTAAAGCGGTGTTTGCATTGTATCATGGCCCTCAGTCTGAAGTGAATAAGATACAAGATGAGCTTATACAATTCCGTCAAAAGAAAGGTCAACCGATCGGAGAAGTAATCGGTTACTTCCTGGATAGAGTGAAATTCTGTAAGGAGCTGTTGAGAACAGAGAAGCAAAAGATCTACCAATTCAATAATATGCTGCATGCTGACTTTACAGAATTCATAAATGCTTCCCGATGATTGACTCTCGAGGAGCTAATCAATGCTTGTCGAGAGAGAGAGTTGGAGCTGAAAAAGCAGGTGGAAAGTTGTGAGAAAAGGGGAGTAGAAAGCAGTTCTACCCCAAATAAGAAGCCTAGGGTGAAAAACCGAGGTGGTGGGCAAAAACCTTGGTTGCGGAAGCGGATCGAGTCTTTGTGTAACTCGTTTTTGTAGAAACAAATGAACACCCGGATATGAACAACGATGGTGTTTGAGATGTGATGATGATGATGAGCAAAGCTAGCATAAACATGGATATGAAGAACAAGATAGATAGATAAACAAGGTGGAGAATAGATAAGTAAAGATAACCGAATGATTACATTTTACCTACCCCACACATTCCCGGGTATCATGAACTTACTAGGTGAGTTCATGAACCCTCGACAAGCTTCAAAGAGCCATGACTAACTCTCTCTCTCAAACATACACTCATCAAGTCTTTCACATGAGAAAGACTTACTATATATACTACAAAACTCACTAAGGGCATAATAGTAAAACTACCAACTAGTGACAATATTTAAACAATAAATAATATTCACTAGAGCCATCTTCTTTAGTTGAGTCTTGTGTCTTGAGTTGTCATGTTCTTCACCGTGTTGTCGGGACGGTAGACGTTAAGTGGCCGTTGAGTATTAAACACATCTATCCAAATCTTGGTGGCTCAGTATCTCGATTCCCAACAATCTCCCCCTATTTGGTAGATGGTATACTTAACAATTGTGACATCGGTTCTTTGTATTCTTGCAACTTGGCTTCAAGAAAATCTTCATGTAGTTTCAAGTCTTTCATTCTTCAATTCTCCTTTGTGAAGCTCCCCCTACAATAAACATTCTTCAACCCCCAAACCATAGGCTGTAATGCATAGGGTGTTTAGAAACTTCAACACAATGGCAAGCTACTTGAAGACTAAGTCATAACTCAAGGTACCAATATTGTTGAAAGTAAACAAGATAAAGGATCTATGAAAAACTCGAGAATTAACTCCACAATTCAACCATCTTGAAATACTTGGCCGAATACCAAACCAATGCTTTGCACAAAGATAAACCACTTCTTTTTGTGCTAATAACCTTGCCTCGATTTTTACCATAATGGCAATATCACAACTGTTACGGCTTGAGGACTCTTCGAAGATTAAAATTAACATTTGCTTTGCTCATGGCTTGCACAAAGTCTCGTCACATATCCTCCCCCTAGACTTTTGCAACCAAGCAGAATAATATCAATCAAGTTCGTCGTGCAAATTCCAATCAGAAAAATTGTGTAACCCCTTCCACCTAATTCTGAAATGGCGGCAATATCGAATCGAACCCGTGATGTAATAAATCCAAACAGAAGCATCATCGAGTAAACCCGTCGTCAAAACCGAATCGGAAATCGAACATGAGCATCATGTAATGGAAACAACTTCATCTAACCTGAACGGATATACTTTTCGCATGACCTGAGGCGAATTCCGGCAGACCAAGACTGATCAGAATCGAACTCCGGCAGCTTAGAAGAAAATTCCGGTGACTGACTTCCAGCAGAAACATGTTTTCCGATCAGACCAGGAGCATCTCCGGCGAGATGACATGTGATCAGTTCCTTATCCGGTGACCTGAACCTAGTTTCGATGGCTGGAAGTGAAACAGAGGTATATTCTGGTGGTTAGAGAAGTTACCGGTGACTTGAAACACTAACAGTAGCATTCCGGTTGAAGTGGTTGTTTTCCGGTTGAAGGTTGGTTTCCGGTTGAAAGTTGGTTTCCGGTTGAAACTATTTTTCCGCTTGAAATGAGATTTCCGGTCGAACTACGACTTCCGGTTGAAGTCGGTTTTCCGTTCGAAGTTCAAACTTTCCGGTTGAAGGTTGGAGCGGAATGGAGAGAGAGAGAGAGAACAATCTCGTTGCTTTTTCTGCCACTTCCGACAGGCCTGTGTTTCTTCTTCATTCTTCTCCTTTCAGTTGCTATCAACGTCTTCAACTGTAACCGTCGTCAACCTTATCCTTGTAGAACCCTAATGTCCAACCTGTGAACATTGACAGTCTGAACAATCATAGTTAACCCGGATTTCGAATACGTTACCACCGTAACCTTTGTTCTTGCCAAACCCTAATATCATCTTCATGAGCCCAGAAGTGTCGCCATGTTACTAGCGACACCTTCGTAAACCCAGAACAAAGCTTGAACCGACATCATCATCAATCCGTCTTCATCACCGTTTGAAACTCTTGGACATTCACGAACATATGAACGAACGAGCTGCAGTCTCGAGTTCATCTGAGTTCCAAAGATCGGTGTACAACAATTACCAACTTACAACTCTCATGATTTTGGTTTCTCTCATGATGTTTTTCGAAGAGAGAGAGAGAAAGCATGTTCATGAGACTGTGAAGATAGAACAGGATAGCGTAGATGGAGAGAGATGGACTTTTACTTTTTGCAGGTTTCTTGGAAGTAGGTTTCTTTAAAGTTGTAGAGAGAGAAACTCAATAAAAGTAAATGAAAAGCATGTTTGTCGGTTATTTTAAGATGATTGTGGGACTCAATGAAAGTGAAATGCTATAAAGCATTTTGAGTTCAACACTCCATCAGAAAAAATAAGATGGGACATGAGATAATTAAGGAAACACCGGATAATATGTAGTATATGTCTTGAAAGACTCAAATCATGTGCATCTAATTATTTAAAATTCTAAATAACAAGATACATATTCAAAGATTTGAACGGATAGAATGGGTTTTGAAGAAATACATGAGTACTTCACACACAAAAATTAATTGGAATATTCAAGAACACCACAGAACATAAGAAAAAATAGGTTTTGACTACTCTATGGAGGAGAAATTCAAGAACCTTTTTCTTTAAAAACAAAGACATCTCCATTTGTTTAAAAAAGCAAGCATATGAACACAAAGTTGAGATATCAACCGTGAAGTTGCATAATCTCGACCATGGCTCTGATGCCAATTGAAAAACCGAGGTGGTGGACAAGATACCTTGGTTGCGGAAGCGGATCGAGTCTTTGTGTAACTCGTTTTTGTAGAAACAAATGAACACCTGGATACGAACACGATGGTGTTTGAGATGTGATGATGATGATGAGCAAAGTTAGTATAAACATGATAGATGAAGAACAAGATAGATAGATAAACAAGGTGGAATGATAGATAACTAAAGATAATCGAATGATTACATTTTACCTACCCCACACATTCTCGGGTATCATGAACTTACTAGGTGAGTTCATGAACCCTCGACAAGCTTCAAAGAACCATGACTAACTCTCTCTCAAACATACACTCATCAAGTCTTTCACATGAGAAAGAGTTACTATATATACTACAAAACTCACTAAGGGCATAATAGTAAAATTACCAACTAGTGACAATATTTAAACAATAAATAATATTCACTAGAGCTATCTTCTTTAGTTGAGTCTTGTGTCTTGAGTTGTCATGTTCTTCACCGTGTTGCCGGGACGGTAGACGTTAAGTGGCCGTTGAGAATTAAACACATCTATCCAAATCTTGTTGGCTCGGTATCTCGATTCCCAACAAAGTAACCAGTTTGGTCTTGATCATACCCAATTCATTAGCCAGGGAGGTATTTACACCTCTGATGACATCTTCGTCCATTTCAGCCCTGGGATCAACCCTTCTTTTCTTAGCAGCCCTCAATTCATCTTCTGTGGGTGCACTATGTTTTTCTTTTGATTTCTGTTTTTGCTGTGCTATGTTCTCAAGTTCTTCTTCAATTTCATCTACATGCTCCTTTCCCGAGCTTCTCACGTATTGTTTCCTCTTACCTTTCACACTGTCACTCACCTTTCCTTCAGCTCTCCTCTGGTTTTCATCTTCTATCAACCTTTTAATATATTCAAACCTCTTCTCAGGATACATGTGTTTCATCAAGTATGTAGTGTATCCTGAGAAATCAGCTCTCTTTCCTGCGCAGTCGGACAAGATTCTAGGATGCATCGGATTAATGACAAGTGTCGCACCCATCTTTGGCAGTTCAGGCTCAAGATGTTCTATAATCATTTCCACAAACCTCGGATACAACAACCATCTAGATTTCTTCAGAGCTTGAATATTTGCTGCCATCGCGTCAAAAATCCTTTGAGGAATGTTTGCCTTCTTGCCTCTGCAAACCAACAACATAGCTTCAGCCCAAATCAGGTTTAAACCGTCTGATCCACCTTTTCTGTCGTCAAGGCAAGAAATGAAGACGTGGGCAATGTATCTCCATTCTTTCGACAACAAGGACTTCTTAATTTCCTTCTTATTCTTCCACAACTCTCCGCCTTCATATCCCATGTCGCGTTCAAAACCGCTCAGCACTTCCAGATCTTTCATCTTTGTAACATTACCGACATCTTCTTCTAATTTAAGTGCTTCGGCGATTGTTTTCATAGTAATAACAATATCTTTCTTCATGACCTTAGCACGGATACACTCTGGTTTCGATTTAACATCGTACTCGGCCGTGAGCCAGAATTCTTTAATGTGTCTTTCGTCGATGATCGGCGAGTAAGAAATTGCGTGAGAGATACAGGACTGTTTCAACCACGCGATACAATCTCTAAATCCAATAGATTTGTCAGTGCTGTCATCCAGATATGCCGTGACGTTGCTCCGAGGATCATGCTTTAAATCTGACATTTTTCTGCACATGAAACCGAGAGCTTGTAAGTAAAACCGAACTTACATTAAATTAAATTAAGTTTAAATTTAAAATTAAAAAAAAATGATTAGTTTCGCTAAGAGGCCACAAAGTCGCACACGGCGAAATAAACAGATTCGCGACAATGATCTTGGCGACACTGACCAGGTCAGTTTCGCCGAGACACTGCAGTTTCGCTGCGATACTGCAGTTTCGCCGAGGGCAAAACAGCAGTTTCGCTGGCAATCACGGCGACACTGTCAGTGAAACTTGGGCATGATCGCTGACAGTTTCGCTCGTGACTGGTGAACTTTCGTTCAGTTTCGCCGGACGAACCACAGTTTCGCTGGTCGCGACTTTTGAAATTCAAATTTGCCGAAATCGATTTTAAGCACATCTTTTTGCAACCGAACCAACAGTTAAGTAAATCCATCATTAAACGATCATAATGTTGGTCCAGAACGGTTTAAAACAACGATTTTAAGTGCCAAGAACCACTTTGACGATTCGACATAAAGAACCCCCAACATTTGATGTTTTAGGAAGCAGTTTTGAATATGATAAACACCCGAGATTACACCAAACTTACATGAATCTGGAACCGGTATCGGTAAATTGATGAAACTATGAAACAGTTTGGCGAACTTGAGAGTTTCGCGAGAAGAGTTAGGGTTTGCAGGTTTCGGTGAAAAAGACAGTTATGACCGTGATTTTCTCGATGACGGGTTTAAATAACAGCATAGATTCGCTGCTAGTTTCGCTAGGGCGAAACAACAGTTTCGCCTGGGCGAAAGAGCAAATTCGCTCAAGCCAATGATCAAACAGATTAGTTTCGCCGGTAACAAAAGAGTAGGTTCGCTGAGAGCCCATGCGGCGAAACTAATCGGGCGAAACATAGTTTCGCTGAAACCCTAATTTTCAACAAAATGACTTATTTGATATTTAGAACCTTTGAAAACCCGACAATCTCACACAAATCACCAAATTATTTACAAAGTATCGATCTTATCAAAAAATAACGTAGAAAGAAAAATCCTTTTGAATTTTCAAAATGGGAATTAAAAAACAACTATACAAGCAAACTCTAATTTTAATTTTTAGAGAAAGATCCAGACATGAGATCATATCAACCAATACGCATCATACACATTTCAATTTCAATTTTAATCAGCATGCAAGTCAAGCAGATCCCGAATGCATCTTATTGATATTAAGCATGCACTAATAGTATTTAACATTTTTGGATATGCTTAAGGTATATTAATCATGCACTGATCACCCAGCCTCACTCTATCAAAGACGTTAACAAATCATCATAATTATCATGATTTTTCTTTTAATTCCTTTTCAAATGAGATAAGCGTTCATGATGTTTCATGCAAAAATAAAGCAGAACCCTAAGTGAACAGCAATCAGGTCGGCTGCTAAGCACGCAGAGAAAGCCCGATGCACTTAGGAAAATAAAAAATGAAAAATAAAGCAGAAATCGTATATATCAACAACAATCAGGTCGGCTTGTGGGCACGCAGAGAAAGTCCGATGATATATACTAAACACCAAGAAAATAAAGAAGAAACTCAGTCAGCAGGTGATCAGGTCGGCCGCCTAGGCACGCAGAGAAGACCCACTGAGTCGAGTGTAAAAATGGCATAAAGCCTTATTTGCAAAGCATGCGTACATCAGAACATCTCTTAATATCAGAATCATTGCAACACTTATCCAGAAATGAAAACTAGAGCAAATCAGGCAAGCGTTATATTTATATCCTACTCATAGATATCATATTAGGCATACACACCCAAAAATCATACAAGCACAATACAGCCTTTATTTTTACTCTATCCATGGCAGATAACGCAGGTTGATATACTATCATTTCTCACAAGGTCGGATCAATTTCTCATTTTTGTTTTTGTTTAAAATTATTTATATACCAAATTTTCTGATGACTTCAATGGATTCAGTGTTTCCAAGCGAAACTGCTGGCGAAATTATAAGTTCCAGCGAAATTGTTCAGGATTTCCGAGCGAAATTACTGGGCGAAACTAAGACTCTCAGCGAAACTAATTAAATTTTATTGTTCTTTGTTTGCTCGTGTCTTTGTTATTTCAGGCTGATTTAAGATGGCATCAGGTACAAATGCTGCTGACACTGAAAGCATTGCTCCAAACCGACCACCAAGGCTGATCAATGGAGACAATTTTGAAGATTGGAAACGATGTCTGAAATCGTTCTTTCTGTACACCGATTACAATCAATGGTTGTCAATCGTCGATGGACCTCATATTCCAACTATTACTACTGGTGAAGTAACCCAGATCAACACCAAGCCGTCCTCCTTTTCTGAGAAGGACTTGAAACTTATTGATCGTGATCAAAAGGCTCTTGGTGCTCTTTCTCTATGCCTGTCGCAAGAAATCTACAATCGTTTTGCTGAGCACACTGATGCAAAAAGTTTATTTGACGCTCTTTGTGAGTTTTATGATGGCAATGAAGACCTGGTGAAGGACAAGGAAGCCCAAGCCACTAAAGAATTCAATTCATTCACAAGCATGAAGAATGAAAAGTTAGTTGATTTGACAAACCGCTTCCTGACTGTATCAAGCAATCTGAAGAAATATGATGCGAAACTCACTAACTCTGAACAAATCAAGAATCTGCTGGATGCTCTTCCACCCGAGTGGAGCATTCAGGTTCGCATGCTAAAACAAGAAAGAGGTTTCTCCGATTACAAGCTTATGGATGTAATTAACAAGCTTAAGTCTTTTGAGTTGGATGTTCAAAGGAGAGAGTACAATCAAACCATGGGTCCTACTAAAGTTTACTCTCTGAATTCTGCTTTCATCTCAGCCGTCACACCCAAAGGAGGCTTATCTCAACTTCAATCTTTACATCTTGGATCTGGTTCATCTTCAACTGCTTCCGCCACTACTCAGCAAACATCCCAGATTTCACCCGAATACATGGGATTGTTCTCATTGTTTACTAACAGTTATCAAGCTTTCGCTGCTGGAGAACTTCAAGGTTCGACTCTGACTGCTGAGGATATGTACCAAGTTGATCCAGATGATTTGGAAGAAACTGACCTAAAATGGCAAATGGCCATGTTGACTGTTCGAGCTAGAAAATTCTTCGAACGCACTGGGAGAAACACCTTCAAGAATCAAAATGGAAGAGTTGGTTTCGACAAGGCTAAGCTTAGATGCTACAACTGTAAGCAACTTGGCCATTTCAAAAGGGAGTGCCCAAGTCCAATTGTTACTGAACCGACCTCTGAGCCTGCAACTCGTGTCATCCCTATCACTGACAAAGCAGAAGCCAAGCCAACCAAAGAAGTGGCTCTTCTGACTAACTTTGACTGGAGTTCGGAGGTCTCTGAAGCCGAGGAAGCCATCAATCAAGCTCTTGCAGCTCAAATTCATGAACAAAGCAATGACCACACAGTTAACAGTTGTCAGAAGGAAGAAGCTGTTAAGAAGATGAATGAGAAAACTGCAAGCACACCAGTGTGCACATGTGAAAAAGCTCTTGCTGCAGAAAAGGTTATAATGGATCTCTCATATGAATCTGTTCAAGATATGTGCTCTCATCCTTGTAGAATTCGTTTGTTCGGCATCTACAAGGCCAATCGATTGTTAATTGACACCAACAACGAATTAAAAACCATGAACACCCAATTAAAAGAAAATGAAGCAAAATATTTTGTGAAATTAAATGAGGCAATGCATGAAAATGAACATTTAAAACAAACTCTTCTTGCAAAAAATGTTGAAATAAACATGCTTTCTAAAAGAGTTACATTAGCCCAATTTGAAACCTCTCAACTTCAGACCAAGTTAGATAGATGGACCGTTTCACAAATGAAAGTTGAAGAGATGCTCGTTAAACAACGAGGAGCTAAAATAAAAACCGGAATAGGTATGGAGAACAATGGGAATGTGTTTCCTAAGGTTTATCCTCCTCCTAGCACGCATTGTTATTCACCTACTCCGAAACCTCATCCCTTAAATGATTTAATTCCTAGTGATGCTAACAGTCTGCATGCAGGTCTAGAAGGAGTGAACCATAAGGAGATCAGGGAGGATTATGATAATGGATATGGTAACACAAGTGGGCTTGGATGTGGTAGTCTAAATTCTAAGGAGTCTGTTTCAAGTAGTAGTTCGAATTCCAAGAAGTCTAGCTCAGACAGTAGTGTAGCTAGTAGTTGTTCTTCTTTAGATAGTGATAGTGATGAGTCAGCGTCTGTCAATCAAGAAAGTTTTGTTTCAAATGAAAATGATCAATGTCATGCAAGTACATCTCAAAACTGCTTCAACAAATTTCTTTCTAATCCAATTCCTTCTTTCACACCAATACGAATTTCAAAACCTACAGAAATTCATGTTTCTCAAAAGAAGAAATCATCGTTGAAAACTAATGCAAAGATTTCAAATGATAAAACTAAAATGGACTTTGAAACCAACAGTGATTCTGATTTTAACACATCAGATAGTGAGGAGGAAAGGCTTTCAGAAACTTCCTCCTGCACAAGTCACAAATCTCACTGTTTCAGATGTGGTAAGGATGATTATGTTGTTAAAAATTGCAAAGAAAAATTAAATCGAACAAACCATGATAGATCCTTTGGCCACAAGGTAACCAGTTTTGTAAAACAATTCCTTGGGGGAAAATAGAAAGTCACAAATCCCGGAAATGCAAAAGTCTGGGTACCAGTTATTAAGTAATTTCTTGTTTTGTATTGCCAGGCACTCCCGAAGAATAGTTACTGGCATATAGATTCGGGATGCTCTCGGCATATGACAGGGATGAAAGACCTGCTTACAAATTACAGAATCGTGGATGGTGGGTTTGTTTCTTTTGCAGGTAATAAAAGAGGTGGTAAGATGGTTGGACAAGGAGACGTGTCAAATGGGTCTCTTACTCTGGAGCACGTCAACCATGTACCCGAATTAAAGTTTAATCTTCTGAGCGTGTCACAAATCTGTGACAAGAATATTCCCGTATTGTTCAAAGCAAATGAATGCCTGTTTCTCAAGCCTGAATTTACTGTGCCCGAAGAGATGGTGGCGATGCGTGCGCCTCGCATCAATGACACATACTTGCTGAATTTGACCTCAACTGCATCACTCTCTTCCTCCATGACTTGTTTACTTTCAAAGGCATCTGTTTCTGAGTGATTCTTGTGGCATAGACGTCTAGGACACATAAATTTCAAAATTCTAAACAATCTTGTCAAAAACAATTTGGTCCGAGGTCTTCCTTACAAAGATTTTTCTGTTGTTGAAAAATGTCTTTCATGTGCTAAAGGAAAACAACATAAGAAGCCACATAAGCCCAAATTGGAGAATTCTATTTCTAGTCCCTTAGAATTGCTCCATACTGATTTATTTGGACCTATTAGTGTCCAAAGTCTGGGAAAGAGAACTTACTGTCTTGTTGTGACTGATGATTATTCCAGGTACTCTTGGGTCAGATTCTTGAAGCACAAGAGTGAAACGACTGAAGCTTTACAAAATATCATCCTGTCCGTGGAAAGCTCAAGAAGCAAGAAAGTCAAGGCAATCAGAAGTGATAACGGAACTGAATTACGAAATCAGATCTTTGACTCTTTCTGTGCAAACAAAGGGATTCTTCGGCAATACAGTGCAGCAAGAACTCCACAGCAGAATGGAGTTGCTGAAAGGAAGAATCGCACACTGGTTGAAGCTGCTCGCACAATGCTGATTGAATCAAAGCTGCCGATCATCTTCTGGGCTGAAGCTGTGAACTGTGCGTCCTACGTGCTGAATCGTGTCCTGATCGTAAAAGATAAGTTGAAGACGTCATACGAGCTGTATCATGGAAGGAAGCCGCTGATTGACTTCTTTAGGCCGTTCGGATGTTCGTGCACATTGTTGAATACCGAAGCTCAAATCACAAAATTTGGAGCTGTCTCCGATGAGTGTTTCTTCATGGGGTATTCTTCATCACAAAAAGCTTATCGTGTTTATAACAAACGTACTCGTATTGTGCAGGAATCCTACTACATGGACTGGCAAGAATCTAACTCTCCCAACACCGGAACTGGACCCGAATGGTTTTATGATTCAGACACACTGTTCAAGTCATTCAATCTTCCTATCCTAGCTGAAGCAAATGACAATCCTCTTCTCGTAATTATCACCCCTCAACCTGAAATTCCACAACAAAACCCATCCTCATCCTCACAACCCCCACATCAACCCGATCCTCCATCTTCCTCTCATGAACTACCTCAAACCACCGAACCCGCTCCCCTCCACCTTGACTTAAATCTCAAAACCTTAAAAGATCATCCACATGACCTCGTCATTGGCTCGATTACGGATGGAGTGAGGACTCGTCATCAGTCAGGATTGATTAATGAATGTTTGTTTGCGTGTTTTCTGTCTCAGATTGTTCCTAAAAACATAGATGAAGCTCTTGCAGATCCAAGTTGGGTGGACTCCATGCAGGCTGAACTACAACAATTCAGAAAGCTGAAGGTTTGGCAATTGGTGGATCTTCCTGAGAACAAAGTTCCAATTGGTACGAAGTGGGTTTTCCGGAACAAAATGGATGATAGAGGTGTTGTTATCAGAAACAAAGCAAGACTGGTGGTTCAAGGTTTTTATCAGGAAGAAGGCATTGACTATACAGACGTGTTTGCACCGGTTGCACGCATTGAGGCGATCCGAATTTTTCTAGCTCATGCTGCATACAAGGACTTCAAGGTGTTCCAAATGGACGTCAAGTGTGCATTCTTGTACGGGGATATTGATGAAGATATTTATGTGCTTCAACCTCCTGGCTTCGAAGATCATGAATTTCCTGACAAAGTCTACAAGCTGGATAAATCTCTGTACGGTCTTCATCAGGCACCCAGAATTTGGTATGAAACTTTGACTCAGTATCTATTGGGAAAAGGTTTTACTCGTGGGTCTATCGATATGACGCTGTTCAAGAAAGAGGTGAATGGAGAAATGCTGATGGTTCAAGTGTATGTGGACGATATCATATTCGGCTCAACCAATGAGAAGATGTGTCGAGAATTTGAGGAATTGATGAAGGAGCATTTTGAAATGAGCATGATGGGGGAAATGAGTTTCTTTCTAGGATTGCAAGTGGAACAAAAGTCAGACGGTATTCTCATCCATCAAGAAAAGTACATTCTGGAGATTCTGAAGAAATTCAAAATGAACGATGCATCTGCTGAACTCACTCCCTTCACATCTCAAACGTGTTTGACTCCTGACAATCTGGGAAAACGAGTTGACCCCAAGTACTATCGTTCAATGATTGGGTCTCTAATGTATCTCACAGCCAGTCGTCCGGACATTACTTTTGCTGTGTGCTATTGTGCCCGTTATCAAGCTGATCCAAGGGAATCTCACGAAAAGGCGGTCAAGCGAATCTTCCGTTATTTGAAGGGTTCATCAAGATTGGGATTATGGTATCCTAAGGGTGGAAGTTTTGAGCTTAATTCATATTCAGACAGTGATCACGGAGGATGCAAATTGGATAGAAAGTTTGTTTCTAGAGGATGCCAGTTTCTGGGGGAATGTTTGGTTTCGTGGCAAAGCAAGAAGCAAACAACTGTCTCCTTATCTACAGGCGAAGCCGAATACATTGCCGCCTCCAGTTGCTGCTGTCAAGTGCTATGGATTCAACACCAGATGATGGACTATGGAATCAACTTTCTCCATACACCGTTGTTCTGCGACAACGAAGCTGCTGTTGGAATCTCCAAGAATCCGATTCACCATTCCAGAACAAAACACATCGAAACACGGATTCATGCAATCCGAGATGCTCAGGAAAAAGGGTTCATTGATGTTATCCCCATTGAAACCAAGGCCCAGAAAGCGGATATTTTCACTAAAACTTCTGATAAACCCCGCTTTTATGAACTTATTAAAATGCTGGGCATGATTTCATTTTAAATTTTTGGTAAAAAAAAAAAAAAAAAAAACTTGTACATTTTTTTTAGTTTTATTTTTTCACTCAATTTTATTGTTAAGTTTGTTTTATTGAGGTCATCATGCTAATTTCTTGTGTCTTGTACCAGGTGATCGTTACAGTTAAGCATGATGATTGGCCAAACTTCTAAATCAAGAAATCAACGAACATGTCATCTATCTTTTAATGATTTCTGGCCAATTGCTACTGGAATACGATCAGGGGAGTATTTTAGTTCAGTTTACCTTGCAAATCTTTCATAACTGTTTATTAATGTATTCTTTGCATCCTTGTGGGGGAATTTAGGGTAAATCGCTCTAAAATTGCTTTAAATTGGCTCGTTGATGTAAATAGTGGTCTTTTTCCCTCATGCATTCGTATCGGATTCCTCGTCTAAACTTTTTCTTCGTTTGTGTGTCTCCGTTCAAGCGTCTATCATTTTTGTGTCAAGTATCGATCGAATCACTTTTATTTTGTTTTGTTCTTCTTTTTTTTGAAAATCCAAAAATAGAGTATTTGTGGATTTTGGGGGAAAATTGAAGTCATCAGAAAATTTGGTATATAAATAATTTCAAACAAAAACAAAAATGAGAAATTGATCCGACCTTGTGAGAAATGATAGTATATCAACCTGCGTTATCTGCCATGGATAGAGTAAAAATAAAGGCTGTATTGTGCTTGTATGATTTTTGGGTGTGTATGCCTAATATGATATCTATGAGTAGGATATAAACATAACGCTTGCCTGATTTGCTCTAGTTTTCATTTCTGGATAAGTGTTGCAATGATTCTGATATTAAGAGATGTTCTGATGTACGCATGCTTTGCAAATATGGCTTTATGCCATTTTTACACTCGACTCAGTGGGTCTTCTCTACGTGCCTAGGCGGCTGACCTGATCACCTGCTGACTGAGTTTCTTCTTTATTTTCTTGGTGTTTAGTATATATCATCGGACTTTCTCTGCGTGCCCACAAGCCGACCTGATTGTTGTTGATATATACGATTTCTGCTTTATTTTTCATTTTTTATTTTCCTAAGTGCATCGGGCTTTCTCTGCGTGCTTAGCAGCCGACCTGATTGCTGTTCACTTAGGGTTCTGCTTTATTTTTGCATGAAACATCATGAACGCTTATCTCATTTGAAAAGGAATTAAAAGAAAAATCATGATAATTATGATGATTTGTTAACGTCTTTGATAGAGTGAGGCTGGGTGATCAGTGCATGATTAATATACCTTAAGCATATCCAAAAATGTTAAATACTATTAGTGCATGCTTAATATCAATAAGATGCATTCGGGATCTGCTTGACTTGCATGCTGATTAAAATTGAAATTGAAATGTGTATGATGCGTATTGGTTGATATGATCTCATGTCTGGATCTTTCTCTAAAAATTAAAATTAGAGTTTGCTTGTATAGTTGTTTTTTAATTCCCATTTTGAAAATTCAAAAGGATTTTTCTTTCTGCGTTATTTTTTGATAAGATCGATACTTTGTAAATAATTTGGTGATTTGTGTGAGATTGTCGGGTTTTCAAAGGTTCTAAATATCAAATAAGTCATTTTGTTGAAAATTAGGGTTTCAGCGAAACTATGTTTCGCCCGATTAGTTTCGCCGCATGGGCTCTCAGCGAACCTACTCTTTTGTTACCGGCGAAACTAATCTGTTTGATCATTGGCTTGAGCGAATTTGCTCTTTCGCCCAGGCGAAACTGTTGTTTCGCCCTAGCGAAACTAGCAGCGAATCTATGCTGTTATTTAAACCCGTCATCGAGAAAATCACGGTCATAACTGTCTTTTTCACCGAAACCTGCAAACCCTAACTCTTCTCGCGAAACTCTCAAGTTCGCCAAACTGTTTCATAGTTTCATCAATTTACCGATACCGGTTCCAGATTCATGTAAGTTCGGTGTAATCTCGGGTGTTTATCATATTCAAAACTGCTTCCTAAAACATCAAATGTTGGGGATTCTTTATGTCGAATCGTCAAAGTGGTTCTTGGCACTTAAAATCGTTGTTTTAAACCGTTCTGGACCAACATTATGATCGTTTAATGATGGATTTACTTAACTGTTGGTTCGGTTGCAAAAAGATGTGCTTAAAATCGATTTCGGCAAACTTGAATTTCAAAAGTCGCGACCAGCGAAACTGTGGTTCGTCCGGCGAAACTGAACGAAAGTTCACCAGTCACGAGCGAAACTGTCAGCGATCATGCCCAAGTTTCGCTGACAGTGTCGCCGTGATTGCCAGCGAAACTGCTGTTTCGCCCTCGGCGAAACTGCAGTATCGCAGCGAAACTGCAGTGTCTCGGCGAAACTGACCTGGTCAGTGTCGCCAAGATCATTGTCGCGAATCTGTTTATTTCGCCGTGTGCGACTTTGTGGCCTCTTAGCGAAACAATAATTTCGCAGCGAAACTATCATTTTTTTTTTAATTTTAAATTTAAACTTAATTTAATTTAATGTAAGTTCGGTTTTACTTACAAGCTCTCGGTTTCATGTGCAGAAAAATGTCAGATTTAAAGCATGATCCTCGGAGCAACGTCACGGCATATCTGGATGACAGCACTGACAAATCTATTGGATTTAGAGATTGTATCGCGTGGTTGAAACAGTCCTGTATCTCTCACGCAATTTCTTACTCGCCGATCATCGACAAAAGACACATTAAAGAATTCTGGCTCACGGCCAAATACAATGTTAAATCGAAACCAGAGTGTATCCGTGCTAAGGTCATGAAGAAAGATATTGTTATTACTATGAAAACAATCGCCGAAGCACTTAAATTAGAAGAAGATGTCGGTAATGTTACAAAGATGAAAGATCTGGAAGTGCTGAGCGGTTTTGAACGCGACATGGGATATGAAGGCGGAGAGTTGTGGAAGAATAAGAAGGAAATTAAGAAGTCCTTGTTGTCGAAAGAATGGAGATACATTGCCCACGTCTTCATTTCTTGCCTTGACGACAGAAAAGGTGGATCAGACGGTTTAAACCTGATTTGGGCTGAAGCTATGTTGTTGGTTTGCAGAGGCAAGAAGGCAAACATTCCTCAAAGGATTTTTGACGCGATGGCAGCAAATATTCAAGCTCTGAAGAAATCTAGATGGTTGTTGTATCCGAGGTTTGTGGAAATGATTATAGAACATCTTGAGCCTGAACTGCCAAAGATGGGTGCGGCACTTGTCATTAATCCGATGCATCCTAGAATCTTGTCCGACTGCGCAGGAAAGAGAGCTGATTTCTCAGGATACACTACATACTTGATGAAACACATGTATCCTGAGAAGAGGTTTGAATATATTAAAAGGTTGATAGAAGATGAAAACCAGAGGAGAGCTGAAGGAAAGGTGAGTGACAGTGTGAAAGGTAAGAGGAAACAATATGTGAGAAGCTCGGGAAAGGAGCATGTAGATGAAATTGAAGAAGAACTTGAGAACATAGCACAGCAAAAACAGAAATCAAAAGAAAAACATAGTGCACCCACAGAAGATGAATTGAGGGCTGCTAAGAAAAGAAGGGTTGATCCCAGGGCTGAAATGGACGAAGATGTCATCAGAGGTGTAAATACCTCCCTGGCTAATGAATTGGGTATGATCAAGAACCGTCAAGGCTGCAAAATTTCAAAAAGTGGTTTTATGACAACCAAACCGGGGAAGCTGTGATAAGAATAGGAGAAAATGATGAGATTAGATTGTTTGACCCCATGGAAGTATTCTCCTTCAGTAATGATGATTTGAAGACTCTATGTGAAAATCCTATCAGATGTGGGGCAGGAGACGACACTGTTGAAGAAGCTAACCTGTTTGTGAGGGTAGCCAACAAAGCCAGAGGGATTATCAAAGAGATACGGGATTTAGCAGAGAAAGTCAGGGAAGGTGAAGAGAGAATGGAAGAGGACAGGGATCTAGCAAACAGAATGAACAAAACATGGAGCGGACTTGGAGAATCTTCTGAAAAGGTTGTGAAGCCTGCTGAGGTTCCGGTTGCTGATGAACCAGTTGTTGTGGAGGAACCAGAGACTGAAGTCCCCGTTGCTGACATGTCAACCGTTTTGGGGGATCCAGAGACTGAAATCCCCGTAGCTGAAGTGTCCAACGTTTTGGGGGAAACTGATTTGAACAAGATGCCAAGCCCAAGTGAAGCCGGTGCTGATGAATGAAGAATCAAGTGGCTGAATCCCTCCCTAGGGGGAATATTGAAGATCAATGTAGGGAGGAATTCAATGTTCTGTTTAGATAGCTTGTTTAGAATAGCTTATTTGTATTTCTGTTATGTTTGGTAGCCAGCGACACTACCGAGCGAAACTGTAGTTTCGCTCGGTGGCTAGATAGGTCGGTTAAGTGACAGTTTCGCCTGGCCAGCGAAACTGCCAGCGAAACTGTTCACTGGTTTGTATTTATATGTTGCCTTGGAGCACAATCTTGTAACTTTTGCAACCTTTGAACCCTAATACAAGAAATCTGTGTTTTGGTAAGTTTTGGTGACGGCTAGGAGCTTTTCTTATCATTATTGTAGCTGTAATCATCTCTTATCATCATCTTGGTTCATGTTGTGATTGTTCAATACTTGAAAACCCATTTGAGCTATTGAATATCATCTTTGTTGTTGTTTATTTGGTTTTCTTCTCAAAGCATCATCATTTGCACTGTAAAAGATCAGTGAGGACCAACAAAAGGGTAAATGAATCACCCAATAAATCTGAAAACAAGAAGAGTGGATCGTCTGATTGCCCACATTGTGGGAGAGCGCACAAGGCAGAGTATTTCCTTCTAACAAGTCGTGCTACGGTTGTGGAAAAACAGGTCATGGGGATAGCTCAATGTCCTAGTCCGCGCAGTTGTGTTTTAGATGCTGTAAGATGGGCCATAAAAAGAGTGAATGCCTAAACCCAAGTTCGGGGGCGGGTCAAAGCGGTGTGAATCCGGATATTCCTCGGGCGAGAGGAAGATCTTATCAGCTAATAGTAGAGGAAGGAAAGGTGGATCCACGGGTAGTGACAGGTATCTTTCTTGTCAATTCTATCCCTGCATATGTATTATTTTATACGGGGGCGAGTAGATCATTTATTTCTCATGATTTTACCCGTCACCCATCCTTTGTTATTAACAAGTTGTCTGTGCCTTTAGAAGTAGAAATAGCAGATAATTAAAGTGTCTTAGTCTTCGACTTGTATCGTGATTGTATTTCCATAGAAGGTGAAGACTACTCGATTGATTTAATACCAAAGTTGATGGGAGAATTTAAAGTGATAGTGGAAATGGATCGGTTATCTAAATACCAAGCCAACGTTGTGTGTAATCGCAAGGTGATTGAATTAATGTCGCCGAGCAGGAAGCAGGTTATCGTTCAAGGAGAAAGAAAGAACGAAATAATGTTATGTTCAGTTATGGAGGCGAGGAAATACATCCAACATGGATGTAAATCCTATTTGGCGTATGTGGTGGATACGAAATTTGAGTGAAACAAAGCTGAAGCGGTGCCCATTGTGTAGGAATTCCTAGACGTTTTTCTGAAGACATTCTGGGCATACCACCGGATAGGGATGTGGAATTCTGAAACGATTTAGTACCGGGGGCCAAGCTGGTGGCTCGGGCTCCATATCGGCTAGCTCCTACCCAGATGCAAGAGTTAATGAAGCAGCTGCAGGAATTACTTGATAAGGGATTCATTCAGCCAAGTGTATCCCCTTGTGGTGCACCGGTGTTATTTGTGAAGAAGAAAGACGGTAGTTTAAGGATGTCTTTAGACTATCTTGAGTTGAATAAGCTGACTATAAAGAATAAGTATCCCTTGCCCCGAATTGATAATCTGTTTGACAAGTTACAAGGGGCAAGTTGGTTCTCCAAGATTGATATGAGATCGAGGTACCATCAGCTGAATTAGAGAGAGGAGGATGTCCCGAAAACAGCATTTCAAACACGGTATGGGCACTACGAGTTCTTAGTAATGTCCTTCGGGTTGACTAATACATCGGCGACCTTCATAGACCTCATGAACTACGTGTGTAAGCCAATGTTGGATCGTTCGGTCATCGTATTTATTGATGAGATTTTGGTGTATTCGCAAAGTGAAGAAGAGCACGCCCAACACTTGCGTGGGGTGTTGGAAACTTTAAGGCGGGAAAAACTGTATGCAAAGTCTCAAAGTGTACCTTTTGGTTACGGGAGGTACAATTTTTGGGACATGTGGTAAATGCGGAGGGAGTATTGGTGGACCCTGCCAAGGTCGAAGCAGTAGCAGGATGGAAAACACCTAAGAACCCGACTGAAATCCGGAGCTTATTAGGATCGGTGGGCTACTATAGGAGGTTTATTCAAGATTTATCCAAGATAGCCTTGCCATTAACTCGACTTACGTGGAAGGTTGTGAAATTTGAATGGGGGAAAAACAAGAAGAGACCTTTCGGACACTAAAGGAAAAGTTAACTCATGCTCCCGTGTTAGCTTTACCCGATGGGACGGATGATTTGGTGATATATTTGGATACGTCATATCTGGGCTTGGGATGTGTACTTTGCAGCAGGGTAGAGTGATAGCTTATGCCTCGAGGCAATCAAAGAGTCATGAGGTTAATTATCCCACTCATGATCTTGAGCTGGCAGCCGTGGCGTTCACCTTAAAACTTTAGCGACATTATTTGTACGGCATCTCGTACACAATCTATACTAATCACAAAAGCTTGAAATATTTGTTTGATCTGAAGTTAAATATGAGGCAACGAAGGTGGTTGGACCTGATTAAAGACTACGGTTATGAGATTCATTATCACACGGGCAAGGCCAACATGGTGGCAGATGCCATACGCAGAAAAGGGGATTACACTACTATTAAGGTGAAATCGATGAAGTTGGTTGTAAGATCAAGTATTCTTGATTCAATTAAGAATTCACAAGAGGAAGTGGTGAAAGAAGAAAATTGGAAGAAATAGAGGATAAAGGGAGTGGCGAAATACTTAGTCCACGAGGACAATGGTCTTAGATATCGATTTGGGCAGTTATGGGTTCCTAACACTTGCGGGGTAAAGGAATTGCTTTTAAATGAGGCTCATTAGTCTCGATATTCGGTCCACCCGGGAGCCATGAAAATGTACCATAATCTGAAACGCGAATATTGGTGGCCGGGCATGAAGCGAGACATTTTTAAATATGTGGAGAAATGTTTGACTTGCCTTCAAGTCAAAGTTGAACACTAGAAGCCGTATGGTAAGCTACAACCACTTGAGATACCTGAGTGGAAATGGGAGCATATCACGATGGATTTACTCACAAAGTTACCAAAAACGTAAAGGAACTTTGATGCTATATGGGTGATAGTGGATCGACTAACTAAAAGTGCTCATTTCCTGCCTATTAGTTAGTCATACTCTTCGGAGAGAATGGTACACGTGTATGTAAAAGAGATTGTATCGCGGCATGGGATTCTAGTGTTGATTGTGACAGATAGAGACACTCGCTTTACATCTAAATTCTGGTAGGAATTTCAGGAATGTATGGGTACTAGGCTATTGTTTAGCACCGCGTATCATCCTCAAACAGATGGGCAATGTGAGAGGACAATCCAAACACTCGTGGATATGCTACGAGCGTGTGTATTGGATTTTGGGGGAAGTTGGGACACTCATTTACCTTTGGTGGAATTCTGTTACAACAAAAGCTACCACGCTATTATTGGAATGCCACCATATGAACTACTCTACGGGCGGAAGTGTAGGACTCCGTTGTGCTGAGGTAACGTGGGTCAAAGGGAGCTGGCTCATAAGGATGTCGTCAAGTCTACTACTGAAAAGATTGACATCGCTAGGGCGCGTTTAAAAGCCGCCCATGTGACAACCGGCAAAATTCCCAGGTTAACCCCGTTAATAACTTGTGTTATATTTCGATAACGTTCGTTACCTCAGCTAACTAGAATAGTTACACGCACATTGCACATGAGTCTAGACGTCGGTTAACTTACTTGAATGATTATATTTTATGATTTTATGTAAATCATATTTTATGATTTTATGAAAACGTTTTGTCATTTTATGTGACAACTATATTTATTACTTTTGGATGATATATATGTGTATACATACACATGTCATTTTATGATTTTATGTGACGGTGTGTCACGTAATCATACGAATTGTTTCTATAATTTTATAGGAATTTAAAACAGATAGTTATGGGGTTATAACTATGATTTTATGCGAAATATATATAAGTTATATTTTTATAAAACTTCGTTCGTTAAATACGTTTCGATGTACACTCGAATAATCATCGTCAAGTTGCCTCTGTCAACTCCGTTAGTGAGTTCGTTAATATTTTGTAACCTTGAGGGGTCTATTCTGTAATTGCTGAAACTTGTTTGTATCCATTTAAACTTGGAGGGACTGCACTTGAAATTACTAAAATCTCTATTCCTATTTTATAAACTCTAGAGGGACTATTTCTGCCTTTATGCAAAACACAATATGTGTCCTTGATGAAACCGTCGACCCTGGCCGTCCATCTACACCACGGCCTTCAACTTCGATTAATGAAATTATTGCTTACGAACTTCAAACAGTTAACCCACGAAGAAGACCCATCAACTCATTCCTCCTCAATCAATTTTCGTATGCAATCCAACACCCAAACACCATCGCGATATCACTGCCCTCTTTGCTCTCTGGTGAACAGCAAGAAGAAATCCGGTCACCATAGGTTTGCGCTCCATTCACGCTGCCGGACCTACATCACCATCGGATTCCTATCACAAGCCAGCCACAGTCACAGCAGTGACTGAAGCATCGAGTTTATTTTCGGTGACGGTTCCGTATTCAACCGTGTTCATCACCGACACGTGTTTTCGGTGATCGTTTCGCATACGAGGTAATCCTAAGACCCCTTGTGATTGTTTTGTGACATACTATTAACTACAACTAATTTATGTAATTTATTATTATATTTACTCTTGGTAGTCTCTCTAGTTTCCTTTTCTCATTTGTACCGTATTTCTTGCCTATATTTAGGCTTGTATTCTTTCTTTGTATTCAATTAATATTATACACTTTATATGGTATAAGAGCCTTCTTCCTCTCCCTCCCTCCCAACCATATCTTCCCTCTCTGTTCGCTGCCTCTCCTCCTCTTCTCATGGCCTCATCTTCCACCACTAATCCCCATGCCTTCTATCACTCTCTCCAACTCAAACTAAAACCTGATAACTACCCATTATGGCGTAATCAGATGCTTCCAATCCTCACTTTCCAGAAATTGCTTCCTCACGTCGATGGCACCGGCGTCGCCCCGTCTCCCGTCATCACTGTCGATGGAAAGCCCACCCCCAACCCCGCTTTTTATCTCCTGGAACGAGGATGACCAGCACACTGTTATCATCTTGCATTCGTCCCTGACTGAAGAATCCACCGCCGTCATAGTCGGCCTCACCACCGCCAGAGAGATCTGGATGGCCCTTGATGCTGCCTACAACAATACTTCTGTTGAAAGGGTTCAATAGATGCGTGATTCCCTCCGTACCGTGGTTCGTGGCACTCGCTCTGTTGCTGATTACGGACGCGAGTTCAAACTGGTCTGCGACCAACTATCTGCCATCGGTCACCCAGTCGATAAGGATGAACAAAATCATTTGTTCGTCACCGGTCTCGGGCCTGACTTCCTACCCTTCTCTATCACTGCTAGAGCTCTTTCCCCGAACGCATGCCTTGCGGAATGATGGCGAAAGCTCAGAGCTTTGAACTCCTAGCCCGATCTATTTCCAATCAGATCTCCCCTCTTGCTGTTGCCTTCCCTGCCCAGACTACCCTATCTCTACCACCGTCGACCACGTCTTTAGGTTCGACCAACACCGGTAACAACAACAGGGGCCAATGACAGCAAGGAAACTTCAAAAATAAAGGGAGTCATAATGCCGACCCGTGTCAATGGTGTGGCATTCATGGCCACAAAGCCAATGTTTGCCGAAAGCTTCTAAGAGCCATGAACTCAAAACCGGCAAAAAAATCTGATGGAGCTACCTGTTCAGCCAACGTTTCTGTTATTGATGAAGGAACCTTGGCCAAAGCCTTTGCTGCCAAATGTGGCTTCAATTCCACTGATGTCGACTGGTACGTTGACTCCGGTGCATTGGATCATATGACCGGTATGAAAAATAATATGATGAGCTTGAAATTAAAAACGGGCAATAACTCGGTTACATTTGGTAATGGTGCATTGTTACCGGTGACACACAAGGGTAATCTCACCCTATCCAATAAACTTCACCTTAATGATGTGCTTGTTGTGCCCAACATCACCAAAAGTCTACTCTCGGTTAGCATGTTAACTAAATCCAAAAATGTTGATGTGTTGTTTTCTTACCCTCTATTTCATATTCGGGACCGGTTGACCAAAGAAGTTCTAGCACAAGGCCGGTGTGAGGATGGCCTTTACGTTTTGGAAAATCCTAATAAAGCTTTTGTGGCATCGGTTTCATGTCCCAAGGCATCGTTTGAAGAATGGCATGCTCGGCTTGGCCACGTTTCATTTGAATGTATTAAGTTATTAGAAAAACATGGTGTTATCTCTTTGTCATTCAAATTTTGCCTGAAACCGTGGTCCATTATGACTTATGGGGTCCATCACCTATAACTAGCTTGAACGGCTTTCGATACTATGTTGCATTTATGGATGATGCATCTCGTTTTTGTTGGATGTATCCCCTAAAAGCCAAGAGTGAATTTCATGTGTCTCTTCAATTATTTCTTAACTTTGTTCAAACACATTTTTTAACAAAACTTAAAGTCTTCCAAAGCGATGGTGGGACTGAGTTCACAAACCGGAAAGTTCAACAACTCTTTGAAACAAATGGCGCGTTCCATCGTATTTCATGCCCATACACTCCGCAACAAAACGGGTGGGTTGAACGTAAACACCGTCAAATCATGGAAACCGGTCTAGCCATGTTATTTCACTGAAAACTCAACCCAAATTTATGGGTTGAAGCTTTTTCCACGGCCGTGTTTGTGATCAACCGACTTCCAAGTCGGGTGTTAAATGGTCTATCTCCATTTGAAATCCTTTTTACAACCAAACCGGATTACAATACCTTTAAACCCTTTGGGTGTCGTGTATACCCGCTCCTCCGCCCTTACTCTGATCATAAGCTATCCCCTCGAAGCCTACCTTGCATCTTTATGGGGTATAGTTCCAAGCACAAAGGTTACAAATGCTACGATTCAACCACATCCAAAACCTTCATTACACGTCATGCTAGGTTTTATGAAAAACTTTTCCCAAATGCCTCACTCAACTCGGATTCCTCATCATTTAATCTACCTATTTTAAGTTTTTTGGATCTACCCAATCCCACTGTTCCATCGAATACACAACAACATCACTCCTCGCCAACACCAACCTCGGTCACCCCATTCACTGATAACCCATCTTCTTCTCACCCAAGCCCAATGAGCCCACTGCACCAACTCAGCCCGATAACCCTCAAACTCCTCCTTGCCCCCTATGTGACTCGCTTCACAATGCCACCAATTCTGACCCAAACCCCGCAATCCACCCAACCACCCCTCCTGACTCTCCTTCGTCCACCTCCTCATCATCGTCATCTGGGTCTGATGACCAACCCTCCTTTGCCTCACCGATCCCAACCCCGCCACCACCCCTCCACCTCTAAATTCACATCCCATGCAAACCCGTGCCAAAAGAGGTATATTCAAACCCAAGCACAAATCTAATCTTGCTCATTCCACTCCTCTCCATCATGCTTTACTCTCTTCCAATGACCCCAAAACCCATGCTTCCGCCCTCAAACGAGAGGAATGGAAGAAGGCTATGATTACCGAATTGCTTTCCCTTCACAAAACCAAAACGTGGTCCCTTGTCCCTCGTCTCGCTAACCGAAATTATGTTGGTTCTAAGTGGCTTCAGGACTAAATACCGGTCAGATGGATCTATTGAAAGATGCAAGGCTCGGCTCGTGGCTCAAGGATACAGTCAAGTCCCTGGTCTTGACTTCTCGCATACGTTCAGCCCGGTGGTTAAAGCTTCAACCATTCGCATTGTTCTCACTCTTGCGGTCATCAACTCTTGGAGAATGCACCAACTCGATGTCAACAATGCCTTCCTCCATTGTCGACCGGATGAAACCATCTACATGGAATAACCCCCATGATTTGCTGATGACAAACACCCCAATCATGTCTGCAAACTGAATAAAGCTTTATAAGGTCTGAAACAGGCTCCCCGTGCATGGTTCCACCGCCTAAGTATTTTCTTAAAGTTCTATGGCTTCTCTTGCAGTCAGGCGGACCCCATCACTTTTTATATTTAAACGTGACTCATGCCTAATGTATCTCCTTGTCTATGTTGATGACTTAATTTTAACAGGGAATGATGAGAAATTGATGAACACATTCATCTCCTCTCTCCACAATGAGTTTGCGATAAAAGACTTGGGAGATGTAAACTACTTTCTTGGTCTTGAAGCAAGTCATGATGCCAAAGGTCTATTTTTAAATCAAGCTAACTATGCAAAGGAAATCCTCTCTCGTGCTAACATGCTAGATGCTAAACCCGCTCACACACCTCTGGCCACTAACACTTGTTTAGTCTCCGAGGGGGAGAAGTTTCATGATCCTACGCACTACTACTCAATTGTTGGCGCCCTGCAATACTTAACCATTACGAGACCTGACCTCTCCTTTGCAGTTAATCAAGTCAGTCAATACCTCCAGTCTCTCACTATTGATCATTACCAAGAAGTAAAACGCATCCTCAGATACGTTAAAGGGACTCTCCATTATGGTCTGCACTTCACCAGATCCTCCAAAACATCTATCATTGGCTTTTCTGATACTGACTGGGCTCGATGTCTAGAGACTCGTCGCTCCACCTATGGCTACTCTATCTTCCTTGGTGGAAATCTTGTCTCGTGGAGTGCCAAGAAACAACCCACAGTCTCTTGTTCAAGTTGTGAGTCTGAATATCGTGCGATGGCCAACCCTGCTGCTAAAATTATCTGGGTCACTCATCTCCTTCAGGAATTGTATGCTCTCCCACCGGATCGCCCAACGCTTCTCTGCAACAACCAGAGTGCATTGTTTCTCACCCAGAATCATGTCGCTCATAAACATGCAAAAAGCATTGAGCTGGACTACCACTTTGTACGCGAACTTGTTGCCTCTGGGAAACTCATCACCAAATTTATTCTAACCAAGCTCTAAGTGGTGGACATCTTCACCAAATCCCTTCCTCGGCCGCAATTTGAGAACTTTCGCCGCAGTCTCCGCCTCGGTCCGCCACCGTCTCGCTTGAGGGGGGATATTAACTACAACTAACTTATGTAATTTATTATTGTATTTACTCTTGGTAGTCTCTCTAGTTTCGTTTTCTCATTTGTACCGTATTTCTTGCCTATATTTAGGCTTGTATTCTTTGTTTGTATTCAATTAATCATATTCACTTTATACATACGTTCCTCATCTAGTTCGATCATACGAAGCTTTCCGAAATATATATTTTTTTAACATTAATGGCTGACGGGCATATTAGGGTTTGCTATGATGAAGATGACACCCCGCTTGAATATGTTAAATATCTAATTCGCTAGGTTAAAACAAGTTCAGGGCCTAGCGCAGTTGGCTGGAACGTGGGAATAATACGCGGGAGGTTCCCTGTTCGAATCTCGGCCACACCATTTTCTTTTTTCCTTATTTTCTGTAAACCATTTTATCCACACACTGTTAAGATAAAACGTTGCTAATCGTGGATTTAACTAAAACGAAACCTTGTCCCAATGGTTAGGGCATTGCACTCTAAACTTGAGGTCCTGAGTTCGAGACCCGTAACCACCATTTTTTGCTATTTTATTCTTTTTAACCATTCCAAAATATTTCTTGGTTTAAAACCCAACCGCCATTTGTCCTCTATAAAATCTTGATTCGTAAATTTCCCGTAGACCTCGTTAGAGTGTTCGTAGAATTAATATCCTATGAAAAACAATATGATTTAAATGGATAAAAATTGAATAGCTTCATTATTATTAATATAAACTAGTTTTAAACTTAAATATATATATATATATATATATATATATATATATATATATATTGTTTTTATTGTCATGTACCTATACACATGCGTACATTTTAAAGATTTTCTTTAAACTCTTGAAATTTTGACACGACATATAAGTATATATATTGGATGTTATATTTTTCACACTTTTGACTACACCCCGATATTTATATTTATGAACATATATGTTTACTCGATCATCTCTACATTGATTATTTGGAATAAATACACACATTGATTTTCGTAAATCTTTGTGTCCTTGATTTAATGTTATTCTTTTGACTGCTATCGAACAAATGATTTTCGTCACGTATTGAAATTGTCACCTACGTCATATATGGAATTACTTGATTTAGTACTGTCGTCTAGGCTATGTTACTCATGTGCGGACACACACTTACGTATGTAAAATCGATAGGTGCTCGGTAGTTACGCAAGGCTTGAAGTCTTACTAAATTGTAGCAGCGCACCCTAAGGTGAGTTACACAACATTGTACGTTACGTCCGGGTTTGGACGTTAACACACGCAAACACATTACACCCGGGTTAGGGTGATAACACGACAACTATTATGTATGATTAAAGTAGAAATCTAATATGTGTAACATGTTCACATAAAATGCTTTATCTTTCAAGTCCTTACTTTATCAAACCATTAATAGCATATAGCGAGGGGATATTGGGTAGTACTACTGAGGTCTGACAAACACCACTCAGCGGGCACGAGATGCACCACCCAACTGGCGATCGGACTGAGGAAAATGTCAGCTTAAAGTTACCGTGATCAAGTAGACACGAGGAAGGAAAAACATGTAAGGATTATTCCTATAACTAATTGGTTAGCTTCGGTTGCGAACGTTTTTGTGACATAAACTTAGGCTCGCTACCTACGATATGGATTGTACTTGTAATATACACACTTACATACGAATAAGGACTGTTGTATTCGTACTGCATATTTATACTAGTTATACTTATGTGCTTATGTGAGCTCACCAACATTAGTTGACACATGCTTGTTGTGCATGCTTTTCAACTGGAACTATTATTTACTTATCGGGCGCTTATTATGCGTAACATAACTTTTATGAGCTTCCGCTAAACTTTAACTCTGGTTTTGATATTTCCCGGTTGGAGATATGCTTACATTTTGAACCTTGAATTTATGTTTGATGTAACTTATGACTCGGGTCCTGGTTTGGATCACACCCCACACGGTAAAACTTTGTTCGTGGAAATTGGGGGTGTGACAGATTGGTATTAGAGCCGGCCGTCGGCCAATGTGCCAGCGAGGACACTGGTCCCCTAAGGGAGAGGATTATAACATCCCACATTGGTGGGGAGGTTAACTAAACACTCCTTTATATGGGTGTGGATACCCCCCCCCCCCACCCACCCACCAAGACGCATTTTAAATCCGTGAGGGGCAGATGCCTGAGGGCATGCAGGCTGCCAAAGCGAATAATATCTTGGTTGTGACGGGTCTGGGCTGTTACAGATGGTATTAGAGCCCTTGGTTTCAGAGAACTAGAACTTTAAAAAATTCTAAATTGTAACTGTTTTTTAACATTAGTTACAACAATTCCCAAAACATTTTCTTTTCGCGTGCCAAAAATCAATTACTCACATTAGGTTGTTTTTCTTTTGTTTGTGTCTCTCTAGGTTCTGGCAGTATGGCACCACACGACAACACGAGGGGTAAGGGAAAGAAAGTTGCCAATGATCAGTCATCATCCTCCAACCAACAAGGTCGCGAGACTGAGTAGCCTGAGTACACGATAATGGACTTCTTTCGGGATAAACACATACGTCCTGATAGGTGTGCACCAGACGATTACAGTTGGCTGAGTCTGACAACATATCAGTTGCTTGATATGTTTCATGTGCCAGATAGGGTTGACCTACCCTTTGATTTGAAATGGGTCACTGCGGGACTGATAGCCTATGAGAAAACCCTTGGAGAAGCCATGCAAAATTCAATTAGCAATCGTACCCATGATAGAGAACTCGAGCAATTACGGGCTGATCAGAGAGAGTGGGATACCTACCACTACAACTTATCCCAGGGGGTAATGGGTATCCGTAACAGGGTCACTGCTCTTGAGTCACGACCCAATCCAGCATATTTGGAGCATGGACTTCATCAAACCCAACATCAGATTGTTGAGCTCCAACACTCCAGCGCAACACTTCAACACTCCAATACGGCACTTGCGGCACAGGTCGCCGCCCTCCAAGCTCAAATGGCAGCCCTGCAGGTTCAAGGAGCTCATGTTCAGGAAAAAGAGCAGGAACCCTTCGAGGAGGAACCTTTTGAAGATGAGCCTCAAGAGGACATGAGGAAGAACCAGATGTTATTGATCCATGATCTAATCTGTCTTATTTTCTTTTATTTTGTTACTTCGGATAAAACTGACTGGGTGTTCATTTTATTTTAAATGTTTCAAATACTAAGATGCATTATGGTTGGATTTTAAATTGGCAACCAACACCACAATGGGCCATGCAAGAAACTCACCTGTGAGCGTTGAGGTAAAGGGGGACATGAGGCTAAGAACTGTTAGGGTGAACTACAAAACCGTCCTAATCAGAATCAGATGCAGAATTAAAATCAGAATCAGAACCAGAGACAGAATAATGAAGGCCCTAGGGGGTGTTGTGAATGTGGAAAGCCAGGGCACCTAAAGAGGGACTGCCCGCAACTCCGAAAGAATAACAACAATGCCAACAACAACAATAACCACCGTAACAACAATAACAATGGCGGTGATGGTGGTAGAAATGGTGGAGATGGCGCCAAAGGGCGAGCTTTCATTATGGGTTCAGGTGAAGAGAGAAACGATGCCAACGTCATTACCGGTAAGTTTCTTCTAAACAACTACTTCGCAAATGTCTTATTTTATACGGGTGCTGAGAAAAGTTTTTATCTCGACTAAGTTCTGTAAGTTGATTAAGGCTACCCAAACTCCACTAAAAGCTAGGTATATGTCACACCCCGGACAAATGATTGGGTGTGAGTGAGATGGAATCATAGTCACAGATACACAGAACAACTACTACTAAGTTCAAACGTTAATTAAAACTTAATATCATTAATTGTTGCAGCGGAAAGAGTGGTAAACGATATTGTCTTACATTTGAACTTTAAAAGTCAAGTTTCATTATTGAAAACATAAAGTAGTTATTTAGGATAGATTGGGACTAGGACTCCAACGAAGCAGGTTCGAATATAAAGGCGAAGTCCCATTTGCACGGCTTCCATGATCAGCTTATTTACATGAGAAACCATGAGTTTAAAAGGTCAACATAAAGTTGGTGAGGTTCACAGGTTTAGGACTCGATAGTAAGATTGCAAAGCAGTTTTCAGGAAATTCAGAATGTTATATTAGCTTACTGTTGTAGTTGTATGATCTCACCTGAACCTTGATTTCAAATACTAACGGTTTACCCACCCATGGTATCCTCGCCCGAGAGATACCGAACAGGCAAGAATAACTGACGTGTACCCCTTGATAATATACGAAGTCAGGATTGGAGCTACCAAACTAGGCAGGGTTGTCAACCCAAATAGATCTATTCACTCGTCATCGTTTCGAGTAGAACTAATTGAAATCAACTAATGGTGGAATTCAGTTGTACTAACGTTTATAACGATAAAGTACCAGTTGTTGGGCAATCAGTAAGAGAACAGATAATCATACGGCTAACAGGTAAACCATAACATTAAGTTTAAAAGCATTTTATCAGTTCATGATTTCTCCCCCATAAGTGTAAAACAGTTGTAAAGAAAAAGGGCCGTGAAACTCACTTGATTCAGCGGTAATGATGAATTGCCGAGTGGCAACTAGCAAGTAAAGTCCTAATGAAATATAAGACAACATGCATAAGGGTCCACATAATCATTTGAGTAACGAACGTTACCCAAATGATACCGGTCAAGCCTTGACGTATAATCCCGTTTGTAGCGTTTTGAAAACCCGTTAGTTAATCAGTTTACAAAATTATCAAATACGAATGTTCACGTATTAAGGCATTTATGTAAATAAATACAAGGAATGAACATGCGATAACGTATCATGAAGATCAGTTCAATCAAGTCTTGAATATTGTTTTAAATAATAATATTTATTATTATTTTTATGTTCGCTCGCTCGATTGATTTATTAATCGCGTTAAGTTATAATATATATAACTAGGGTTGATAATTATTATTGAAATAATTATTATAACTTGTCGAAATAATTTTATTAAATTATTACAAGTTAAATGATTTAACATAAGTAGGTAAATATTAAAGGTTATTTTAATATTTAAATCATGTTATGAAAATTAAGGTTTTGAGTTAATATAAATATAATTATCATTAAAATAGTTATATTTACAAACCAAGGTGATTTTAACTCAAATTAGGGTTTCTAAAATTCGTAAAGATAATTATTTGTTGAAAATAATTATTTACGATTCGTTACGTCGTAAAACGTTTTTAAATCGTTTAAAGATTTCGTTTCAATTTCAAACGTTTAAAAATAAACATTTGATCCGGTTAAAACGTTTTGATTATTTTGATTCTTTTAAAATAATCGAAAATGTTTAAAATATGTTTTTCATAGTTTCTATAAGTCTTTTGATTTTATTTTTTATAAAATAATTTTTAAATAACTTTATTTATTAAACAAAGTTAGGGTTTTAAATAAAAGATTTTTTATAGAAATTCATTAACATAAAATGTTTCTATTTTTGTATAAAATCCAAATGTTTTATACTTTTTGTCAAATTGTTCAAAAATATGATATTCTATCATTTTTGAACATAAAATATATCTATGTATATTTTATTCATTTTATTTTTATAAAATCCCAACAAGTCTTTTTTTCTTGTCTTTTAGAATTTATATTTTTAGAAAATGTGACCATTTTATATAATTAATCCAAGACCAAATTTTTATGGTTTAATTCATCCTAGTAATTTTTATAAATTACTAAATTATTATTTTAACCATAAAAGTTCATTTAAAGGATTTAGTGTTATCATTTTATGTCCAATACTTCTATAAAATCATCCTAATGTCCCAAATAAGTCCACAAGTGTATTTAAACACCAAATTAGTTCATGATAATTCATTATTAGCATATATTACTTTTAAATAATATGATTAACCACTAAGATTATAATTAATAATTCTAGTAGGTCATAACATACTAACACATGTTAATAACAATGCTAAATCATTTTATAACATTTTTTTGCATATGATAAACTCAATTGAACCATGCAATATGTGTTAACCATCAACAAATTATCAAATAATCAAACCAAGTCCATCTAACTAGTGATTTAACTATAGATGTTCATCATTAAACAAAACACTAACATTATTATGTTAGATGATTATAAGATGTTCATGTGTATTAACTAGTTATATAACATAAGTTCCATGAATAAAATCATTACACAAACACATTTTTAAACCTTAAAACCCTAAGGTTTAAAGGAAAATAGTTTTGTTGTTTTGATCGTTAGAAAACTTTTAAGTTTAACCAGGTTCGTTGTCAAGACTCGAGGTATCGTTTAGGACGTTTAAATCGTAACGAAATGTAACCGAGACGGTTAGGAGACTCACAACGGAGAACGAAGGAAAAGGTGACGGGTGATGGGGGTGGAGCTCGGCGGCGCAGCAGCAGCTCCCAACGGCGGCGGGCTGTGGTGGTGCTCCGGTGGCAGCAGCGGTGCAACGGTGGTGGTGGTTGTTGCTCGGCAGAAGAAGAGGAGAGGCGGCAGCAGGTCGCGAAGGTGGTGGCGGGGCTGGGTGGTTGTCGCCGAGAGGAAAGAAAGGAGGAAAGGGGAAGGTGGCGGTGACTGTGGGTTTCGGTGGTGGTGGCAACGACTGGAATGGTGGTGGTGGCGGCTGAAGGTGAGGGTGGTGGGGCTGTGTTTTACGGCAGAAAGGGAAGGAGAGGTGGTGGTGGTGTTGCTTGGGTGCCCATCGAGAAAAGAAGAAGACGGGAAGGAGGTGGTGGTCTTTGATGGTTGTTGTGGATGGCGGTGGTAGTGGTAGATGAGGGTGGTGGTGTACTTGTGGGCTGCAAGAAAAAAAAAGAGGGGGAATGAGCTGTGATGCTCGACAGAGAAAAGAGAGAGGATGGAGAGTGCGCTTGAGTGTAGGAGAAGTTGGTAGGTTGGAGGGAGTGGTGATGGTGATGTGCAAGTAAGCCTTGAACTATTTGCTCATGATTGTATAGAGTAGGTTGGTGTGGCTATGTCCCCATCACAATCTTTAACTAAAAAGTCTCCTACCTTAAGTTTTATAAAAATGGATAAGTAGGTGATTGCATTTTATAAAAACTTGTCATGTTTTATAAAAGGGTTTTGTATTGTAAAAGTTTTATAAAGTATATCAAGGACTTGGGAGATAAATTAACCCCTCACTTTTATATTTAACCAATGGATGAAATTAATATAAGTCCATGACTAATTTTTATAAAAAAATATAAAAGGTGATGACTATTTTTATAAAAATTAATGCAAGTTTGATGGGTTAAATTTATAAGAAATTAACCCATTGGGCTTGGGTTTTAAATTGGGCCTAAAACATTTAAAGAGAAATGTAATCGGGCTCGTTTGTCGGTAATGGGCCGTACGGGCCCAAACGGGGCACCGGTTCGAGGCCCGGGCCCTTTTTGCATCGATTGAGGTTACGGGTCACCACGATCATTCGAAATATTATATTTGAGTAATGGGTCAAAGTTTCGGGCTCGGTTTAATTGTTTTAGGCTTATTGGGCCTATTGAGCCAAGTCGGGCCCAATTGGGTGTTCGGTTGGAGTTTTGCATAAGTCTTGACAACGATTTCAGTTTATGATGTTTTTATTTCATAAAAACAATTGTGCTTAAGTTGATTATAAAAGTTTTTCAGAATTCAGTTATGTTTTTCAGTTTTTCAGACGGGTTACGGATAACGTTTTCAGTTTGTCAGTTTGTAACAGTTTTAAGCTCGACCGTTCATATTGATTAAAACCGAATAGTTTTAGATGATCGGTCGCTTATCAGTTTGACGTGTCGATTATATAAACGTTCGACACCAGTTCCGGATAAAATATAAAAATATATTTTATATTTATTTTTCTTATTATTGAAGTTCCATGATTTATACATGAAATTTCTAAGCATTTAACGGGTATACGCTTCCAGTACAAACGCGGGATTAGGTTTACGTCATCAGTTAACAGTCAGGCACAGTAATTTGCAGTTTAAACGGTAATCAGGTCAGATTAAGCACAATTAATACTTAATTAAAAGTCAAAGTAGAAGGTTTGACCTGGATTTTCAGACGAGGTGTCAAAGTATACTCTTGAATTAGCAAATGGTAAGCTTCTTGACACCACTCACTTAGTTGAAGACTGCACATTTGAACTATCTAGTCATAAACTAAGTATAGACCTTATGCCTTTTACCATCGGTAGTTTCGCCGTGATAGTAGGCATGGACTGGCTATCCAAACATCAGGCGGAAATTGTCTGTCCGGAAAAAGTCATACGAATACCCGTAGCAGGAGGAGAAGTACTCTCGATTCATGGAGAAAAGGGAGGTGCTGTCTCCGGAATCATATCATACCTTAGAGCGCAGAAGTGTCTTCGGAAAGGACACGTGGCAATCCTGGCCACAGTTACGGACCAAACCAGGGTAGAGAGAAAAATCGAAGACTTCCCGAGCGTACGCGATTATCCAGAGGTATTTCCTGAGGAACTACCTGGCCTTCCTCCGCATCGGCAAGTAAAATTTGGGATTTACCTCGCCCCGGGAGCAGCTCCGATCACGCGTGCACCATATCGTCTAGCAGTGAGCGAAGTGAATGAGCTATCCACACAACTACAGGAACTACTAGATAAGGGTTTCCTCAGACCAAGCTCATCACCATGGGGAGCACCATTATTATTCGTCAAAAAGAATGATGGCACATTTAGGATGTGCATTGATTACCGCCAACTCAACAAGGTCACTAGCAAGAATCGATACCCTCTTCCACGAATAGACGATCTATTTGACCAGCTTCAAGGATCCAGTTACTATTCCAAGATTGATTTAAGGTCTGGCTACCATCAACTTCTATTCCGCGATGAGGATATAGAAAAGACAGCCTTCAGAACAGCTACGGCCATTATGAATTCTTGGTCATGCCTTTTGGGCTGACGAATGCACCAGCTATGTTCATGGATCTCATGAACCGTGTGTGCAAGCCCTACCTGGACAAATTCGTCATAGTGTTCATCGACGATATCCTCATCTAATCCAAAAAGAAAGAAGAACACAAGGAACATCTGTTGTTAATCTTAGAATTATTAAAGAAAGAACAACTCTACGAAAAATTCTCTAAGTGCTATTTCTGGATCCGAGAGGTTCAATTTCTGGATCACATTGTCAACGAGCAAGGTATCCACGTTGACCCAGCCAAGATTGAGGCCATTAAAAGTTGGTCTACCCCTAGAGCTCCTACGGAAATTCGCCAATTCCTAGGTCTAGCAGGTTACTACAGTCGTTTTATAAAGGGTTTTTCGCATTTAGCACAACTATTAACCGCTCTTACACACAAAGGGGTTCAATACAGATGGGGTGACAAGGAAGAGGCAGCCTTCCAAACTTTGAAAAAGAAACTTTGTACTGCACCTATATTATCTCTACCTGATGGGATTGACGACTTCGAGGTCTATTGTGACGCGTCAATCCAGGGACTTGGATGTGTATTAATGCAAAGAGGTAAAGTCATCGCATACGGGTCAAGGCAATTAAAGTCCCATGAGAAGAATTACACAACTCACGACCTAGAGCTGGGCGTAGTTGTGTTTGCCTTGAAGTTTTGGAGACACTAATTATATGGCACCAAGTGTACGATATTCACTTATCACAAAAGCCTCCAACACATATTCGAACAGAAGGAACTCAACATGAGGCAACGTAGGTGGGTCGAGTTGCTATGACCTGCGATAAAGTACCATCCAGGAAAGGCCAACGTTGTGGCCGATCCTTGAGTAGAAAGGAACATGTTAAATGTAGAAGGGTTAGAGCTCTCCAATTAACAATACGTACGGGGCTACCGGATAGGATCCAGGATGCTCAGAAAGAGGCCCTAAAGGAGGAAAATTTCGGGTCTGAATCATGACGTGACATATATGGAACTTCTGAAGTTAAGTCCAATGGACTTCGTTCTTATAACGATCGTATATGGGTACCTCTCCATGGAAATCTTAGAGAACTGGTGATGGACGAGGCCCACAAGTCCCGTTATTCGATCCATTCGGGTTAAGACACAATGTATCAAGACCTAAAGGGGCTATATTGGTGGCCCAATATGAAAGCTGACATTGCTAGATATGTTAGCAAGTGCTTGACGTGCGCAATGGTCAAAACGGAACATCAAAAGCCAGCAGGTTTACTGCAACAACCTAAAATTCCTAAATGGAAATGGGAAGAAATCTCGATGGATTTCATCACGGGATTGCCCTGTTCTTCTGGCGGTAGCGATATGATTTGGGTTATCGTTAGTGACAAAACAGAAAAACTTGCGAAAATTTACCTCATGGAGATTGCCAAGCTTCACGGAGTGCCTTTATCTATCATCTATGACCGAGACCCTAGATCTGCTTCAAAATTCTGGAGATCCTTACAAACGGCGATGGGCGCTCGCTTAGATATGAGTACCGCATATCATCCTCAAACGGATATGCTTAGAGCATGTGTGCTCGACTTCGAGAAAAATTGGGAGACTCATTTACCACTGGTAGAATTCTCCTAAACAACAGCTACCATACCAGTATTGGAGCCGCTCCATTTGAGGTTCTTTACGGACGAAAATGCATATCGCCGGTCTGTTGGGCCGAGGTCGGTGAGAGCCAACTCACTGGACCTGAACTAGTGCACGAGACCACAGAGAGAATCGTGCAAATCAAAAACCGCATGAAAGCGACAAGAGATAGACAAAAGAGTTATGCAGATAAAAGCCGAAGGCCTTTGGAATTCGAAGTCGGCGACAAAGTACTGTTAAAAGTCTTGCCTTGGAAAGGCGTCGTACGCTTTGGCAAGCGCAGGAAGTTAAATCCCCGCTATGTAGGACCATTCGAGATCACCGAAAGCGTTGGCCTGGTGGCTTACCATTTAAATTTACCTCCCGAATTGGATGGAGTACACAACGTGTTTCACGTTTCAAACTTGAGGAAGTGTTTAGCTGATGACACTCTCATAGTTCCATTAGAAGAACTAAAAATTGATGAACAACTGCGATTCATCGAACAACCCGTGGAAATCATGGGACGTGAGGAGAAAACACTGAAATGAAGTAAAATCCCCATCTTCAAAGTGAGATGGCAATCTAAGCGTGGACCGGAGTTCACGTGGGAATGTGATCAAGATCAGATGAGAAAGAAATATCCTCACCTATTTGATCAAGCGTCAACATTTAATCAAGGTACGAGTTAAATTTTGGGACAAAATTCCTTAACAAGGGGATGATGTGGTACCCCTAAAACTTTTATTTTCCTTCAACAGAAAACGTAGCAACTAACGGCAATTTTCGGGACGAAAATTCCTTAACAAGGGGATGATGTGACAACCAGCAATTTCCCAGGTTAACCCCGTTAATAACTTGTGTTATATTTCGATAACGTCCGTTACCTCAGCTAACTAGAATAGTTACACGCACATTGCACATGAGTCTAGACGTCGGTTAACTTACTTGAATGATTTTATTTTATGATTTTATGTAAATCATATTTTATGATTTCATGAAAACATTTTCTCATTTTATGTGACAACTATATTTATTACTTTTAGATGACATATATGTGTATACATACACATGTCATTTTATGATTTTATGTGACGGTGTGTCACGTAATCATACGAAATGTTCCTATAATTTTATAGGAATTTAAATAAGATAGTTATGAGGTTATAACTATGATTTTATGCGAAATATATATAAGTTATATTTTTATAAAACTGTCGTTCGTTAAATACGTTTAGATGTACACTCGAATAATCATTGTCAAGCTGCCTCCGTCAACTCCGTTAGTGAGTTCGTTAATATTTTGTAACCTTGAGGGGTCTATTTTGTAATTGCTGAAACTTGTGTGTATCCATTTAAACTTGGAGGGACTACACTTGTAATTACTAAAATCTCTATTCCTATTTTATAATCTCTAGAGGGACTATTTATGCCTTTATGCAAAACACAATATGTGTACTTGATGAACCGTCGACCCCGACCGTCCATCTACACCACCGCCTTCACCTTTGATTAATGGAATTACCAGTTACGAACTTCAAAAAGGGACCCCGATTATGATAATGCTCTGGCTGGTCTCCATGATGTAATTCCGGGCTTTGATCTGAGCGGTTTCACTAATAAGGACACCGCCCCACCAAAAGCCCACCACGTTTTGGCGAATGCCCTTTTTGGTAAAAACATGCTCGAGATGGAGCCTACTTATGAGATGACAGCTAGGCAAAAAGCCGTGTGGGAATGCCTCCATCAACCACATGCGCAGGATTTCCTCCATGCTCTCCCTATTGACGGGTTGGGGCAACACATGTCGCCCGTCGAATACCGGGCTATTCTCAAGTCGATCCTCATGGTTCCCCTGTTCCCGTGGATGAAAAATGCCCCGTTTGCAACAAGGCGTGTATGGATTCATTCGGGGAGCACGCCGTTCACTGCAAAGAGCTCCCGGGGTTTAAATACCGACACGATGTGGTTCGAGACGTCCTGTTTGACATTTTCAGGCGAGCTGGGATCTCGTCCAGGAAGGAAGCTCCTGTTAACTTCCTATCCGAATCCTTGGATGGGCACTCAACCCTCAGGCTGGCTTTCATAATTGTTTTTGGGTGGCAGAATGGAAAGCACGCATGTGTCGATTTAACAGGGGTTTCTCCCCTTGTGGGGCTGAGGGCCAACACCTTCACGGCGGGCCAGGCAGCGTCCATAGCGGCTGCTGGGAAGGTGAACAAACACGAGAAAGCGTGCATTGAAAATCAACATGTGTTTGTTCCCTTCGCTTTTGATACTTTTGGGCATTTTGAGTCGGAGGCGGCGTCCTTGTTGAACCGGATTCAGAAAGTCATGTACGGGAATGGGGCAGGCTCTAGATTGAAGAATGTTGTGTTTATACGTCTATGGTTTGCTATTCAAAAAGGGTTGGCGGAGCAGCTTGTTGCCGCCTTCCCTACGTGTTGACGTGAGTCGTATATGTTACTTTTCATGGTGAATGGAATTATCGTCAAAAAACAAAAGAAAAAAAATAGTTAACCCACGATCAAGACCCATCAACTCATTCCTCCTCAAGCATTTTTCGTATGCAATTCAACTCCCAAACACCCTCGTGATATTACTGCCCTCTTTGCTCTCCGGTGAACAGCAAGAAGAAATCCGGTCACCATCGGTTTGCGCTACATTCACGCCGCCGGACCTACATCACCATCGGATTCATATCACAAGCCAGCCACGGTCACAGCAGCGACTGAAGCATCGAGTTTACTTCCGGTGACAGTTCCGTATTCAATCGTGTTCATCACCGACACGTGTTTTCGGTGATCGTTTCGCATCCGAGGTAATCCTAAGACCCTTGTGATTTTTTTGTGACATACGTTCCTCATCTGGTTCGATCATTCGAAGCTTTCCGAAATATTTTTTTTAACATTAATGGCCGACGAGTATACTAGGGTTTGCTATGAAGAAGATGACACCCCTCTTGAATATGATAAATATATAATTCGCTGGGTTAAAACAAGTTCAGGGCCTAGCACAGTTAGCTGGAACGTGGGAATAATACGCGGGAGGTTCCCTGTTCGAATCCCGGCCACACCATTTTCTTTTTTCCTTATTTTCTATAAACCATTTTATCCACACACTGTTAAGATAAAACATTGCTGATCGTGGAATTAACTAAAACGAAACCTTGTCCCAATGGTTAGGGCATTGCACTCTGAACTTGAGGTCCTGGGTTCGAGACCTGTAACCACCATTTTTTGCTATTTTATTCTTTTTAACCATTCCAAATATTTCTTGGTTTAAAACTCAACCTCCATGTGTCCTCTATAAAATCTTGATCCGTAAATGTCCCGTAGACCCCGTTAGAGTGTTCGTAGAATTATTATCCTATGAAAAACGTTATGATTTAAATGGATAAAAATTGAATAGCTTCTTATTATTAATATAAACTAGTTTTAATTATATATATATATATATATATATATATATATATATATATATATATATATATATATATACATATACTAGCCGTGTGCCCGCGCGTTGCGGCGGCGACAGTGTATAGCGTGTTATTCGTCTTATGTTCGCGCGTTGCAACGGCACAACAAACTACAACGTGGTATTTGCTTATTTGTTCGTTTGTTATGTCGGCACGACAATCTACATCGAGGTATTCGTTTTTTTTGGAACTCAAACAAATAACAACAAAACCCGAATTGAAATATATATTGGTCACAAACATAGTAATTTAAAACCAAATGAGTTGTAAGATAGAAGTCAACAACATAGTTTTAAGATATCAGTAATAACATAGTACTTTTTAAATCAAAATCCGAGGGTCAATGAATTCCATAGTGAGGAAGTCAATCCGTGTCGTACGTCATGCAATCAGTTAGCGCGATGCGGCGCAACAACAATTAACCAACACATGAGTTATGCTAGTAGGAAACCTGCACGATATTATATAATTTATATAATTGCAAAATTAAAAGTAAACTAAGTTACTTTGATAGTTATAGTAGTAGGCAACTCGCACAATGAATTAAGGTATTTTGGGGCATTTGCATATCCCCCTTTAAATTTGAGAAATTGCATATATCCCCAAATCATGCTTAAAGGGCATTGTACATTATGCATTAAAAACTTGTGTTTTGAGAAAATATGCAATTTTATTTCAAATTTGTTCCAAAGTAGGGGATATATGCAATTAGCCCTATTTTAAAGGGGATGATGCTACAATAATATGGCAGAAAGGTGTTCTTCAACGCTATTCAAATTTATAATTATTTTTATCTAATCAGAACAACACAACCCTGAACTAATCAAGGATGGATATATTTTCACGCTCAAAATATTTATGATGATTGACAAATTATATTTTAATACGAAAAATAAGAATGACAATTTGTGTTTGTGCATTTTGTATGAATTTAAACACTTTTAATTTATAACGAAACCTAGGTTGGTTCATCATTTTCAAATATAGTACATAAAGCACAATGTATATAATTACAAAATTAAGGTATTTTAAGATGTTACAAATATGTTACAAAGGTGTTCTCTTAACGCTAATCAAATTCATAATTATATTTGTCTCATCGGAACATGCGATAATGAGTACAATTTAACAAAAAATCATAACTCGTGTCAATCAATATTGTGTGTCCAACATAATCATATACAAAGCATGAAATGAACAGACACTCAAACAAATCATAATATTCTAAGGATGTATAGTAGTTCCAACAGTATATGAAATCAATAACAATTGAAATGACAATGGAAGGAGGGTATGCGCAATGCTAATGGTGATCACAACACAACCCTCAACTACTAAGGATGGATATCTTTTCATGCACGAAATATTTAGAATGATTGGTAAATTATATATTAATACGAAAAATAAGAAAAACATTTTGTATTTCTGCATTCTCTATTAACACCGAAGATGGTAGTGCACATGTCAAGTGTTTTTATGTGGGTTTATAGGCTGTGTATTTCTGCATAGAAAACATCTACAAACATTTTTGAGAATAAATATCAAATGCATCTGACCGACCTCAGCTGTAGAATGTTTGGCCACCCTGAAAGGCTTCCTCCTGGTAAAACATAAAGAAAAAAGATTAAGAAAAATATCAAATTGGAGAGAAGTGGATCCAACCTGCATAACTGTATGTGCATCAATAAGATCCATGACTTGGTATTTGGGCACATAAATTTATTGCAGCATAACAGAGGAAGTATGGAATTTTATTCATACCTGTTGTAATACTTGACCCTTTCAGTTGAGCCCGTATTGAAAAATCTTACCACCCAAACGGTAGATGCCCGTAGTGACCTAAAATTGGGTATTTAAGTTTCTTTTGCAGGTAGTGCAAAGGAATATAAAGGCAAGACTCACATGAATGGATTCAAGAACTTTACATGTGGGCTTAATGAACATCTAGATTTGTAAATTCATTGGGAAGGAAAACAAAAATCTAAGCAATATTTCATGTAAATATAACCATAAATCCCAGGGCAAGAAGACTAAGTACAAACTGGATTTTAAAAAGCACGCAAAGGCGGTAGGCACATGGAAGAAATCCCTATTCGCCCTATATAAGATGGAAGAAATCCCTGCACACACACATAAGAAGGCGTTGTAAACATAAAAACCAAGAAACTGAAGGTGATTCCAGACACGAAACTAAAAGATACAAACCAAAACCGCACCCAGAACCACCCGACTTCAAATCCAGATATCAATGGCAGAACAAAAGGTAAAACGCCACAAATGAATTATCCGTAAGTTGAAAATGCTGACAGGTAAGTATCGTACGTAGGTCAAAACGTGTTGGCTAATTTCTGCATTCGTGTTTGTGATCACAAAAGCTTGTGACTGCAGCAACAATTTTGAAATAAATGCTTGTTATAATCGTTTATATGAACATATATAATTTTAATGTGTCTATCATGGGCAGATATAATATCCATGTGAGTGATGTAAGATAAGTATTGTAACATAAGATGAAAACGTATCAGGACCTTGAACAATGTAAATAAGAGTTAAATATTTGAGCAATTGTTGTTCATCATTTGTCATATGACATTTAAATTCTTCAAATAAAGGATTATCAAAACCAATTCGATCAGCCTAAAAACTTACAGCCGGTTTTAGCTGCACACACACTCCGACAGATCTTCACTCCCTAAGCCTGAAAAAAATAAAAGGTTAGGAAGCAATAATGTATGAAACAGATTTAGCTAGGCACCTGTATCTGCAGGTATAGCCGAGGCTGAAGTCAGCGCAGAAACATGAGGCCTAACCTTTTAGCAATATTCTACCACAAATGAAGGTCATTAAACACATTAATTGATGCTAAAAAATTAAAATTAAGATACCAATTACAAAATTAAATTGAAGAGGGTATATAGCTCATTTGAATTAATAGATGCTTGATATGCTTTGAACCAAAAGAACACCCAAAGAATGCAGCTTTAGGTATGGGTTGTTTTTTGAATGCAACTAATTAATCTAGAATAACAAATGACAGCCTGATTAAAAAAAAATAAGTTTGAAGTTTGAACTTGTGACAGCCTAATCTAAAAGATTAACAATATCATATTTGTCCATGCTAATCACAGTAATCAAAGGAACTAAACCCTTAATGCCCTTTACTATAGAGCAAAAGTCACATGGCATTTTACAAACCAACCTCACATGACACCTTGAAATACCACAACTTGAGCAGCATGATTTCTTTTTAATCTCGACTGTTCAATGAAAGTAAACAATTAATATCTTAAATATGTTAACAGGTTCTTAATAAAACAAAAACAAGTGTGTACCTTTACTTCTCTATGTCCTAGCAGAACACATAAAACCATCATGTGTTATGTAATCTAATTGAAAATTAATTAAAAAGAATAAAGTAATAAGAGCTGAACAATTATAAACTTAATAAATACAGGTTGAAGATTGAAAGTCAGGAACTCCTTAGAACCATGAATCTCATTGCAAAAGCCTGCATGATGCAAATTTGATCAAAATTGCACCTGATTTCATGACATAATAGACATAGATTACAAAATTCAAAAAATTAGCGAAGTGAGACACATACAAGTCCTTATTTAAGAAAATGAGCACATATGAACAGGTAAAGATCTAATAAAACTCAAGCCTAATAACTGAATTTGATATGCTAACCGCCCATAAACATGATAGAACTTTCCACTTCCGAGTGCTACCTCTGTGGAAGCCTGCATAAAACAGCACAATCAACGGAAATCACTTAATGATTAAAACAACACAATCAATGGAAATCAATAAATATCATAATCAGTAGTCTTATGGCAAAATTCAAACCTAACCATCAACACATCAGGTTAAAAACCCAGAAAGGTAAAACAAATCTGTGAATCAGTTGAGATCTCGAATGCAACAATTCTAAACCATAAACCATACAATCTAAAAAAGTTAGCAAAAGAAATATATCCCCTCCTTTGTTTATAAAAATTCCAAAATACAAAAGAACCATACCTGAGGAAACAAAGAATCGTCGATTTAAGAGCAATGCTTGTAAGAGAATGAAAGAACCCAGAAAAACAAACATTCACACCTGAAAATTGTTACTGTAGTGAAAACCTACACACCATCGATTAAGACGGATGAAGATGCATACCTGAAATAGATTATCTGACCCAAAAATGCTCCTCGTATGGTTGCAATCACACGTTAGAAGGAAGAAACATCGTTCTTCTGAAGAAAATTTACCGAGAAATCAAACCCTAGGAAGAAACATCGTTATGGAGTAGATTTTAATGTGCCTAATCCGCTCATAATCGCCTGCCAGGTTAGAGGTTTTTGAAATTGAAATCTTTCAAGAGCTTTTAAGATAGAGAGTGTGATAAATGAATTGAGACTTTTGAGATGGGAGAACCGTTTTGGAAGAGAGGCTGGGATTTTCAAGTGTGGTATTCGAGAGACAGACTGGGATTGCCCAATGGAGTGGGAGAGCCGTTCTCGAAGCCAATCGATGGAGAGAAACAACAGGAAGCAATTGATGGGAGAGATGCACGCCGTAAGAGAGAGACGCTGAGCAATCAATGGGCAGATAAAGGCTCCATGCGGTTGAAGTGTGAAGAGGGTTTAAAGATATGCTTTAAGACTTGTACATGTTGCTTCATTATATGTACGCGTCTTAAAATTTAAGCACATTTTAATATGACGAAAATGCCCTTGACCAATATGCATTATATATAGTAATAGATATTTGTTTTTATTGTCATGTACCTATACACATGCGTACATTTTAAAGATTTTCTTTAAACTCTTGAAATTTTGATACGACATATAAGTATATATATTGGATTTTATATTTTTCACACTTTTGACTACACCCCGATATTTATATTTATGAACATATATGTTTACTCGATCATCTCTACATTTATTATTTGGAATAACATACGCACATTGATTTTCGTAAATCTTTGTGTCCTTGATTAAATGTCATTCTTTTGACTGCTATCGAACAAACGATTTTTGTCATGTATTGAAATTGTCACCTACGTCATA
>JBCNJP010000010.1:73649617-73667696 GCA_039602395.1 Deinandra increscens subsp. villosa | reverse complement strand
CTTTTCAGTTTACCCGCTTTCACATGGTTATCGGTCAAACGAGCAGTAAGACGAACAGCGTTGTCAAGTGTCACAGGATTGTTGGCCCAGATAGAATCCTGAATTTCCTCAGGTAACCCGCCAATATAACATTCAACAGCTCGAAATTCAGGAGAGACGATTTCAGGCACCAAGATTTTCAACTCATAGAAACGATCGGTATACTCCTGATTTTCCCCACTGTCTTATTTCAGCGCCCGAAATTCATCCTCAAGTTTCTTTAACTCAGAACGGGGACAGTATTTTTCCCTCATGACTTCCTTTAGTTCATCCCAAGATAGACCTAAGGCCTCATCGGACCCACGAATCCGTTTCTCACTGTTCCACCATGTGAGAGCTTTTTCAGTGAGAGTGCTGGTGGCACGCGGGACCTTTAGATGATCGGGACAGTCACTGTTGACGAAGGTGTTTTCCATCCCCTCGAACCACTGAAGTAAACCAATAGGACCCTCGGTACCCTTGAATTTGGGTGGGTTACAGGAGTTAAAATGCTTGAATGAACAAGTAGCCATAGCAACAGCATTAGCAGGGTTAGCATTCACACCCTGCTGCAGTTGACCCACGATACCGGGAAGAACCTCAGCCATCTGTTTGGCTATCACCGAGGTCATTTTGCGGCCGCTATCGTCTTTTCGGCGTCCCTTGAAATGGATCGACATGCTGAGATTCAAGAACAACAATGATGAGTCATGATGTGATGTGATTGATAATCAAATTTTTTTTAGGGTAAAATTGTTAAGTGTATAATTGGTGTGTGTTATCGAACCGTGATACCGTGTAACTCATGATCATAGTTTATCAAAAATCGTTTGCTTAAACATAATCGTGCGTCAAAACGTGAAATCGAGCATTTGAGATAAAACATAACGGAGTGGTTCTCCCCTCCCGAATGGAAGGCTACAACCGAGACTAATCAGATCAAGATCCTAGTGGTAGAGACATGCTTTGGCCTAATAGGTTTCATCACTCTCATCAGGGCGTCCCAGGTGAGCGTCCGGGCCCAACGGTTGATAGGGCTTATATGCAACGCTTTTCTTGACAGAGACCCCGACTACCGGTGTTTTCACCCTTCCAGTTACTACATGTCTACCACTAAAACCCTAAATCCGATAAGATTTGAAAATCATGAAAATCACATTTTTCCTAAATGGTACGTAAGGCACCATTTTCTAAGGAAGAGGCTAGGAAGCCTTAGTGATTCGTGCTAAAGTGCGTGCTGATTTACGGGAACAAAGCATTTAAAATAGGCAACAATTAAGAAGCAATTTACTGGACAAAATAAGCAATTAGGCACATTTCGCATGAGGCACTCATGCAGGACACCTAAGGCAATAGTCTAGGTCAAACCAGTTCTAATAACCTAGATCCCTAAAGCCGTGGCTCTGATACCAATCTGTCACACCCCAACCGACGGCAGAATACGTCGGGGCGCGAAGATTGTCCAGAAGTTCACAACACTAAATTATGTTGCGATAATCATAATAGTTACCCATTTCATAGCAAATAAACCAAACATAGCATCCAAGTCACAACATACGATAAACAACATAAAACATAGTCTAAACATAACGGTTGATTATTTATTAAGAGCTCTCTAAAGCCGATGCAACCCGAAAGTGATGACATCCAAATCAAACCGCATTACCTGCAACATGTTATAAAAAGAGTCAACTAAAATAGTTGGTGAGAATTCATAGGTTTAATGTTAACGTTCAAAATCATTCGTACAAGTTTACAAAAATGATAATTGATAAATTGATAATTGATAAATAATAAGTTAACGTAATCCAACCCTTGACAATTAGGCTTTCAATCACAAGGCGCCACACGCGAGGCAGGCCAAGTGGGCTTGTCAGGCCAATAGATCTATTATCGTAACCCCGACATGATTAATGTTAATAATTACGTTCATCATTCCATCGTTCAATCGTTCATCGTTCATCGTTCATCGTTCAACCAACCAATCAAATCAATCATACAAGTTTCAAGTAATCATCGAACATAGAATACGCATGTAAAAATAGAATTTTGATAAAATGTTACATGTTACACCCCAAAAACATTTAATTAAAAACGGTCTATGAAAACTCACATGATAGCAAGCGTCGAGAGTAAAACCGAAGAATAGCGGCGCGAATCAAACCCGGAGATCACCTTTACGATCGAACGTGATGGAGAAAAATACCAACAAAAGATAAATAACTCAATAAGTATTCGAACGAATAAAACGTGCGACTAGCCATGACACGACGGACTCGATCGGATACGCGACTCGTTGGTGGAGTATTTAAGTAATAATATGAGAATATAAATAATCAAGTGGTCAAACTTATATCTAGGTCAAACGTTAAGCAAATAATTATTTATTTAACCATAAAACTTTACGACGTCTCAAACCTTGATTATTTTCCATAAAATCAACCGAACCAAATTTAGTCTTCAAAAATTAATTTGGGGCTGATCTAAATATATATAATTACGAAATAAAATTTCAAGACATAACTCAAATGCTAACTCAATGATTTACTCAAAATGATTTATTTTTAGTTCCAAAAAATACTAGTTAATCTAATAATAATTAAACAACCAATATCTCATTTTTAACATGGCATAACCCTAGATCTAGGTCCAAAATCATATTCCATACAAGAATCAATACTCTAGTTTAACATTATCATCATCTAATCAAGATCTAATTAAAATCTAGTCATGAGAGATCAAGAAAAACACATAAAAATCATCCTTTTTCCTAAAAAATTCTAGATCTATAAACAAACTAGTGGTATCTTCATCCCAAACCCTGGATCTACCATCAAGATCGTATCCATATCAAGATCCAACAAAGATGTTTATGTAAAACCTAGATCTATGAAGATCTATGGAAGAAAAAAGTAAAATAAGAAAAAGATGAACTTTTTGTATAAAAATCAAGTTTTTATAACCAAAAAACTAGATCTATCAATTATGGTGTTCATCCATGACAAAACATACATAAAAATTGGTTCTTTTTCCAGCCATGACATAGAGCTTACAAGTTCTTTAAAGGTCTAACAAGATCTCAACAAAAAGTGTTATAAAAATCCATAAAAGTTGATAAAAATCAATTATTTTTGTTCAAAATCACTAGATCTAGCTTTGGAATGCAAGATCTAGGTTTAGATAAGCATAAAGATTGGCTCTTGATGATGTGGGATGAAGGATTCAAGAAGATGGAGGTTGGGTTTGATGAATCTAACCTTTTTGGTGGAAAACCGACACTAACCGAGGCTCGAAATCACCAATCTTAGCTCCAAAACCTTCAAGAACTTGATCCTCTCTCTCTAGCCTTTTTAGGGTTTTTGTTTTGGGTGATTAGGAGGTGAAATATGGAGGCTAGAATGAGAATAAGATGTTAAATACTCAAAAATTAGGGCTGAAAACGCGGTTTTCCGTATTTGCCCATTCGCGAGTGTCGTGTGTATTGTTTTCTCTCTAATTTCTTCGTTCTAGCTCCGATTTGACCCCCGTTTTTTCCTATTCTCCTCATTTTAAGCCCTCTACCACACTAAACACATTTAATCCACTCAAATTGATGTAAAATATGCCTCATAACGATTAATGGTTGATAAAAATATCATATAAAAATGCATTTTTGGTCGGTTTTGTCGTTTTTATCACTTTTAAGCAACTCACCAACGTTTTACGATCCGATCAAGTGTGTGATGACTCATGAAATTGTAAGTGATCATATGACTCATAAACATGATAAAACTGATATACGAAACTCAAAAATGTGAACTTCCGGTTAGAATCGAAACTCGCGCGGGATTTACCGAACTTTCACTGTTTTCGTTCTAGACCTTGAATTCACACCAATCCTCACTTTTATTTACTTGTGTGTGTAACTAGTATTACACACAAGGGTCATACACGTTTAGATTGATCAAATTTCCGGTTGAACGTAATTCGGCGACGTGTTCGCGTAAAATCCGAATTAAAGACAAATCGAACATCAAATCGGTCAATAAACATGATAATGGATCCAATAACATGAAATTAGGTTAATAAACATCAAAACCGATCAATACGCATAAATTCGATTATCAATCAACGGATCGGGTTACAATACGGATAAAATCAGACAATCGGAAAACCCGGAATGTTACATAAAGCCAGGTTATTAATTCGTGGATACTTCGTTATGGTTGTGGTTATAATTGTAGATTCATCTTCTATCAACTTTGTTTCCATTAGACAGTTACTTTAGGCGATGTCAATGTCAGGTCTAGGTAATGCATGAATAGTGATCAGTCTTAGATGATATATGTTTTTTATTCTGATTTCATATCTGTTTCATTATTGCTACTATTTGCTTTCATAATTGCTTCTTAATAGTTATTATGAATTGTGACAGAATCCTAATGATAATAATTAGGTTTAGTATGATTACACATTTGCTTCCTTAGGTCGACGTTGAGTTGTTCTTAATGCTAACATACGATAGGTCCGCTTTCCTATATGTGCATGCGTAGTTATAAGATGATTTAGGTCTTATAAATTTAAATGTCATATTTGCATATATTATTTATATATACTCGTGTGCATCAAAGGCTTTTTGGCGCCATTTTCGAGGAAGAAAGTCATCATTCTGGACCCAGTTAGATTAGTTAGCTTAGGTAGTCTTTCATTTCTGTTTTGCATTTCTGCTTTCAAAATTTCAGAAAAACCAAAAAAAATCTAAAAACCCAAAAAATCCAAAAAAAAAATTCTTCTGCTATTTCCACTTGTGCGAATCGCCCACTTCTTATTCAAGCTTTCGAATATCCTGAACGCGTCAATCACCAAACAAAAAGGATGGGGGACACATTCAAGCTCGATGGTCTTACTAACGATGCAGTCTTGCTTCGTTTATTTCCATTCACTATTAAGACCCTACCAGCAGGTTCCATCAATACATGGGATCAGTTGGCTGAGAAGTTCTTAGTCAAATACTTCCCTCTCTCTAAGACTACTCGTCTTCGAAATAACATTACCACATTTTCCCAAGACAAGGGGGAAGGTTTACATGAAGCCTGGGAAAGATATAAGGGGTTACTACGCAAATGTCCTCATCACAACATGGACGCATGGCTCCAAGTGCAGTATTTTTACAGCGGGTTGAGCAGTCCCACCCGTATGCATGTTGATTCCTCATCTGGAGGGTCAATTCTTAGCAAAACTCCGGCTGATGCCATCATGTTAATCGATAGTCTAGCAGCCACAAGCTATGACTGGAAACCTTTAAGAGGTCACCAAATCTCTAATTCCAAGAAGCCTGGCGTTCATGCCATAGACAAAGTCACTACATTAAATGCAAAGATCGAATCTCTACGAGCCAAGTGAATCATCTAACCACTAAATCCAGTGGTTGTGATGCCTGTGGTAGTGCTCATACCTTGGATAAGTGTCAGGTTTTCGCAGCTACGTTATCTGAGCAGGTTGAATCCACTCATAACTTCTATGGTCGCTCGTCAGACCAATCCAATCGCCAACCTTTCAACTCAGATAACAAGAATCAATCCAGTAGCTCCTGGCGAAATCCAAACTCGAATTCTAATAACTCTAATCAACCTTATCGACCACCTCATTATAACCAAAGTGAGCCATCCAAATTGGACAAATTGGAAAAGTTAGTCCAAAGTCTATTGAATGCTGAAAGTAAACACGATACTAAAATAAAAAATCAGCAGGCTAGTATACAAAATATGGAGAGACACTTAGGGCAAATACAAAGTCTTTTATCTTAAAGAAATCAGGGTGAGTTTCCTAGCAACACTGAAGTGAACCCTAACGCTAGTGTCAACATGATCTCCATTATTGATTTAGAGAAGGACTCACTTAAGAAGAAGCGTGCCCAACTGAGAGACCACACTCGTGCACTTCAGAAGAAGCAGTTGGAAGAAGATTATGAAGATCACAAGGAGGATACTGAAGAAGAGCAAAAGTATCAAAAGTTCCTTGATCTCATCCTTGAACGCGACGCTAATGGGGAAGACATCACACCCTCCTATGAAGGTTATATTCTAATCAACTCCTTTCTCAAATTTCTCTCTTCTAATCACAAGAAATCATCTTGGGCCACTTCGACCAAGACGACTTTGGAACTACCGAAAAAGCGAAAGGATTCGGGAAGTTTCATTATTCCCTACGGATTTGGATCTTCATCCACCACAGAAGCATTGGCAGACGTAGGCTCTAGCATAAGCATTTATGTCGCATTCCACGTATAAGGAGCTCAAAATAGGTCTATTGCAGCCAATAAATCTCAGTATTCAACTAGTATTCAACTGGCAGATCAGTCATATATCAATCTCAAGGGAATTGTCAAAGATTTGTTAGTTATTATCGAGAGTCTTAAATTTCTAGCAGATTTCATAGTGCTTGATGTCCCTGTTAATAAATTTCATCCTATCATTCTTGGACGTCCGTTTTTGGCAAATGCAAAGGCACTGATCGATCTGGAAACTTATCGTATCACCCTGAGAAGTGGTGAAAAAGAAGTATCATTTGCGCCAGCACAGACCAATCTCAAGGTGCCGATTTTCAAAGATAAAGAGGAGACTGTGTGCTTTATGCAGTCCTCTGACTTGAAAGAGTCGGGTCGTTCTTTAATTTTATCTGAAATCCCTCAAAGGGGTGCCATCTGAACAAACAATGCTAGTTCCTAGCTTGTTGAGTCTTGAACATGTCAACTCACTCCTTGATTTCAAAAACCCAAAGATTGAGCCACCTGACGAGAAGGTGCCTTCACACCTACACTCTCTAAAAACTTGAGTGAAGGTGGGTCTGGCTGAAGACCCTATAAAAACTTAGCGCTTCTTGAGAGGCAACCCAATTTCAGTTATTTCATGTTTGTTTTCATTTTCGTTTTTTGTGTATTGAAATTTGTTGTGTTTTTATTCAAATTCTATCAATTCAATTGAACTGTTTAATTGCATCCACTCTTTCTTTATATTTCAATTCCTTTGTTGATCAATCTTGCTTAAAGACTGCATGCAAGGAAGTCTTGAAAAATTCAGTTTCGGGTTACGTCACGGCTCGTTACCATGTAACGGCCCGTTACGAACTAAAGACCAAATGGCCCGTGTTCCAGATATGGCTCGTTACCGACTTAAATTCGAAACTTATATATATAATTTTCTAGAAGGCTTTTCAAAACCCTAAATCGCATTGGATGGTTCCTGGGGCATCTTTGATCAATCCAAGGTACGAAATTCACTGCTCTACATCGTTTTATCTTCTTTATCAAGAAAGATTCAATCGAATAATCTCTTCATTCCATTTAATATTTTTTTTGATCATCACACTTAATTCTCAATTCTTGAATCGGATCGTTGTAAAGGATTAAGTGTGGGGATGGCCAACAAGTTCCTATCCCCAATTCGCACTTAATAGCTAATTTTTTTATCGTGCATGGTTCTGGTCAGAATAAGTCTTTTCGGAAAGTTTTCGAAAATTAGCTCGATACGACCCGTTACCCCGTAACGGGCCATGACGTTGTCCTATATAGAATACTTGGTCGAACAACTCGTTAGCCTGTAACGAGCCGTGACGCCATGTAAAATTCAATCTTTTGTATCTTTATTGTCTCGTTGTTTTCTCGTAGATGAACGACAAGCATCCTATGATTGATGTCACTTCTGCAAAGAGCCATGAAAAGGAAGCTAGTTCCTCTCGGATGAATTGCGCAAGGCCTATGAAACATGATGATGAAATTGAGCATAGACAAAAACAAGTTGAGGCCATACCGAACTTCAACATCCTGTGTGGAAGACTCGCACTCATGAAGGGCAAAATATTAAAAAAGATTGAAGCTTTCACTCGCATTACTCACGACCTTCAACTGAAAATAGATAAGATCGGTGTAATTGTGATGATAGACAGGATTCAACAGCATGAGTTGGATACTCTACGTGCTGCTTTCATTGAGAACTCTCTCTCTCTGATGAATCAGACACCAAAGAGGCTAAAAGTGATTCTTTGTCTATTATATTTATTATTTAACTATCTTTTATTTGAGACCTCTTATGTGACTTGGATTGCTTGTTTTATATGCTTTGTTTTGTTTGAATAATGGCATTAAAATAAATAAGATTATGATTGATTGACTAAATGGAATGTTTTATTTTTATTTACTTTTGGGTAATGCTTTATTTTCTTTTTGCGTGTAATGTTTTACTTTTGAAGTATTGTAAGTAGCAAAGGAATCAAAGACTGAAGTTCTGGTAGGAAAATTAACGGGAAAGAAATCAATAGGGTTATTGAAGAAGCCATACTCCACAATCTTCTAGCAGTCAAGCTCGTCTTTTCCCTTTTCTTTTATCTTATGTTTTGCAGTGTTCTCAAGTACATTGAGGACAATGTACGATTATAAGTGGGGGGGGGGGTGGGAGACTCGCCTGTTTTTTGCATGTTTTATTACGAAATCGTTTAGAATATTGTCAAAAAATTTCAATTGTTTGCATGCTAACCTTTTTACACTGCTAAAACTTAAATTATCAACTGATTTTATGGATCCTAAAGTAGACTTTTTAACTCTTTATGCTAGACCAAAGCAAAGCTTTTTTTCACCTTCCATTCATTACTATACAACTCTAGGCATGTATTTTAGACCCCTATGCATAGCTAAGTCCTAAGTTGCTTTTTTGGATAGATTAGACCTGATAAAACTTAGACAACTATTCCAGTGTGCGAGTACGAGGGAGGAAGCCTAGATGATCAACCAGACTTAAGCCCTGTTTCCATTCCGTTTCCATGGTGAGAATTATTTGAGACTTAATCAAGCTTTCTACTCACTAGTAGCTTGAGTTTTATTCTTGTGTGACAATAGAGAGTGCCACATGTGACATACTTCTAGAACTTGACATTTATATAAGTTACGAGACTACATTTACGAAACAAGCAAACATGATAGAGGCAAACCCTAGGATAAACCTTTTTTTCTTTTGAACCTTCAATTTGTTCTCATCTATAATTCTATTCTTAACCCAAATTTCCTATAATTCTATTCTTAACCCAAATTTCCTTTACAAAACAGATACATGAAATTCTCGGTTTTTGAAACATATCCCTTTATGTTTTTTTAATAAAACACTTACATTCAAACATCAACGCCGCCAGATACTGATTATCCCTTACATTGCATTGTTGATCTGCTGCATGTGTAAATTCTACTGATATAACAATTTTAGATAAAAAGTGTCGTTTACATTTGAAACATTGATTGTGTACTATCTATAAAATTTATTAGTGTTTCTAGTTAACATCATCTTAATTGGTAAAATATGATCTGTATCCCCCAACATTTCCTTGATAAATAAAACTGCCAGAATAAACCTCAATTCTAATGCCATAAGAAAGTTCTAAAACTTAAATGAACACAGCCCTAATTAATCTACGTAGGCAAGTGTAATCATGGACACTACATATGTTTTTTGGTTTCCTATTCATTCTGCTATATATAAAGTTCTAATTTGCATACAATGGGATCTTATATGTTTTTTAATTAGTGTATGTTAACGAATATTTGTGTTTTGCAACATCTGCTTTCAATCCACTGTGTTATTTCTCTACAACATGTTAAATGGGATTATATTATTACGGAGGAAAACAATTAGGTGTTAGTTGGTCCAAAACAATTTTAAAACCTACTTCATGAGTCACTTTTATGTTAACAATTGCAAGAGCATGAGCATGATAACAATAATAATAAGGTATGGCTGAAAAAGGATTAGTGAATGTATGCATCAGGTGGTACTCAAAATTGATCTTAGGAAATAACGCAATTTCAGTTTATAACAATTATCTACATTCACTTTAAGGAATCCTAATAGAAATAAACACATATTGATTACTCATGAATCATAGATTCTACCTACACGGCTACACCTGTATCTATGCTTTCTAATGCTATTTTATTATTTTATGCATGTTGTTTGTACTTAGGAAATGGAAGACTATGTGCGTAACTTCTTCATCGCCAGCTACAATGTCCCAAGCAGTTGCTTATCACATTTAGACATGGAAAAATTCAAAACACCTGCCGACTCATCTTGCACAGTTCTACCCGTTCAAACCCAGCTTCCGTTAATCATGGAAGAAAAAAAATAGGTCGTATTATGCTAACTAATTAGTTCGGCACAATGTCATCCTTTGCTTATCCGGGAAAAATATATTAACGAATTCAACTTTCTGCCCCTATTAAATTATGGCCCTTTAAATAAGTTCCTAATATTCAACATTGTTAAAATATACCCATACAGTTTCCGTAGTGGAGATCAAGATAAGGGGCAAATATAGTAAAACTTCAGGCGGCGAAATAGGATACGGTGGTCAATGTGGTTTTAGAAGCCGACCCACAAACACAGCAACATCTTCCAGTAGCATTTGGTGGTCGAAACTGGCCCCTCTTTTTTATTGAAAACAAGATTGAACCAGGAAGATGGGTGATTTTTATAGACCATGGAAGTGACCACCACCATAGTTACAACTGTGGAGTTACTGTGTTTGACACCTGGGGTATGGCTCTGTATGAGGAGCCCGAGCATTGCTACGCATTGTCCATGCCCACACACGTTCAAAATGATGACTCTCCCCATTACTTCAAGCAGCTGTCAACATATAACATGGATAGCCACCTACTGGTACTTTTACTAAGGGGAAAACTGCTTTGTTGATTTTTTTTAATCCATGGTTATGATTAACAGTCTGGTTAAACGTTACAATAATAATTTGTTCTTGCAGTCAATCCCGAAAGCACTGTTCCGGCAACACAACATCCACCTCCACAATGAAGCGATTATTAAGTTTGGGCTGGTGGACTTCCCGGTGAAAATCATATGGACGGGGCAGGATGGCATGCACCCTCGACTAAGAATGAAAGGAGATTGGGCACTATTCTTCCAGCTAACGGGGCTGCCACGCCACAAGCTGTCATGGTTCCAACTTGACGCGGATCGTGCCCAGAGGGGTGGTACCACCATCTTTTATGTCTGTTAGTCTTTGTTATGTTGCCACCGTTAAACCAACCAATTTTGTGAAACTTAAAACAACTTCTAGCTTACTTTTGTGGTGATATCATTAATGAAGACAAATAGTCTAATTGGTTTTAAACCGATAATTATTTTAACTGCAATCTAATTCTTACTTTAAACAATTTAGGTTCATACTAATACCATGTATATAGTAAGTTGCTAAATTTGGTCGATGCCCCGTAATGGAAATCAATTACTAATCTTTGTTGGTCACGTGCTATTGTTTATAAAATTAAAATATTGGAGCTTCACATCTAATGTTTAATGGTTTAGACATAAAAATGTGGGCTAATGTTTATCCATAACCATGCATCTAAAGAAATTGCATATTCTAGCCCAATGCAGAACTATTTAGAATTAGCATTCTATAACAACCACCACGGTCTTTTGGTGCTATTTGAGTCTACTATGTAATTCTAATATAACTCATTTAGAATACCCTTTATATCTCAATTTGTTAACTCATTGCAATAAGGTAGCCTAATGTTTTATCCATGGCCATGTATCCAAATAGGTTTACATGGTACCGATGGGTTATATTTAACATGCATCAAACAATAATAATACTAACAATAAGAATAATCATAATAATAATCCATCCCGATGGGTTATATTTAACATGCATCAAACAATAATAATGCATCAAACAATAAATCTCTAGTTTGATTCTATGCCTATACTAAACAAATGATTTTTGGCATAACATTATGTATGTATTATCACGAAGTTCTATTCACATAAATCCGTTCGGTATTAGAAACAGTATGTCCATTTTTGAGTTTTTATAAATGAAAGATATTACTATGTCCTAGATTCACAAATCACTGATTTAGAAAGAAAAAAGTATGAATATGTTTTGTAAAATATATTCTCGCTTGCTTAATCTGTTAAGGTAAATTTTGTTCATATGATCTTTGTGTTTACATCTCCAATTTGTTTTCATGACTTTAGTATGTTTCAGATATCAATTGATATTAACAAATAATTCTTATCATGACATTGTTTTTGTATTTCGGTTTTTTACATTTGTTTCCGTTATGTGGCCAGATAGATATGTCTTATGCCTCTTAAAGTACACATGTAACGTCTTTTTTCACCCCCCCCCTGAACCAACATAACATTCTTTCTTTAGAACATGTTTCCTTTAATTGTGTTGCGGTGTTTACGCGCTTAAAGTGTTTGAAGTGATTTGTGCATTCTGTTCTATGTTGGTTTCTAAATGAGTTTGGCCTAACTGATTTGTTTTTTTTCCTTTCTCTTTTGGTTTTTAAACAAGTCTCAGTGAACAGAAAATTGTAAACACATCTTGACAGCCCAAGAACAACCAATCAGATAACCTAAACTGAAAACAAATATCTTCTAATATAAACATGTTTGCTAATTACTTTATGTATGCTCTTGGTGCTTAGGTAATGGAGGACTACGTGATAAACTTTTTTGTCGCAAGCCACAATGACATCATCAGTGAACTATCTGTCGTGATGCAGGTGGTTGAACGATGGATAGCAGAAAACAGGGAAGTATTGGACACTATGCTTGGGTTGGATGCCTCCCCCCTCCGTTATGCTGCTGCATCCATGCTAAGTGATGCGCTTCATACGAAACAGGCACTGATGCGGAGGATTCGGTCTCTGCGCAGGGATGCTGAGGCAACAGCGCGTGACATTGACGACTGCATGGAGTCCAACTTCTCACCCAATATGTGATCCTTTGTTGTTGTCTTATTCTATTAACTTGGTGCTTGGCAAACCTAAAACTTAAAATTTCTAATATTTAATGGATATGGGTGACTTTATTATTGATTTTTATCCCTAACTATGGTTCTTGATTCTGTTTTGAATATGAATTATTACAATTACCTTGCATGTGAGTTCATACAACAACGCACACCTATGCTAATCGATATGTGTTTGCATTGAATAACACTACTTGGATGCTGACTTACTCACACCAAAAACTGTAATGCGACTACTTGGATGATGATTTGCTCTTTCGATTTAACAACCGCTTAAATATTAGCAGCCATTGGTTCTGCCCGTGCATCGCACGGGCCTGCCGACTAGTTTATACTAAAAAGGTGCCTAATTACCCTTTGGATAATACCAATTTGCCAACTAATAATTAAATTAGTTATGGTTAAAAATAATCACGAATAAATAGAAATAGGTGATTCTTGTAAAAGATGGAGACCTTTTTTATGAAAGTTGGAGGTGATTTAAGGTTCAATAATTTTATAAAATTCCATGGGTTGGTATAAAAATAGTGGATTAGTGTTTATAAAAAGTTTGGAAAATAAACACTAATTTTTGGTTTTATAAAAACTACAAAGGTGGTGGACTTTTTTATATAAAATCTTGTTGGGTTAAGTTAATTAAAATTTGGGCTTAAATAGTTGGGCCGAAGTTTATTATAGAAATAAAATGGGCCAGTTGGGCCTTGGGCCAAAAATTAGGCCGGAGACGAGCCGAGTAACCGGGCTGGTGGTCGGGCCGGAAGCCGGTGGGCGGTTCGGTAACTGGTGAAGATGATAACTTACCGTATTCCACATACGGATTACGCCAATTCCACATTTTTTGATGGCGATGATGGACGAAAAACAGAGAGAGAAAGACTGGGAGAAAAGGGTCATGGTGGAGATGATGATGAAAACTTGTTGGTCCGGGATCAACAATCGTTCATGATATCTTAATCTCGAACAAGTGCGGAAACCTTGTACGAGATCGATTCAAGAGAAAGAAGATGAAATAGACTTGATATGAGTGATAAACAACACAAAAAGATCAAATCTTGAATGAAGAAAATTCAACTTTCTTGAGATTACGATCGTGAATACACAAAAGATGGCTGAAATTGTAAACCAACAACTAACTAAAACATAAACTAGGTTGGTTTATATACTACCCATTACAAAACCCTAAATCCAATCATAAACCCTTTACCAAAGGCCGGCCTAGTAAGCCCAATTCGTAATCATGAGAAGCCCAAATCAAGTTAGCCCAATCTAATGTTCATGCCTCATAAAGTATAGCCCAACAATCTTCCCCTAGACATGAACCATTAGAGCATCTACGGAAGTAGTAAATCAAATCTGAAGGTATTTGGCTTCTTGCTTGACCACCATTCACGTTCCACGATCCGGTTCGCTGTTCCATGAAAGATCCCCACCCTGATAGCATTTTCAAGATCATTCTCATCACCAAGAATAGATTGGGAGGCGAGGAGCTTGATATCACGTTCACCAAACCTCAGCAGATCAATCGGATCATAGAAGTGGAATTCTCGCATCTTCTTGCAAACCACCACCACCTCGTGAGTTGTTGGATCATAGAACCAACTATCAAAATTTCTCACCAATGTACCATCTTCAATTTCATCCAACATATTTATCACTCTAGTTCTCTTGGTGGGTGGCTGCCTCACTTCTCCAATAGGCTCTCCTATTACTGGGTCAGTTCCAGTCTCAATCCATCTGGACTGTTTGAGCTCAAAGTTCACAAAATTTTCTGCCAAATGGCTCATCAGGTTATCATGAACTTGATCTCCTTGTGCATTCCTCCATCGGTTTATATATGGTGCCCTCAACAAGTTTTTGATCTCAGGCTCTGTCCAGGAGTGAAATTGGCCTCTTGTTCTGTAATACTCCACTGGACTGTATCCATCTCGGATTACTGCAAATAGCTTCTTCTCGCCATCATAGTGCCAGCACAAGATTGGTTCGCGGCTCCACCTTTTGTTGATTTCGCTTACACCGACATCAATCGAGTACAGCGTAGGGGAAGGTCCTTGGTGGAAATCCTTGAACCAGTTGTCATGACCTTCTGGTGCCTTAGAGATGATTCTTCCTCCTTGAGCATAGTCAGACATTATTATGGTGTCATCACCTTCATCTTCATGCACTATTTCAGCAGTTTCAGTACCTTGAGACGAACTCTGTCCTGGGGCACTCTGAGCACTTAGGCTTCCAGACTTCTACAAGTCCTCTAGTTTCTTTCTTAGATCATAGAATGCTGCATACAGGAATCTAATGTTAGCTTCATTCTTGCTTTCCTTCTCCTTCAACCTCTTGTTTTCTTTTTTAAGCTCTTTTATCTCTCCCTCTCTCTTCCTGTTTTGATATACAAGGAAGTTGATATGAGGATTAGGACTTATCCTGAGGTCGACAGGGAGTTCACTAGCTTGAGCAAGTTCTTCAACAAGCGCTTGGTACGGACGAAAGCTTGGAACGACAGGGGGCTGGCTTGATTCTGTAGATAGGTTTATTCTCACCGGACTTGGCTTAGCAAACATGTTATCCACATCAAAGAATTGCCTTTCATTATGAGCTGGGCTATGTTCAGTTTGAATAGGACTTTCAGTCTGCATTGGTGTTGGTTCTTGAACATTAGCTTGGACATCAGCTTGAGTTGAGCTTTCAATATTTTTCGGTTCAGTCACATTCTCATTCTGAACATTTGCACCTCTGGGTTCAATCACCATCACCCCTGAGCTTGTTTTCTGAAATTTGAACCTGATGCTTCTAGGATCTGACTTCTTCCTTGGTGACGGTTCACGCACAGGAATAGGCTCTTCAATTACATCATCTACTGTAAGATGAGCATCCAACTCCTGTGGAATTGAGCCACTGCTAGAAGAGGAGTTTAAGTCATCCCTCGTTCTCTTGTGGCTAATGGGCCCTAGATCCCCATAGATATCGTCATTCAGATTCTCATGTTCAGGGAAAATGTCATCCATCACATTTTCTTCCTCAGAAGGTATGTCCTCTGTTTCTCCCCGAACATTCACAGGAACAGTATTTGTCACATCATGGTCTTCAGCAACAGACACATTGACAGGATGCACTTCTGGCTCGGAATCAGATTCTTCTTAATCTTGTTCCCTTGGAACTTCAGGGAATGCACCTCTTTTAGACCATTCAAGCCTCCCTTGAAAGCTACTCTTTCCCTTTCTATCTTGGGTTTGCAACCCGAACACACTGCTATCCATAAATTTGATATCCAGCTTCTCAATCCTCTCTTGAATCATTGGATATTTCTTCATAACCACCATCTGCACAAACCTTGGCGTCATAAGAAATTGTTCTCTGGCACTCAAATCAGCATTACCAATCAAATCCAACAGCATCATCTTTGAAAAGTTGAAGTCCCAGTCCAAGGCCAGTGCAACGAATGCTGTCCCATGTACCTTGTTCAGCTGGTCAAAACTTGTTCTCTTCCCCAAGAAGGATTTCTGCATGTAGTGAGCCAAACACCTCCAGTAGTGCGGCAGTATCTTCTTGAAAATGGGAGGGAATTTTCCTTCATACCCCAAGGACTGAGCACCTTCTAACACAACAGTCTTTGAATACTCCATTGTATCTTCAGCTTTGTCATTAATATTCAATCCTTCACGAATGTCTTCTTTAGTAATCTCAATCCGGAGGTTCTGAATGGTTGCAGTGATTCTTGTTTTATCTGCATTTGCCCTTGCAGTTCCCCAGAATTCTCTGACAAACTGTTCATCAATTAGCACATTTGCCCTGAGAGCATGGTTGATCTTGCACACGTTCAGTCCAGCTATCAATGAGTAGAATAACTGCATGTGTTTCTCAGGTGGGTCGTCAAGATAAGTGGGTATGCAGTGATCCTTCTCAAAGTGAATTTCTTCATCAAGCCTATCTTCTGCCATCTGAGACAACGAGAGAAATGCATCAGGTTTGAGGTCATCAAAGAGCAATTGTGTTTGCTAACACCATCTTGAAGTTCAATTGAATATTACATTGTTAAGTTCAGAAATCTCAATTTAAACTTTCAAGAAAAGAATTTGATTTTGAAACACAAGTTTAACAAAACACACTCTTAAACATTAACTTGCTCAACTTTATCTTAAAAACAATTGAATTTAATGAGATTTCAAAATCATTTTGTAATTATTTAAGTGTTTACTATTTTATATCTCATTTTCAATGAGTTTACGATCAGAGGAACGGGTTTACGATTCGATTATAGGTTCACGATCGGGTCAAAAAGGAAACCGGTTTAGGTCCAATCGAAAACTCAGGGCCCGATCGTAAACCGCATCGGTTTATTTTGTTGATACATAGTCCTTGATCGTCATGTGAAGTATCGAATACAAGATGGATTCACACAAGATTGCTGAGGTCCGAACTCCCAGCGAACCTGGAGTTCAGATCGCTCCGAACGTGTGGCCGAACCTCAGGTTCGGCCGGTCGTATTTCAGCCTTATAAATAGGTTGTCTTGTGTTGTATTCTGTAACAGGCTAAGCTTCCGCGTTATACATTTACTCTGTGTACTCTGTGGTCTCTGTGGTTAATACAAAGGTCATTTGTATTTACTCTTTGTGTTTTTCTCGTTTACATTGATTTCATCACGACTAAGTAGAAGATCTACACGCTCACGCACTTTCAAGTGGTATCAGAGCATTTTGTTTGCTCTACTAGTCGGAAATTAGTGTTTCTCGATGTTTTGAGTTCAAACTTATGTTTTTGCGAAAATATCAATCATTTTTTAGTTCGTTTGACCCTCTCGAGTGTGCTTTTCGTCAAAAATCTGTTTCTAGATCGTTTCTATCGAGCTTGCTTGAATTCCTGTCGAAAATTCCAGTCAAAATGTTGAAAATCGAGAAAATGAGGTCGAGTGAAATCTGTCTCGTTTGAGGTTCGGACAAGCTTGGATTAACCGCTCCGAACTTGAGGTTCGGACGGAGCTCGGTCTTTATCTTGGTTCGGTGAGAGTTCGGTGAGGGATCGGTCAACGTTCGGACAGAGTTCGGTGAGGGCTCGGAGTTGTTTGGTTTTGTTCTTCCGAAGGTCAGGTTCGGAGAGAGTTCAGCGTAGACAAGTTCGAACTACATTCGGAGGTAGCTCGGAGGAGGTTCGGACGAGGTTCGGAGTGAACAGTAACCAGTTTTTCGAAAATGTCCGATTTTCATGCGTTCGCGGCTATTCAAAATTCAGTTCAAGCAACGATGCAAACGATGATTAACTATGATA
>JBCNJP010000010.1:73618030-73649117 GCA_039602395.1 Deinandra increscens subsp. villosa | reverse complement strand
ATCCCGTATTTCTAGACGTTTGGCACGCTTTTGACCCTCATCAATTTATGGATATGTAATATCTAGCTCCTCCTCGTGAAATTGGATAATGACATGCTCTTCATCCTCAAGAACGATGTTGTGTAGAATCAAACAAGCTCGCATAACGTTGGTAATTTTGTCTTCGTGCCAACATCTCGCTGGCTCGTCGATGATATGCCATTTACCTTTTAAACGGCCGAAAGTGCGCTCCATGTCTTTCCGAGCAGCGTTATGAGCTTCGGTGTAGACTTTACGTGTTTAACCTACAGGTGCTGTAAACCCTTTGACAATGGTAGAATATTCGGGATATATCCCGTTCCCCAAATAATATCCCCGTTTGTACGTGACACCTCTAAGTTCAAACGAGGAGTCGTGCTCCTGTCCCTCAATGATGTGATCCCATATAGGTGAACGATCCAAACATGGATGTGAAAAATGCTGATTTAAATAGTTGACTTAAATAATTTTTTTTAATGCTTCTAACGGTCAATAAGCTGGCAACAGTCGAAAATTTAAGTTTCCACGCGCGTGGAACATTTCACGCAAACAGACCGCGCAGGGCCACGACGCCATGGGCGGGGGGGGGAGTGTCAGCGCGCCTTAGCGCCGCTGTGGGCTCCTTCACGCTGGGTATACCGCCTGGCCTAACCGAACCATAATATTTAATTAAGTGTTCATTTTTCTAAATATATTATATTAGATATATTCAACAGATTGGAGGATGAGTTTAAATTCCCCCTAAAAACATAAAACCATTCAAACTACTTATCAGTTTGGTTTGTGTTTGGATTTTTAAATATTCAGTTGTTGAACGAATCCTGATTCATATAAATAATAAACATGACAAAAATATAAACGTTACCTCATGGCACAACAATCATAGTCATGTTGTAGGATTCCATTAAGTTACTGATCGAGTTCACATTCAGGGTGTACAGTTAGGATGGTGATTAGGTAACCATGAGAGGCTATGAAATTTAGAGAGGGAGAGAGAGGATCACGAACTTGTGTAGAGTGATTAAGGTGTTTAATCTCCCTGTGATCTCTATTTATACACTCAAGGGGAAACCCTAATTATATTAGTAAGTGCAATTACGTCCATCGAATAAATGCCTAATAGGGTGTAAGGCCCTATTCAGTTTGAAAAGTTTAAACGTCATTATAAAAATCAGAGTTAGAAAATTTCTTTATTTAACTAGGGAATTATACCCATCATCAGACAACATTAACACATCATAATGTTAACACATCCAGCTTCAACAAAATATAGTTACAAAAAATTTACTTTATCAATGACCCGTCTACTAATGAATACCTGCCAACAATACTAGTAACACGTTAGTACGGGTAGCATATAACCATTACACTCACAATATTAGTCGTTTATAACTAAAACACAACAATTCACGAATATGGAGTTTCAGGCGTATCGCCTAGAATTTCAGACAATCTAGGCGTATGCCTGGATCTCTACGCGTATCGCTTACTGGAAGAGAAGCTCCAAGTGATACGCTTGGAGCTGATTTTCTAGGGATTCTGGCTATTTTTCCTGGACTTAAGCCATTTTTCAGCATTTCTGAACTTAGATAATTTTTAGTAGTTTCAATGCAATGGTTGATGCCATAAACTCTCTAATCTTGCAATTAAGGAGACTTCACACAAACCACTATAAACACAATAGTTTCGTGATTCGGGTATTGAAGACATCTTACCCAACCCGTTTGACCCGCTAACCATAACTCACAAATCAGCTTATCCATGATACTTTAACCTGCATTTTCCTTCTTCTAGCATCTCTTTTTGGCACACAAACATCAACGGTCAAGGAGTTTAAAGAACAGAAACAACGTTGGGTGATGGATGAATATATGAAAGAGTTCCATGCCAACTATGTTCCTCCTGCTAAGCCGATTATTCAAAGACCGTATTTTAAGTTCAAGGGTCAAGTCTCAGGTGATATAATCAGTTGGATGTATTCTGCAAGGTTGAAGTGTTATGGGATTAAACGTCAAAATGGAGTTCAGTATTTTAAACGTGCGAGAGATTTTAGTAGTTTACCAGTGTGGGATGTACGAGAACTGTCTAGAAAGCCTTTCTGTAATTATGAGAATGATGATTTGGGCTTTCATTTCAAGAAGCTGTTAGAGAGAGAATGCAGAGAAGGGTTTAAGTTTTTGAATCCTCAGAGACCTAAAAGACGTCGATCTCGCACCAGAATACATGAAAGAACTGGTAAGAAACTCATTGTATTGGTGTTCAAGAAGAAACCGGTAGTGATGAAGAAAATTCCTCTCATGCCAATGGAACTTGATTTTATCAAGGACCTGCGTTGGTGGTATTATAATGAGAGTACCGGAGAAGCTATGATAGTGCTGGAGAAGGAAAACCGGATTGTTCGAATCTATGATCCGATGTGGCTGATTAATCTATCCAAGGCTGATATTGAAGAGCTGTATTACAATCCGATTCTGTATCATCCTGATTACATGGAACATGCATTGAAGTTTCAGAGGGTGATCAGAGTTTGTTTTGCATTCAACATTTACGCAGGAAACAATCATGATTTGATTCGAGAAAGAGATGGGGTTGATGCTGATGTTCGAGGCTGAAGACGAAGGGTCCAGCTGTTGCCAAGGGGGAGTTTGTTGGTACATTATATGTGGCAACGGGCTGGATCGAATAGAGTGTTGAAGACAATGTTTTGACCTAGTTTTTGTACTGGCCGAACCTTGGCCGAACCCAAGGTTCGGCGGCTCCGAACTCTGGCCGAACTCCAGGTTCGGAGGACAGGTTTTAGGAATCTATAAATAGGTCTTTTGTCTTGTAATTTACTAGTTGTTCATGAGAGCTTGTGTATGTGAGAACTAGTGTTTTGTACTCTGAATCTCTTGTAATCGTTCTATTGGTTAATGAGATTGAGTCGTTTTATTTACATTGATTGTTCTCGTTGTTTTTCACGTTATTGATGTCGAACTAAACCGATCCACACGCTCCAGCGTTTTCATTGTGCCAAACCGCTCAATTATATGTTAGGACAAATTGAGGATTACCACTCTATAGATCCTCATCTTGCCTCAACAATTTAGCTCAACCCAAACGGGTCATTTCCAACATACTGCTAATTGGTTATTTGATATAATTCCCGCTCTAATTTCATAACAATATCATTTATGCATAACATGCCAATTCATATAAGCAAAACTATTCCGTTACGTTTTACCTTTAGGATTTTTCCTTGTCTTCACGTTGTTGACTCGAGCTTCCTCCCGTTTCACCAAGGATTATACATAACTTAGTTTACCATTATAAATTCATGATTTACGTAATCCACAACCTAACACTCAATTAAGCTCACGAATTCAGCACATACACACGATCAATTTCATTCAAGCATTTTGTCAAACACCTAGCATTGTATCTAGTGTTCTACCAAACCAACAACATATATGACATCCATTCACCCCATTTAGGATCACACATTAAATTCATGCCTTTGAACACAATTTATCAAATTTCTAACTTCACCATGAATTCATTCGATAAGATTGACCATCCCAATCCCCCAACCCTTCATGGGGTTTTATTTCTATAAGATGGGGTGATGCACACGAGTATATATATAAATCATATATGCAAATATGACCTTTAAATTTATAAGACCTATATCATCTTATAACTACGCATGCACATAAAGGAAAGCGGACCTATCGTATGGTAGCATTAAGGACAAATCAGGGCCGACCTAAGGAAGCAATGGTGTAATCATACTAAACCTAATTATTATCATTAGAATTCTGTCACAATTCCTAATAACTATTAGAAAGCAATTATGAATGCAAATAGTAGCAATAATGAAACAGATATGAAATCAGAATAAAGAAACAGATATCATCTAAGGCTGATCACTATTCATGCATTACTTAGACCTGGCATTGACATCGCATAAAGTAACTGTCTGATGGAAACAAAGTCGCTAGACGATGACTCTACAATTATAACCACAACCATAAAAAAGTATCCACGAATTAATGACTGAAAGTGCGTGAACGGTGGATCGTCTACTCGGTCATGATGAAATCAATGTAAAACGATGAACATAAGAGTATTAACCACAGAGATTTTACACAGTCAAAACACACATAGAAGATTTTTCCAGAAGCCCTGAATACAACAGAAGACAAACTATTTATACTAGACCAACACCCGATCAACCGAACCTCAGGCTCGGACCAGGTTCGTGGGTCCGAACTTGGAGTTTGCCTAGGGTTCGGACACCAGTAATCTTGTACGTCTTTGTCTTGTACTTGATACTTCACATGACGATCAGGAACTATGTATCTACAAACTCCCCCTCGACATGTGCAGTATCAATTTCCTCTTAAAACTTGTATCTTGTATCTTCAATCAAACTCTCCCTCAACTTGGCGATGAGTTCAATCTTGAATACTTGATATTTCATTGTGTGTAATCTCTTTATCAACAATCTTCAGAAGACTTGAAGTTGTAATGTTCTATTTCTACTTAGAAACCTGCTAACATAAATAATCTTGGCGTAAAACGTCTCTTCGAGACTCCAAGATATTTTGATTTTAAATTTGATTTCGTATTCCGTGTTGATCAATCGAAAAGAAATAAGAAATGAAATCTTTTTGATTTTTAAAACTTTATATCAAAACACACCTAAAATCTTTTTGGTATTTTCTTATATAGAAAAGTAAATGCAATACAGAATCAGACACTATTTTTGTCTTTTGTGAGAAAGATCACGATTTGGGATCATATTGGACATAACATGCTGAACTACACTTCAATTTCGATTTTTGTAGCACATAAGTCATGTTGATTGCAGATATAATTTGTCCAACCTCAAACTCATGCAGAATCATACTCATAACATCTAGATATGTTTAGGTATTGATTAGATTTACATTGACTAGTGTACCACACACTATCAGACATACTCAGATATGTTTTGCTTATCACATTTTGTCATTCATTTGTGATTTATCACATAATGATTGTATTCATGATAAAGTCAACGGTATATAATGCAAAAAGAAAGAAGAACGTTGAATTGTCTACCTTAAGGTCGATCTTTTGATACCCAGATAAGGCCTCGGATTCAACAAAATAAGAAAATAAAACAAGTTGAAATTGTATAACCCAACAACAATCAGGTCGGTGCTCCCGCACATGCAGAGAAAGTCCGACGAGTTATACGAAACACCAAGAAAATAAAGCAGAACCTCAAATGAACAACTATCAGGTCGGTCTTGTGGACACGCAGAGATAGTCCGATCATTTAAGAAAATAAAGAAAATTAAACCAGTTTAAATCTTTGCAAAATGAACACATGTATACATGGTGACTTCTCATATTTTTTTATCTTTTCCATATATATTTTTCTTGATATACCTCGAGATATGAATCAAGATGTTGTCCACTAGGTCAAACATCAAATTTAGTGTATATCACATTCGTATACTTTCTGATTTGCCGAGCCTATCTTACACATCGATCAAATGGTCTTATGGATTTTTCACTTACTTTATTCATGAGTCAGACGATGTAAGCCAATGTACCATCATTTCCTAAACATGTTGGATACAATTTCTCATTTTTCAATGTTTTTGGATTTTTTCATTCTTCAATGTTTTTGTCTTTTCAAAATTCTCCCCCTAAAAATTACAACTCTATTTATAGATTTTCATTTTTACTATTTGAAAAACAACACACTATTTTTGTACTTTTGCAAAAACAAACTCCCCTCAAAATGAGACGGAATGAAAAACAAAACAGAAATTGATCAACCAACACGAATACTTGCAGTTTAGCATTTTGAAAACAAAATTGAGTTTGAAATTCAATTTAAGTTATCACAAATATTCACCACCAGTAATCTTACAATTACCGATAGGTCTTCCTGAAATACCTACTGACACCAAATTAAACATTAGTCGCTTTGGGATCGACCCGATTTAACAGCGTCGGGTCGCCCGGTGTCTTCCACATAGTCATTGTTGGCCTTGGAAACAACCTCTGGTTTCCAAATTTGTAAAGATTTTAATTTTTATCAGAACCAGAATTAGAATCAGTTGGCGTACTTGATTTGGATCAAGACGGCTTACGAGTTGATTTGACCTTTGGAGACAATGGTTCATCAAAAATTTGAACTTTGTTATCCATATATTTAGCAAGGTTGTGGATATATGCAGTCGTCGGACAATCAGCAGCAAGATGTCCAGGTTGACGACATGCATAACAAAGTCTTTCTCGAAATTGAAAAACATTTGAAAAGTTCTTTGAATTTTGAAAACCAGAAGAATGATCAAAATCAAAGTTATTAAAGAAATCATCATAGGAATCATACATAGGAGATGGACTCGTTGAAGATGATGACCCTCCAGAATAATAAGATGTATCCTTCGGAGGAGGTGATTTCTTTGGAACTTTAACTTTTGAAATCTTCTTAGCTTTTTATGGCTTCTTAGCTTGAACCGGTGCTTCCTTCACTTCATAACCCAAGCCTTTGTTCTTGAAACCTGGAGTCTTTGATGAACCTGAAGAAGAACTAGAAGCTTCTCTTCATAAGTCATGATCTTCCACTTCTCTCCACAAGCCTTGCGAACCTCACGCATTGACTTGACATATGGGTTTTGCATCTAATTTCGACGACTTCTTTTTAGCCACCCCATTTTTAGGCCTCAATGCCATTTTCCTATGAGCTGAATTTGTAGGAGATTCATCATTCACAGAAGCTGAAGCTATTTTTACCATGAGCGTCTTCCACGATGCTTGAAGATCAAACAAACTAAAAAATGAGTAGCTTTTTCGAAAAACATGGGGTTTTTGACTCAAACCGATAACAACAGAGATTTTGGACCAGTAGATTGGAACCAAATGCTCTGATACCACTTGAAAGTGCGTGAAAGGTGGATCGTCTACTCGGTCGTGATGAAATCACTGTAAAACGATGAACACAAGAATAAATATAAAGAACTTGTATTAACCACAGAGAGATTACATAGTCAAAACACACATAGAAGATTTTTCCAGAAGTCCTGAATACAACCCAAGACAAACTATTTATATTAGACCAACACCCGATCAGCCGAACCTCAGGTTCGATCTGGGTCCGAACTTGAAGTTCGCCTAGGGTTCGGACACCAGCAATCTTGTACGTCTTTTTCTTGTACTTGATACTTCACATGATGATCAGGAATTATGTATCCACAATGACGTAGTTATAGGGCACCAAACACATGATCTAAGACCTAGGACCATAGACCAATCCTACTCTGATTAACCATGATCGACTAATAAGTTATAACCTAATTACATACCATAACATATGCATTATATCTAGTCACTTCACTATTCCTTTTACCTAAGACATGGACGCTAAGATTCATGACCAAACATAAATACATACTTCAATCAAGATAGATTATTGAACATGCATAATCACCATTTCCTTTCTAGGCTCGCTAGAGTTCCTAAACACATATTGAAATCGCTCGATAACAACTAAGAAATAGCATCAATTCAATAAGTAGAATACGTCTATCCTACTAACTAAATCAAAAACTACTAGGAAAGGATCAAACACATCATTCAACAACACATCTTTAATATATAAGAGGACTCATAAATATTATACTGAAATCATTATGTAAAACACTGTCAATGTCAAATCATAGGTATTACATTAATTAGATCACAGTTTCTTAGACAATATCAAGAGTGTTAGCCTCTCATGACTAAACTAATGAAAACAATAATAGTAAATGAAAACATCATTGTAAACGCAAACCGAAGTCGATCGATGGCCAAATCTTTAAACACTTTGTTTGCACGAATGATTGGATACCTCCTTGATCTTCTAAGGCTTGGAATCTCGAACTTTACCTTTTGGAATCTCTTTGTAACCGTGTGTAACAGGTCTGAACTCTCCAACCTTTCAAAACAACGAAACGATTGGGTATTTATAGTTTTCATTTAGGGTTTCAGAAACAGGGCGTAACGAATCATGACGGGGTAATGGGTCATGAGCGCCGCTATAAATTAACGGATTAGGGTTTCTGGAAATGCTCCCGTAACGGCCCGTGATGCTTGTAACGAGTCGTGATGGGGTAAAAAAGCAAATCCTCTGAATCTTGACCAATTTCTCTTCAAATCCTTATAAAATCTTCAAATATCACTTTGGCCCCCTCTATTTACCTGTTTATGACATTTCATACCAAACAAAGGGTAAAATAAACCAAAATAATAAACCATTAACATCCGTGGGTGTTTACCTACTAAAAAGATGTGTAATTTAAAGCACATCAAATATCTCCCCACTTAGACTTTGCTCGTCCCTGAGAAAACCTCTAACTACAACATTACCTTCCCTAACAAAGCTTTTTAAATGAAGTGATGGATGGTGGTTACAACTCTAAACGATTAAAGACACGAAGGCATAGTTAGTCACATGGGTTAACATTCTTAGAATAGATCAAACAAAATAAGTTTTAACAATGAAAAGCATGGGCAACAAACACTAGACTTCTTTCCTTAGGACTATTTCTTAACAATCAACCAGTTTAATTCATAACAATGTACACTTCACTCAAGCTTTATATATGGATAACTAGTAAATAATGTACTAGACTTTATAGTGCTCTCAATTTGCATCACCATGGACTTTCCTTACCATAGGCTTGTCAAACGATCGTAATTCAACTAACATTCTAACTAACTTTGCAAATCAAGAGGACTTTAGGGTTAAGGTTGTAGTTGGTGTAGGGAATGGAATTGGATTCACAAGGGTAAAAACTTGGGTGCACAAGATCTGATGGTTATAGAATCAAACTAACTAATTCAAACGAAAGAAAATCTTTAAACACATTGATTTTCTTTTTTTTTAATTCTCAACTTATCAAGAAGAATCTTTAAACTCGTAGATTCTCTTCCAATAATTACATAAATAAAATATTTTTTTCGTCGGCATATCGTATCTTTTCTTTTCTTTTCGCCGGGATTATTGTACTAGCGTACCAAACAGATAGCTACCCGAAAACAAAGGTAAAAAGAAAAAATGGGCTAAGGCTATTGGGTTTAATAGGGTGATCAAACGAAATGGAAATGAGGCTCAACAGGGGTAAACTAAAGGAAATTTGGGTTAAGAATAGAATTATAGATGAGAACAAATTGAAGGTTCAAAAGAAAAAAAAGGTTTATCCTAGGGTTTGCCTCTATCATGTTTGCTTGTTTCATAAGTGTAGTCTCGTAACTTATACAAATGTCAAGTTCTAGAAGTATGTCACATGTGGCACTCTCTATTGTCACACAAGAATAAAACTCAAGCTACTAGTGAGTAGAAAGCTTGATTAAGGCTCAAATAATTCTCACCATGGAAACGGAATGGAAACAGGGCTTAAGTCTGGTTGATCATCTAGGCTTCCTCCCTCGTACTCGCACACTGGAACTAGTTGTCTAAGTTTTATCAGGTCTAATCTATCCAAAAAAGCAACTTAGGACTTAGCTATGCATAGGGGTCTAAAATACATGCCTAGAGTTGTATAGTAATGAATGGAAGGTGAAAAAAAGCTTTGCTTTGGTCTAGCATAAAGAGTTAAAAAGTCTACTTTAGGATCCATAAAATCAGTTGATAATTTAAGTTTTAGCAGTGTAAAAAGGTTAGCATGCAAACAATTGAAATTTTTTGACAATATTTTAAACGATTTCGTAATAAAACATGCAAAAAACAGGCGAGTCTCCCATCCCCCCACTTATAATCGTACATTGTCCTCAATGTACTTGAGAACACTGCAAAACATAAGATAAAAGAAAAGGGAAAAGACGAGCTTGACTGCTAGAAGATTGTGGAGTATGGCTTCTTCAATAACCCTATTGATTTCTTTCCCGTTAATTTTCCTACCAGAACTTCAGTCTTTGATTCCTTTGCTACTTACAATACTTCAAAAGTAAAACATTACACGCAAAAAGAAAATATAAGCATTACCCAAAAGTAAATAAAAATAAAACATTCCATTTAGTCAATCAATCATAATCTTATTTATTTTAATGCCATTATTCAAACAAAACAAAGCATATAAAACAAGCAATCCAAGTCACATAAGAGGTCTCAAATAAAAGATAGTTAAATAATAAATATAATAGACAAAGACTATCACTTTTAGCCTCTTCGGTGTCTGATTCATCAGAGAGAGAGAGTTCTCAATGAAAGCAGCACGTAGAGTATCCAACTCATGCTGTTGAATCCTGTCTATCATCACAATTACACCGATCTTATCTATTTTCAGTTGAAGGTCGTGAGTAATGCGAGTGAAAGCTTCAATCTTTTTTAATATTTTGCCCTCCATGAGTGCGAGTCTTCCACACAGGATGTTGAAGTTCGGTATGGCCTCAACTTGTTTTTGTCTATGCTCAATTTCATCATCATGTTTCATAGGCCTTGCGCGATTCATCCGAGAGGAACTAACTTCCTTTTCATGGCTCTTTGCAGAAGTGACATCAATCATAGGATGCTTGTCCGTTCATCTACGAGAAAACAACGAGACAATAAAGATACAAAAGATTGAATTTTACATGGCGTCACGGCTCGTTACAGGCTAACGAGTTGTTCGACCAAGTATTCTATATAGGACAACGTCATGGCCCGTTACGGGGTAACGGGTCGTATCGAGCTAATTTTCGAAAACTTTCCGAAAAGACTTATTCTGACCAGAACCATGCACGATATAAAAAATTAGCTATTAAGTGCGAATTGGGGATAGGAACTTGTTGGCCATCCCCACACTTAATCCTTTACAACGATCCGATTCAAGAATTGAGAATTAAGTGTGATGATCGAAAAAAATATTAAATGGAATGAAGAGATTATTCGATTGAATCTTTCTTGATAAAGAAGATAAAACGATGTAGAGCAGTGAATTTCGTACCTTGGATTGATCAAAGATGCCCCAGGAACCATCCAATGCGATTTAGGGTTTTGAAAAGCCTTCTAGAAAATTATATATATAAGTTTCGAATTTAAGTCGGTAACGAGCCATATCTGGAACACGGGCCATTTGGTCTTTAGTTCGTAACGGGCCGTTACATGGTAACGAGCCGTGACGTAACCCGAAACTGAATTTTTCAAGACTTCCTTGCATGCAGTCTTTAAGCAAGATTGATCAACAAAGGAATTGAAATATAAAGAAAGAGTGGATGCAATTAAACAGTTCAATTGAATTGATAGAATTTGAATAAAAACTCAACAAATTTCAATACACAAAAAACGAAAATGAAAATAAACATGAAATAACTGAAATTGGGTTGCCTCTCAAGAAGCGCTAAGTTTTTATAGGGTCTTCAGCCAGACCCACCTTCACTCAAGTTTTTAGAGAGTGTAGGTGTGAAGGCACCTTCTCGTCAGGTGGCTCAATCTTTGGGTTTTTGAAATCAAGGAGTGAGTTGACATGTTCAAGACTCAGCAAGCTAGGAACTAGCATTGTTTGTTCAGATGGCACCCCTTTGAGGGATTTCAGATAAAATTAAAGAAGCGACCTGACTCTTTCAAGTCAGAGGACTGCATAAAGCACACGGTCTCCTCTTTATCTTTGAAAATCAGCGCCTTGAGATTGGTCTGTGTTGGCGCAAATGATACTTCTTTTTCACCACTTCTCAGGTTGATACGATAAGTTTCCAGATCGATCAGTGCCTTTGCAGTTGCCAAAAACGGACGTCCAAGAATGATAGGATGAAATTTATTAACAAGGACGTCAAGCACTATGAAATCTGCTAGAAATTTTAGACTCCCGATAATCAACTAACAAATCTTTGACAATTCCCTTGAGATTGATATATGACTGATCTGCCAGTTGAATACTGAGATTTATTGGTTGCAATAGACCTATTTTGAGCTCCTTGTACGTGGAATACGACATAATGCTTATGCTAGAGCCTAAGTCTGCCAATGCATCTATGGTGGATGAAGATCCAAATCCGTAGGGAATAATGAAACTTCCCGAATCCTTTCGCTTTTTCGGTAGTTCCAAAGTGGTCTTGGTCAAAGTGGCCCAAGATGATTTCTTGTGATTAGAAGAAAGAAATTTGAGAAAGGAGTTGATTAGAATATAACCTTCATAGGAAGGTGTGATGTCTTCCCCATTAGCGTCGCGTTCAAGGATGAGATCAAGGAACTTTTGATACTTTTGCTCTTCTTCAGTATCCTCCTTGTGATCTTTATAATCTTCTTCCAACTTCTTCTTCTGAAGTGCATGAGTGTGGTCTCTCAGTTGGGCACGCTTCTTCTTAAGTGAGTCCTTCTCTAAATCAATAATGGAGATCATGTTAACACTGGCGTTAGGGTTCAGTTCAGTGTTGCTAGGCAACTCACCCTGATTTCTTTCAGATAAAAGACTTTGTATATGCCCTAAATGTCTCTCCATATTTTGTATACTAGCCTGCTGATTTTTTATTTTAGTATCGTGTTTACTTTCAGCATTCAATTGACTTTGGACTAACTTTTCCAATTTGTCCAATTTGGATGGCTCACTTTGGTTATAGTGAGGTGGTCGATAAGGTTGATTAGGATTGAATTCGAGTTTGGATTTCGCCAGGAGCTACTGGATTGATTTTTGTTATCTGAGTTGAAAGGTTGGCGATTGGATTGGTCTGACGAGCAACCATAGAAGTTATGAGTGGATTCAACCTGCTCAGTTAACGTAGCTGCGAAAACCGGACACTTATCCAAGGTATGAGCACTACCACAGGCATCACAACCACTGGATTTAATGGTTAGATGATTCACTTGGCTCATAGAGATTCGATCTTTTCATTTAATGTAGTGACTTTGTCTATGGCATGAACGCCAAGCTTCTTGGAATTAGAGATTTGGCAACCTCTTGAAGGTTTCCAGTCATAGCTTGTGGCTACTAGACTATCGATTAACATGATGGCATCAGCCGGAGTTTTGCTAAGAATTGACCCTCCAGATGAGGAATCAACATGCATACGGGTGGGACTGCTCAACCCGCTGTAAAAATACTGCACTTGGAGCCATGCGTCCATGTTGTGATGAGGACATTTGCGTAGTAACCCCTTATATCTTTCCCAGGATTCATGTAAACCTTCCCCCTCGTCTTGGGAAAATGTGGTAATGTTATTTCGAAGACGAGTAGTTTTAGAGAGAGGGAAGTATTTGACTAAGAACTTCTCAGCCAACTGATCCCATGTATTGATGGAACCTGCTGGTAGGGTGTTAAGCCAAGTTTTGGCATTGCTTGCTAGAGTGAATGGAAATAAACGAAGCAAGATTGCATCGTTAGTAAGACCATCGAGCTTGAATGTGTCCCCCATGGCCCATCCTTTTTGTTTGGTGTTTGACGCGTTCAGGATATTCGAAGGCTTGAATAAGAAGTGGGCGATTCGCACGAGTGGAAATAGCAGAAGAATTTTTTTTTTGGATTTTTTGGGTTTTTAGATCTTTTTTGGTTTTTCTGAAATTTTCAAAGCAGAAATGCAAAACAGAAATGAAAGACTACCTAAGCTAACTAATCTAACTGGGTCCAGAATGACGACTTTCTTCCTCGAAAACGACGCCAAAGAGCCTTTGATGCACAGGAGTATATATAAATAATATATGCAAATATGACATTTAAATAATATATGCAAATAATATCATGCAAATATAACTACGCATGCACATATAGGAAAGCGGACCTATCGTATGTTAGCATTAAGAACAACTCAACGTCGACCTAAGGAAGAAAATGTGTAATCATACTAAATCTAATTATTATCATTAGGATTTCGTCATAATTCATAATAACTATTAAGAAGCAATTATGAAAGCAAATAGTAGCAATAATGAAACAGATATGAAATCTGAATAAAGAAACATATATCATCTAAGACTGATCACTATTCATGCATTACCTAGACCTGACATTGACATCGCCTAAAGTAACTGTCTAATGGAAACAAAGTTGATAGAAGATGAATCTACAATTATAACCACAACCATAACGAAGTATCCACGAATTAATGACCTAGCTTTATGTAACATTCCGGGTTTTCTGATTGTCTGATTTTATCCGTATTGTAACCCGATCCATTGATTGATAATCGAATTTATGCGTATTGATCTATTTTGATGCTTATTAACCTAATTTCATGTTATTGGATCCATTATCATGTTTATTGACCGATTTGATGTTCGATTTGTCTTTAATTCGGATTTTACGCGAACATGTCGCTGAATTACGTTCAACCGGGAATTTGATCAATCTAAACGTGTATGACCCTTGTGTGTAATACTAGCTACACATACAAGTAAATACAAGTGAGGGTTGGTGTGAATTCAAGGTCTAGAACGAAAATGGTGAAAGTTCAGTAAATCCCGCGCGAGTTCGATTTTAACCGAGAGATCACATTTTTGAGTTTCGTATATCAGTTTTATCATGTTTATGAGTCATATTACCACTTACAATGTCATGAGTCATCACACACTTGATCGGATCGTAAAACGTTGGTGAGTTGCTTAAAAGTGATAAAAATGACAAAATCGACCAAAAATGCATTTTTATATGATATTTTTATCAACCATTAATCGTTATGAGGCATATTTTATATCAGTTTGAGTGGATTAAATGTGGTTAGTGTGGTAGAAGTGTTAAAATGAGGAGAATAGGAAAAAACAGGGGTCAAATCAGAGCTAGAAGGAAGAAATTAGAGCGAAAACAATACACACGACACTCGCGAATGGGCAAATACGGAAAACCGCGTTTTCAGCCCTAATTTATTAGTATTTAACATCTTATTCTCATTCTAGCCTCTATATTTCACCTATTAATCACCCAAAACAAAAACCCTAAAAAGGCTAGAGAGAGAGGATCATGTTCTTGAAGATTTTGGAGCTAAGATTGGTGATTTCGAGCCTCGGTTAGTGTCGGTTTTCCACCAAAAATGTTAGATACATCAAACCCAACCTCCATCTTCTTGAATCCTTCACCCCCCCCATCATCAAGATCCAATCTTTATGCTTATCTAAACCTAGATCTTGCATCCCAAAGCTAGATCTAGTGATTTTGAACAAAAATAATTGATTTTTATCAACTTTTATGGATTTCTATAACACTTTTTGTTGAGATCTTGTTAGACCTTTAAAGAACTTGTAAGCTCTATGTCATGGCTGGAAAAAGAACCAATTTTTATGTATGTTTTGCCATCGATGAACACCATAATTGATAGATCTAGTGTTTTGGTTATAAAAACTTGATTTTTATACAAAAAGTTCATCTTTTTCTTATTTTACTTTTTTCTTCCATAGATCTTCATAGATCTAGGTTATACACAAACATCTTTGTTGGATCTTGACATGGATACGATCTTGATGGTAGATCTAGGGTTTGGGATGAAGATACCACTAGTTTGTTTATAGATCTAGAATTTTTTTAGGAAAAAGGATGATTTTTATGTGTTTTTCTTGATCTCTCATGACTAGATCTTAATTAGATCTTAATTAGATGAAGATAATGTTAAACTAGAGCATTGATTCTTGTATGGAATATGATTTTGGACCTAGATCTAGGATTATGCCATGTTAAGAATGAGATATTGGTTGTTTAATTATTATTAGATTAACTAGTATTTTTTGGAACTAAAAATAAATCATTTTGAGTAAATCATTGAGTTAGCATTTGAGTTATGTCTTGAAATTTTATTTCGTAATTATATATATTTAGATCAGCCCCAAATTAATTTTTGAAGACTAAATTTGGTTCGGTTGATTTTATGGAAAATAATCAAGGTTTGAGACGTCGTAAAGTTTTATGGTTAAATAAATAATTATTTGCTTAACGTTTGACCTAGATATAAGTTTGACCACTTGATTATTTATATTCTCATATTATTACTTAAATACTCCACCAAAGAGTCGCGTATCCGATCGAATCCGTCGTGTCATGGCTAGTCGCACGTTTTATTCGTTCGAATACTTATCGAGTTATTTATCTTTTGTTGGTATATTTCTCCATCACGTTCGATCATAAAGGTGATCTCCGGGTTTGATTCGCGCTGCTATTCTTCGGTTTTACTCTCGACGCTTTAGCTATCATGTGAGTTTTCATAGCCCCTTTTTACTTATATGTTTTTGGGGTGCAACATGTAACATTTTATCAAAATTCTATTTTCACATGCGTATTCTATGTTTGATGATTACTTGAAACTTATATGATTGATTTGATTGGTTGGTTAAACGATGAACGATGAACGATGAACGATTGAACGATGGAACGATGAACGTAATTATTAACATTAATCATGCCGGGGTTACGATAATAGATCTATTGGCCTAACAAGCCCACTTGGCCTGCCTCGCGTGTGGCGCCTTGTGATTGAAAGCCTAATTGTCAAGGGTTGGATTACGTTAACTTATTATTTATCAATTATCAATTTATCAATTATCATTTTTGTAAACTTGTACGCATGATTTTGAACGTTAACATTAAACCTATAAATTCTCACCAACTATTTTAGTTGACTCTTTTTATAACATGTTGCAGGTAATGCGGTTTGATTTGGATGTCATCACTTTAGGGTTGCATCGGCTTTAGAGAGCTCTTAATAAATAATCAACTATTATGTTTAGACTATGTTTTATGTTGTTTATCGTATGTTGTGACTTGGATGCTATGTTTGGTTTATTTGCTATGAAATGGGTAACTATTATGATTATCGCAACATAATTTAGTGTTGTGAGCTTCTGGACAATCTTCGCGCCCCGATGTATTCCGCCGTCGGTTGGGGTGTGACACTTTAGGGCACCAAACACATGATCTAAGACCTAGGACCATAGATCAATCCTACTCTGATTAACCATGATGGACTAATAAGTTATAACCTAATTACATACCATAACATACGCATTATATCTAGTCACTTCATTATTCCTTTTACCCAAGACATGGAAGCTAAGATTCATGACCAAACATAAAGACATACTTCAATCAAGATAGACTATTGAACATGCATAATCACCATTTCCTATCTAGGCTCGCTAGAGTTCCTAAACACATATTGAAATCGCTAGATAACAACAAAGAAATAACATCAATTCAATAAGCATAATATGTCTATCCTACGAACCAAATCAAAAACTACTAGGAAAGGTTCAAACACATCATTCAACAACACGTTTTTAATATGCAAGAGGACTCATAAATATTATACTCAAATCATTATGTAAATCATTGTCAATGTCAAATCATAGGTAATACACTAAATAGATCACATTGTCTTATACGATATCAAGAGAGATAGCCTTTCATGACTAAACTAATGAAAACAACAATAGTAATTGAAAACATCATTATAAACGCAAACCAAAGTCGATCTATGGCCAAATCTTCAAACACTTTGATTGCACGAATGATTGGACACCTCCTTGATCTTCTAAGGCTTGGAATCTCGAACTGAATCTTCTGGAATCTCTATGTAACCGTGAGTAATAGGTCTGAACTCTCAAACCTTTCAAAACATCGAAACGATTGGGTATTTATAGTTTTCATTTAGGTTACGGAAACAGGGCATAACATATCGTGACGGGGTAACGGGCCTTGAGCGCCGCCATAAATTAACGAATTAGAGTTTCTGGAAATGCTCCTGTAACGGCCCGTGATGCTTGTAATGGGTCATGACATCCGAATCTTGAGCATTTTCTCTTCAAATCTTTTAAAATCTTCAAATATCACTTTGGCCCCTCTATTTACCTGTTTATGACATTTCATACCAAACAAAGGGTAAAATAGACCAAAGTAATACATAAACAATTAACATTCGTGGGTGTTTAACTACTAAAAAGATGTGTATTTTAAAGCACATCATGGGGTTTAACCCCCATCACACTTCTACTAAATACACACAAAATCAGTCATGCAAGGTGAAATTATGCTTCATCTAGACTCACTAACACATAATAATTCAGGTTACAACACCAATTTAACCTCTAGATGAAACCCTTAAAACCACCCTACTTCAAAGCCCTTTACTTGACAAGAAATTCTAAAATCTATGGTAAAAATCGTGATGTAGAAGGCCTCCTAAGCCTGAATTTGACTTCCTTTACCAAAACCTCCAACCAATAAGCTTCAATTTAGGATTTACCTTCAAGAACTTGGTCTTTATTTTCCCTCCCTCTCTCTATCGCGATTTTGACGTCTGGGGAATTCCCAGACCAATTTTTCCTCTTTTCTTTTTAATAAACATTTACCCTTAACCCCCTCTAATTATAGAATTAATAGTTCCAGCCATAACTCTATCCCTCATATTTTCTTTTATTTACTATTGGTCACCAACCTCCCATATAAGCAACTAATATAATACCCGCTAATTAATCCCTGAAAATTTCTAAACCCGCTAATTCTACCAAAACCCGAAAACATAGATAAAATAATATACTCAATTATTACGAAACTCGGGATGTTACAAATCCACCCCCTTAAAGGGAGTTTCTTCCCCGAAACTTGAAGAACATACCGAAATAAGTAGGGGTCTTATCTGCGCATTTCCTCCTCGGACTCTCATGTGGTGTCTGATCCCTTCCTATGCTCCATTTCACCTTCACTTGATCAATTTTCCTTATTCCTGAGCCGCTTAGTTTTGCGGTCAAGAATTGCAATCGGCCTTTCTACATAATTCAGCTTATCATCAATCACGATATCATACAAAGGCACATAGGCGGTCTCGTTAGCTAAACATTTCCTCAGATTAGACATGTGGAATGTGTCATGGATCCCACTCAAATCTTCGGGTAGTTCAAATTGGTATACCGCTTGACCCACTCTAGCAATGATTTTAAAAGGTCCAATGAACCTTGGGCTTAACTTACCCCTCTTTCGAAACCTGATCACCCCCTTCCACAGGGATACTTTCAACAACACGTGATCCCCCTCTTGAAACTCAACATCTCTCCGCCTCCTATCTGCATACGATTTCTGTCAATCCTGGGCTGTCACACCCCCAATTTCCACTAACGGAGTTTTACCGTGTGGGGTGTGATCCAGACGAGGACCCGAGTCATTAGTTACATCAAACATAAGTTGAAGGTTCAAAATGTAAATATATCTCCAACCGGGAAATATAAATACCAGAGTTAAAGTTTAGCGGAAGCTCATAAAAGTTATATTGCGCAAAACAAGCACCCGATAAGTAAATAATAATTCAAGTTGAAAAGGTTTTAAAAGCAAATTCCCAAAAATAGAGATTTTAACCAACATACGTGCCTAAAAATCCGATACTCCTAGCGTCCTGCAAAGCATGCACAACAAGCATGTGTCAACTAATGTTGGTGAGTTCACATAAGCACATAAGTATAACTAGTATAAATATGCAGTACGAATACAACAGTCCTTATTCGTATGTACGTATGTATATTTCAAGTACAATCCATATTGTAGGTAGCGAGCCTAAGTTCTTGTCACTAAAGCGTTCGCAACCGAAGCTGACCAATTAGTTGTAGGAATAATCCTTACGTGTTTTGCCTTCCTCGTGTCTACTCGATCACGGTAAGTTTAGGCTGACATTGTCCTCAGTCCGACCACCAGTCAGGTGGTGCATCTCGTGCCCGCTGAGTGGGGTTTGTCAGACCCTAGTAGTACTACCCAATATCCCCTCGCTATATGCTATTAACGGTTCGATAAAGTAAGGACTTGAAAGATAAAGTATTTTACGTGAACATGTGATATATATTGGATTTCTTCTTTAATCATACATAATAGTTGTCGTGTTATCACACTAACTCGGGCGTAACGTGTTTGCGTGTGTTATCGTCCAAACCCGGACGTAACGTAAAATGTTGTGTAACTCACCTTAGGGTGTGCTGCTACAATTTAGTAAGACTTCAAGCCTTGCGTAACTACCGAGAACCTATCGATTTTATATACATAAGTGTGTGTCCGCACATGAGTAACATAGCTTAGATGAGGATACTAAATCAAATAATTCCAAATATGACGTAGGTGACAATTTCAATACATGACGAAAATCGTTTGTTCGATAGCAGTCAAAAGAATGACATTTAATCAAGGATACAAATATTTACGAAAATTAATGTGCGTATGTTATTCTAAATAATAAATGTAGAGATGATCGAGTAAACAAATATGTTCATAAATATAAATATCGGGGTGTAGTCAAAAGTGTGAAAAATATAACATCCAATATATATACTTATATGTCGTGTCAAAATTTCAAGAGTTTAAAGAAAATCTTTAAAATGTACGCATGTGTATAGGTACATGACAATAAAAACAAATATATATGTATATATATATATATATTTAAGTTTAAAACTAGTTTATATTAATAATAAGAATCTATTCAATTTTTATCCATTTAAATCTTAACATTTTTCATTGGATAATAATTCCACGAACACTCTAACGGGGTCTACGGGATATTTACGGATCAAGATTTTATAGAGGACAAATCTTCTGGTGCACACCTATCAGGACGTATGTGTTTATTCCGAAAGAAGTGCATTATCGTGTACTCAGGTTGCTTAGTCTCGCGGCCTTGTTGGTTGGAGGATGATGAATGATCATTGGCAACTTTCTTTCCCTTACCCCTCGTGTTGTCGTGTGGTGCCATACTGCCAGAACCCAGAGAGACACAAACAAAGGAAAAACAACCTAATGTGAGTAATTGATTTTCAAAAACAGTTACAGTTTAGAATTTTTTAAAGTTTAGTTCTCTAAAACCAAGGGCTCTGATACCATCTGTAACAGCCCAGACCCGTCGCAACCAAGATATTGTCCGCTTTGGCAGCCTGCATGCCCTCAGGCATCTGCCCCTCACGGATTTAAAATGCGTCTTGGTGGGAGAGGTATCCACACCCATATAAAGGAGTGTTAGTTAACCTCCCCACCAATGTGGGATGTTATAATCATCTCCCTTAGGGGATCAGTGTCCTCGCTGGCACATTGGCCGACGACCGGCTCTAATACCAATCTGTCACACCCCCAATTTCCACTAACAGAGTTTTACCGTGTGGGGTGTGATCCAAACCAGAACCCGAGTCATAAGTTACATCAAACATAAATTCAAGGTTCAAAATGTAAGTATATCTCCAACCGGGAAATATCAAAACCAGAGTTAAAGTTTAGCGGAAGCTCATAAAAGTTATGTTACGCATAACAAGCGCCCGATAAGTAAATAATAGTTCCAGTTGAAAAGGTTTTAAAAGAAAGTTCCAAAAACTATAGAGATTTTAACTAACGTACGTGCCCAAAAATTTGATACTCCTAGCGTCCTGCAAAGCATGCATAACAAGCATGTGTCAACTAATGTTGGTGAGCTCACATAAGCATATAAGTATAACTAGTATAAATATGCAGTACGAATACAACAGTCCTTATTCGTATGTAAGTATGTATATTACAAGTACAATCCATATCGTAGGTAGCGAGCCTAAGTTCATGTCACAAAAACGTTCGCAACCGAAGCTAACCAATTAGTTGTAGGAATAATCCTTACATGTTTTGCCTTCCCCGTGTCTACTTGATCACGGTAACTTTAGGCTGACATTTTCCTCAGTCCGACCGCCAGTCGGGTGGTGCATCTCGTGCCCGCTGAGTGGTGTTTGTCAGACCCAGTAGTACTACCCAATATCCCCTTGCTATATGCTATTAATCGTTCGATAAAGTAAGGACTTGAAAGATAAAGCATTTTATGTGAACATGTTATATATATTAGATTTCTACTTTAATCATACATAATAGTTGTCGTGTTATCACCCTAACCCGGGTGTAACGTGTTTGCGTGTGTTATCGTCCAAACCTGGACGTAACGTAAAATGTTGTGTAACTCACCTTAGGGCACGCTGCTACAATTTAGTTAGACTTCAAGCCTTGCGTAACTACCGAACACCTATCGATTTTACATACGTAAGTGTGTGTCCGCACATGAGTAACATAGCCTAGACAACAATACTAAATCAAGTAATTCCATATATGACGTAGGTGACAATTTCAATACGTGACGAAAATCGTTTGTTCGATAGCAGTCAAAAGAATTACATTAAATCAAGGACACAAAGATTTACGAAAATCAATGTGCGTATTTATTCCAAATAATCAATGTAGAGATGATCGAGTAAACATATATGTTCATAAATATAAATATCGGGGTGTAGTCAAAAGTGTGATAAATATAACATCCAATATATATACTTATATGTCGTGTCAAAATTTCAAGAGTTTAAAGAAAATCTTTAACATGTACGCATGTGTATAGGTACATGACAATAAAAACAAATATATATATGTATATAAATATATATATATTTAAGTTTAAAACTAGTTTATATAAATAATAATGAAGCTATTCAATTTTTATCCATTTAAATCATATTGTTTTTCATAGGATATTAATTCTACGAACACTCTAACGGGGTCTACGGGAAATTTACGAATCAAGATTTTATAGAGGACAAATGGCGGTTGGGTTTTAAACCAAGAAATATTTGGAATGCTTAAAAAGAATAAAATAGCAAAAAATGGTGGTTACGGGTCTCGAACCCAGGACCTCAAGTTTAGAGTGCAATGCCCTAACCATTGGGACAAGGTTTCGTTTTAGTTAAATCAACGATCAGCAACGTTTTATCTTAACAGTGTGTGGATAAAATGGTTTACAGAAAATAAGAAAAAAAGAAAATGGTGTGGCCGAGATTCAAACAGGGAACATCCCGCGTATTATTCCCACGTTCCAGCCAACTGCGCTAGGCCCTCAACTTGTTTTAACCCAACGAATTAGATATTTAACATATTAAAGCGGGGTGTCATCTTCATCATAGCAAACCCTAATATGCCCGTCAGCCATTAATGTTAGAAAAAAATATATTTTGGAAAGCTTCGTATGATCGAACTAGATGAGGAACGTATGTATAAAGTGTATATGATTAATTGAATACAAAGAAAGAATTCAAGCCTAAATATAGGCAAGAAATACGGTACAAATGAGAAAACGAAACTAGAGAGACTACCAAGAGTAAATACAATAATAAATTACATAAATTAGTTGTAGTTAATATGTAACACCTTTGGTAAAACCCTCGAGCTCGGAATATAAAAATCTCAAGAAAAAAAAATAAAAAATAAAAATAAAAAAAATAATTTTTTTTCTGGAAGGCATGAGGACCGCATGCCCTCTCTGGTTCAACCCCTCGCGGTCCTCATGACCCGTCAGGTTTCCGGGTCAGAATCCGCGTACTTTTTGACCCATGAGGACCTCATAGGTGTATGCTTGGAAACTGCATGCGGTCCTCATCGACGCCCAGATCTATAAAAACGAGTTTTTGCTGATTTCTGCTCATTTTCTCCTCTCCAACTCGAGTTCTCTCTCATTTTCTCCGCCCTACTTCACCTGAGACATCAAATTCCGGCCAAGGGAAGTCCGGTGGTCGGAGTTCACGCCCTCGGGAGCTCTAAGAGTGTTCGGGTAAGCCTCTATTCACCTCTTATCCTTATTTCGAGTTTGGTTTTGTTATGATCAACCACTAATCATTTGTTGGTAATGTCCCATGAGTAGTTGCATGTATGATCAGGAGCAATCTATGGCTTGAGGAACCGATTTCTTCACATTTCGTGGTGAGTTTTGTGTTCGGTTGGGTTTTTATCAAGTTTTGTTAGGATCCGTCACTCATTCTATGTTTTGATGATGCATGCAATGGGTTTTCTATCCTCTGGAGTGAATTTCGAGTTTGAGGAAGTGAAAGACCCGTTTTTGAGGCTTGGTACAAGTTTTGGTGCTTAAGGTACAAGCTACTTATGCATGCATGTGTGTTTTTCGGGTTTGTTTTTGCTTCTGGGAAAGTTGGCCTATGAAACCCACCATCTCAGTGTCCATATTGGCACCTACAAGGAGATTGGTAGATGGGTGGAGGCGGTGCTTGTTTGTTTTGTGTTTTGTCACCCGAAAAACGAGTTTTTGGTTATGTTGAGGTAGTGGAATTGTTGTCAGTAATTTTCAGTGGGTTCAAGACCCCAAAAGTTTGTTGAAATCAGTTTCTAAGTATGATGGATTTAGTGATTGTGGTTGTGGTGGTTAAAAACGACATTACGGGTGATATCGGGTTAAACCGGGACTCATAACTTTGGTTTGGTTCGACCTCGGTGCCTAAAAATTGAGTATTTTGCTACTGGGAACAATTGGAACAAAACCCCGTTGTCGAAACGAGCTAAAAACGCAAAATGGGAAAAAAATCGCTAAAAGACAAAATAGTCGATGAGGACCTCATAGATTTCGTTTGTTGATTCGCATGAGGCCCTCATCGCCTGGAAAGTCAAACTGGTCTGTTGACCACCAATGAGGACCTCATAGGGTGTTTTTCAGTTTCGCATGAGATCCTCATGTGTCCCTGGACAGTTTTAATGTGTTGTTTTGTTGGATGATTTTTGGAACTACCGAGCTACCCGGTTATAGTTGTTTACAAGTAGGGTCTGTAAAATTACCAGTAGGGGATATTTTACTACTCGGTTGGGCCCGATGATCTCGTACGGGTGTTTTGGCCGTTCAGTGAATCCCTCGGGAATATTATTGACTTCCCCGTTTGTTATCGTTGCGGTTATCAAAGTGTCGTGTGCGCACTTCTGGTTTGGATAGGTTCTGATATATTATTATATATATGTATTTTAGACTCGCATCTGTGATACACTTGTTGGACCTTGGATTCCTCGTGCCCGGTGACGTTATAGTTTTCCGCCCATTGTAATCTGTGAGTTGATAGCTTTCCCCCTACTTTTATTTAACTGTTTTGGGGTGTACATGAACCATGTCGTGTTGTTGTTACTTGTTACCGTGCTTAGGTATTTATTACCGTGTTATAAATTTACTGCATGTTACGTGATGTTCATGACAGATTAGTATGGTTAATTTAGGTCCGTGTGGGGCCACAAAGACATATATTGCACCAATACAGCTGTAGAGGTAGATCAAGGTGTCTCATACCCGTTCTTGTTGATCCATTAGGGGTTGGGTGATGTCGTATATGCCTAGTCATGGGGAGCGGTGACGGCTACTGGTCCGTTTACCCCTCTCGCGTGCTGGTTTAACCATAGGAATTTATAGCAGGCACAGTGTTTTTGGAAACAAGTTTTGGTTGTAAAAATGAGTCAAATGCGCTACGACTCACCAACAACTTTTCGTTGTTGACGTCTTTTTGGTTCATGTGCAGGTAAGTAAAGCTATGGTGGAAGTCACGTTGTGGTTTTGGGACGAGATGGTGTTTTGGGTTTTGGGGATTATCTTGTTATTATGTCGTTTTTGTTACTGTCATGACTATCTTATGTTGTTTGTTTGTGCCCTCACCGTACTTGTAGCCTTAGGGTGTCCCTGGGCTTAGTTTATTTTTTTAAGCTTGTATGTAAGATTTAACATAATCTATGTTATAGCCGACATGGCTCTAGTTATGTTTGTTGGACGGGTCGTCCGTTGTTATGAGCCTTTGTTTACTCTTGTATCTATTTGTTTGCTTCCGCAAGTTCTGATACGGGCGGCCGGTCCCACTCTCCTCTCCCCCGCGTCTGGCAGGGCGCGGTGGGGCGGGGTGTGAGAGGTTGGTTTTAGAGCCCAAGGTTCCAGCATATTAGATGACTCTTAGAGCCACTAAGCTTGAACCTATAAGAGTTCTTAGGCTAAGCACGGTGCTAAGTCTAAGACTTAGGTGGACGTTTGTTTGCTAGGGAGTACTTAAGGTTTAGTGTAAGGTTGGTAGTGATTTCAGCCTTGCCAACTGCCATCCCTACCCACAGGTGCACTAAGACAAGATTTCCACCAAGGAAGATAGAGTAGCCATAGGTGGAGCGACGAGTCTCTAGACATCGAGCCCAGTCAGCATCAGAAAAGCCAATGATAGATGTTTTGGAAGATCTGGTGAAGTGCAGACCATAATGGAGAGTCCCTTTAACATATCTGAGGATGCGTTTTACTTATTGGTAATGATCAATAGTGGGAGACTCGAGGTATTGACTGACTTGATTAACTGCAAAGGAGAGGTCAGGTCTCGTAATGGTTAAGTATTACAGGGCGCCAACAATTGAGTGGTAGTGCGTAGGATCATGAAACTTCTCCCCCTCAAAGACTAAACAAGTGTTGCTGGCCAGAGGTGTGTGAGCGGGTTTAGCATCTAGCATGTTAGCACGAGAGAGGATTTCCTTTGCATAGTTAGCTTGATTTAAAAATAGACCTTTGGCATCATGACTTGCTTCAAGACCAAGAAAGTAGTTTACATCTCCCAAGTCTTTTATCACAAACTCATTGTGGAGAGAGGAGATGAATGTGTTCATCAATTTCTCTTCATTCCCTGTTAAAATCAAGTCATCAACATAGACAAGGAGATACATTAGGCATGAATCACGTTTAAATATAAAAAGTGATGGGTCCGCCTGACTGCAAGAGAAGCCATAGAACTTTAAGAAAATACTTAGGCGGTGGAACCATGCACAGGAAGCCTGTTTCAGACCTTATAAAGCTTTATTCAGTTTGCAGACATGATTGGGGTATTTGTCATCAGGAAATCATGGGGGTTGTTCCATGTAGATGGTTTCATCCAGTCGACAATGGAGGAAGGCATTTTTGACATCGAGTTGGTGCATTCGCCAAGAGTTGATGACCGCAAGAGTGAGAACAATGCGAATGGTTGAAGCTTTAACCACCGGGATGAACGTATGCGAGAAGTCAAGACCAGGGACTTGACTGTATCCTTGAGCCACAAGCCGAGCCTTGCATCTTTCAATAGAGCCGTGGACCGGTATTTAGTCCTGAAGCCACTTAGAACCAACAACATTTCAGTTAGCGAGACGAGGGACAAGGGACCACGTTTTGGTTTTGTGAAGGGAAAGCAATTCGGTAATCATAGCCTTCTTTCATTCCTCTCGTTTGAGGGCGGAAGCATGGGTTTTGGGGTCATTGGAAGAGAGTAAAGCATGATGGAGAGGAGTGGAATGAGCAAGATTAGATTTGTGCTTGGGTTTGAATATACCGCTTTTGGCACGGGTTTGCATGGGATGTGAATTTAGAGGTGGAGGGGGTGGTGGCGGGGTTGGGATCGGTGAGGTAAAGGAGGGTTGGTCATCAGACCCAGATGACGATGATGAGGAGGTGGACGAAGGAGAGTCAGAAGGGGTGGTTGGGGGGATAGGTGGATTGCAGGGTTTGGGTCAGAATTGGTGGAATTGTGAAGCGAGTCACTTAGGGGGCAAGGAGGAGTTTGAGGGTTATCGGGCTGAGTTGGTGCAGTGGGCTCATTGGGCTTGGGGTGAGAAGAAGATGGGTTATCAGTGAATGGGGTGACCGAGTTTGGTGTTGGCGGGGAGTGATGTTGTTGTGTATTCGATGGAACAGTGGGATTGGGTAGATCCAAAAAACTTGAAATAGGTAGATTAAATGATGAGGAATCAGAGTTGAGTGAGGCATTTGGGAAAAGTTTTTCATCAAACCTAACATGACGTGTAATGAAGGTTTTGGATGTGGTTGGATCGTAGCATTATTAACCTTTGTGCTTGGAACTATACCCCATAAAGATGCAAGGTAGGCTTCGAGGGGATAGCTTATGATCAGAGTGAGGGCGGAGGAGCGGGTATACACGACACCCAAAGGGTTTAAAGGTATTGTAATCCGGTTTGGTTGTAAAAAGGATTTCAAATGGAGATAGACCATTTAACACCCGACTTGGAAGTCGGTTGATCACAAACACGGCCGTGGAAAAAAGCTTCAATCCATAAATTTGGGTTGAGTTTTGAGTGAAATAACATGACTAGACCGGTTTCCACGATTTGACGGTGTTTACGTTCAACCCGCCCGTTTTGTTGCGGAGTGTATGGGCATGAAATACGATGGAACGTGCCATTTGTTTCAAAGAGTTGTTGAACTTTCCTGTTTGTGAACTCAGTCCCACCATTGCTTTGGAAGACTTTAAGTTTTGTTAAAAATGTGTTTGAACAAAGTTAAGAAATAATTGAAGAGCAACATAAAATTCACTCTTGGCTTTTAGAGGATAAATTCAACAAAAACGAGATGCATCATCCATAAATGCAACATAGTATCGAAAGCCGTTCAAGCTAGTTATAGGTGATGGATCCCATAAGTCATAATGGACTAGATCAAGCGGGTTTGATGCTCTTTTTTAATTTTTATTAAAGGGGAGCTTGTGGGCCTTTGCCATTTGACATGGGTCACACAGACCCGGTTTTGGCAAAATTGAAGACAAAGAGATAACACCATGTTTTTCTAATAACTTAATACATTCAAATGTAACGTGGCCAAGCTGAGCATGCCATTCTTCAAATGATGCCTTGGGACATGAAACTGATGCCACAAAAGCTTTATTAGGATTTTGCAAAACGTAAAGGCCATCCTCACACCGGCCTTGTGCTAGAACTTCTTTGGTCAACCGGTCCCGAATATGAAATAGAGGGTAAGAAAACAACACATCAACATTATTGGATTTAGTTAACATGCTAACCGAGAGTAGATTTTTGGTGATGTTGGGCACAACAAGCACATCATTAAGGTGAAGTTTATTGGATAGGGTGAGATTACCCTTATGCTTCACCGGTAACGATGCACCATTACCAAATGTAACCGAGTTATTGCCCGCTTTTAATTTCAAGTTCATCATATTATTTTTCATACCGGTCATATGATCCAATGCACCGGAGTCAACGTACCAGTCGACATCAGTGGAATTGAAGCCACATTTGGCAGAAAAGGCTTTGGCCAAGGTTTCTTCATCAACAACAAAAACGTTGGCTGAACTGGTAGCTCCATCAGATTTTTCCGCCGGTTTCGAGTTCATGGCTCTTAGAAGCTTTCGGCAAACATTGGCTTTGTGGCCATGAATGCCACACCATTGACATGGGTCGGCATTACGACTCCCTTTATTTTTGAAGTTTCCTTGCTGTCATTGGCCCCTGTTGTTGTTACCGGTGTTGGTCGAACCTGAAGACGTGGTCGACGGTGGTAGAGATGGGGTAGTCTGGGCAGGGATGTCAACAGCAGGAGGGGAGATCTGATTGGAAACAGATCGGGATAGGAGTTCAAAGCTCTGAGCTTTCGCCATTATTCCGCAGGGGAGGCGTTCGGGGAAAGAGCTCTAGCAGTGAGAGAGAAGGGTAGGAAGTCAGGCTCGAGACCGGTGACGAAAATATGATTTTGTTCATCCTTCTTGACTGGGTGACCGATGGCAGATAGTTGGTCGCATACCAGTTTGAACTCGTGTCCGTAATCAGCAACAGAGCGAGTACCACGGACCACGGTGCGGAGAGAATCACACAGCTATTGAACCTTTTCAACAAAAGTATTGTTGTAGGCAGCATCAAGGGCCATCCAGATCTCTCTGGCGGTGGCGAGGCCGACTATGATGGCGGTGGATTCTTCAGTCAGGGACGAATGCAAGATGATAACAGTGTGCTGGTCATCCTCGTTCCAGGAGATAAAAAGCGGGGTTGGGGGTGGGCTTTCCATCGACAGTGATGACGGGAGACGGGGCGACGCCGGTGCCATCGACGTGAGGAAGCAATTTCTGGAAAGTGAGGATTGGAAGCATCTGATTACGCCATAATAGGTAGTTATCAGGTTTTAGTTTGAGTTGGAGAGAGTGATAGAAGGCATGGGGATAAGTGGTGGAGGAGGAGGCCATGAGAAGAGGAGGAGAGGCAGCGAACAGAGAGGGAAGATAGGGTTGGGAGGGAGGGAGAGGAAGAAGTCTCTTATACCATATAAAGTGTATATGATTAATTGAATACAAAGAAAGAATACAAGCCTAAATATAGGCAAGAAATACGGTACAAATGAGAAAAGGAAATTAGAGAGACTACCAAGAGTAAATATAATAATAAATTACATAAATTAGTTGTAGTTAATAGTATGTCACAAAACAATCACAAGGGGTCTTAGGATTACCTCGGATGCGAAACGATCACCGAAAACGCGTGTCGGTGATGAACACGATTGAATACGAAACCGTCACCGAAAATAAACTCGATGCTTCAGTCACTGCTGTGACCGTGGCTGGCTTGTGATAGGAATCCGATGGTGATGTAGGTCCGGCAGCGTGAATGCAGCGAAAACCGATAGTGACCGGATTTCTTCTTGCTGTTCACCAGAGAGCAAAGAGTGCTGTGATATCGCGATGGTGTTTGGGTGTTGGATTGCATACGAAATTTGATTGAGGAGGAATGAGTTGATGGGTCTTGTTCATGGGTTCACTGTTTGAAGTTCGTAACCGATAATTTCATTAATCGAAGTTGAAGGCGGTGGTGTAAATGGACGGCCAGGGTCGACGGTTTCATCAAGGACACATATTATGTTTTGCATAAAAGCAGAAATAGTCCCTCTAGAGTTTATAAAATAGGAATAGAGATTTTAGTAATTTCAAGTGCAGTCCCTCCAAGTTTAAATGCATACAAACAAGTTTCAGCAATTACAGAATAGACCCCTCAAGGTTACAAAATATTAACGAATTCACTAACGGAGTTGACAGAGGCAACTTGACGATGATTATTCGAGTGTACATCGAAACGTATTTAACGAACGAAGTTTTATAAAAATATAACTTATATATATTTCGCATAAAATCATAGTTATAACCCCAATAACTACCTGTTTTAAATTCCTATAAAATTATAGAAACATTTCGTATGATTACGTGACACACCGTCACATAAAATCATAAAATGACATGTGTATGTATACACATATATATATATATCATGCAAAAGTAATAAATATAGTTGTCACATAAAATGACAAAACGTTTTCATAAAATCATAAGATACGATTTACATAAAATCATAAAATATAATCATTCAAGTAAGTTAACCGACGTCTAGACTCATGTGCAATGTGCGTGTAACTATTCTAGTTAGCTGAGGTAACGAACGTTATCGAAATATAACACAAGTTATTAACGGGGTTAACCTGGGAATTTTTCCGGTTGTCACATGGGCGGATTTTAAACGCGCCCTAGCGATGTCAATCTTTTCAATAGTAGCCTTGACGACATCCTTATGTGTCACACCCC
>JBCNJP010000010.1:73602412-73617530 GCA_039602395.1 Deinandra increscens subsp. villosa | reverse complement strand
CAGGGTGTTCATTTAAGAGTTAGTATAAAAAAAATAAATAAAAAAAAACAAAAAAAAAATTAAATTTGCGAAATTCACCAGTACCCATCATAGCTTACGCCAGGGGCATAGCTTATGGTGGGCTGAGCCTACCCGACGCTGGCGAGATGCTGTACCACGGTGACCCCAGCTCCACCGTAGCTTACGCTGCCAGCGTAGCTTACGGTGGATGCTGGGGATGTCGACGGGCAACAAAGTGCAGAAAAGGCTGCCAGTTTTTTTTGTTTTTATCTTTTTATTATGTGTTTTCTGTAAAAAAAATAAAAAAAAATAAAGAAATAAAAGCAGTCATCGACATCATTCCCCACCATCATTCATCTTTCATCTCCATCCTCCTTCTTTCTTCACCCTCTCAAGAACCCTAAATCTCCATGTTCACCATCTCCTCAAATCTTAACCAAATTAAGTGATTCTTGGGTCTAACCTGAGTGGATTTTCAAGAGGATTCATAACTTCCACTTAGTTTTCCTCTATTTTTTCTGTTTGGTTCAAGTTTCTGGGATTTTTAAGTCCGAAAATTTAAAAAAAATTTGGGGGTTTTTGAGCATTCTTCCATTGTTGTGCTAAGGGCTTCATCTTTTACCATTCAAGACTTCAAAGGTATGATTTTTCCTCTATTATTTGTGTTATGCATTGTTAAATAGGTATATGCTCAATTTTCTTGTGATTTCTAGTTACCCACTTGCTTGTGATTTATAAACATGATGTTCTATTGTTATTAGTATGCTACATTGTTGTTATGGTTGTGAATTTTAGAGTATGAAATGATAAAAATGCAAAATTTTTGTTAGTAAGGTTACAAAATTGAGCTTGCTTTTAGCTCATGACTTTACTAGTGGTTTGAATGCTAATTGTTAAAAACTCACAACAATAGTTGCAAGAAAGTGTGGGGATTAGATAATGTTTGATTTTGAGTATTAATGGGTTTAGTTGTTGACTTTGTTCTTGTGTGTAGAAGAACAAAATATTCAAAAAAGAGGAAAGGAACCAGTTGAATCCTCAAGTAACCCGGAGCCCGAAGCTTAACGACAAAGAAGGTAACGACAAGAAGAAGAGGTGGCCACAGAAGAAAGAAGGTATGTGAAACATCATTGGAAGCAGGCGTCCTATCAGGACAGCTTGAGCAATTCCAGGCTGAGTCTTTCAGGGAGAAGATGGTTTCATTACAAAATAAAAAAGAAGGATATTTATGTGAAAAAGAAGTACTTGAAAAGCAGTTTAAACCTTTTGGAATCATCAAAAAGTTCAAGGCTTTGGGCTGGGAGGCAGCTTTGAAGTGTTACGATGGAGGTAGCAAGCAACTGTATATGGGAGAAATAGAAGAATGGGTTGCTAGGCTTTAATTACATGTGGGGAGCAGCCCAGCAAAAACAAAATTGGTTGGTAGAGTGAATGATGTGGAAGTGACGATGTCTTTTGAAACATTGAACAAGATTTCCAAGTTTCACTATAAGGGCACCGGGAAATATCAATTCCCTCACTTGGACAATTTGTACCATGATCCGGAAAAGCATCCTGCGTGGTCAATGATGGTCAACGATTTGTTTATAGCTAATAGAGATCCGGATAAGCTTTTAAGAGACCAGCTAAAACTGAAGCCTCGGTTGTTGCACCTGATTATGCATCATAACATCATCCCTCGCCGAGGAGACAAATGCGAGGTGCGGTTCCCAGAAGTGCCAATTTTGTATGCACTAATGCATGGGAAACCACGGGTATCTTTCAGGTACATGGTTATCTATAACATTTGGCTGAGTAGGGATAGCCACGAAAGAAAGATTGTGCCTCATTGTCGTTTGATCACCGCGTTATTGAAGCGGACAGGAGTGAATAGCAAGGAAAACAGATTTGAATTGCTTGGGGTCAAGCAATGGGTAAGTGTGGGGATGTGACAGAGACACAATAAGTTAGTCACTAAAAGTAATAAACATGGTAAATTAGTGTGTTTGCATGTGTAATTGGTAAAATATTGGTGACTACTTTGATTTTTATGTTTGTAGGTGAAAATGAACTTAAAAGAGTCAAAGCAGGTACACAAAGAAGTACGAATTAGAAATGAGGAAAACATAAGCTATTGGAAATGAAGAATTAATAAGATTACATGATAGAGGATGAATTATGAGAAAGTGGGCGAAAACGGCGATGAAAACGGAGTTGAAACGAGAAAGTTATGAGCAAAACAAGATTTCAGCCTTCTCACCATGGGTCAGCATTGGGCCAGCGTAAGCCAGCGTAAGCTAGCGTAGGGCCACCGTAAGCAACGATGGCAGCGTAGCTTACGGTGGAGGTCGGTTTCCAGCTCTGTAAATGTTCGATTAAAGGATTCCTTTGGGGGCTTTTTCAGTTACAACTCGTTCTTAACAACTGGGAGACGAACCAGAGACCATCTCAGGCGATTTTGGAGCAGGAGAAGAGTGGAGAAATACAATTTTAACATCGGGACCGCCAGAGAATCATCAATGACAATCATCATCATCACAGTTTCAATCAATTTCATCATGATCAGCTAGTCGTTTGTGTTCTTCTCGAATGTAAGGTTTCAATGTAAACAACAATATTGATGTATTTTGACTCTAGAATAGTGATCTAAGCATTCGATGCTTTTCACTACAATGTTTTTGTGATTATTCGTAACTTTTGGTATTGTGCTTAATCGAATTTGCAAACCATACGTTCTTGATGTCATTGGCAATTGAGATTTAGTGGATAGGGGTTTGTTTGATATCTATACTGATTGATCATCGGGTGACAACCTTGCGTTAGTAACCCAAGTGCTTTGTCCCCTTTTATCACGATAATTACATTACATGAATCATGTCTATGTGATTATTTCTAGTTGTATTAGTATTATTTGTTTACATGGAATTCTGAAGTTCAAGAAGACCACCCTTGTTTATTATTAGGAAAACCACAACTCTATTTTGTCAATTAGTTGCTAGTTAATCAAAATTAAACTTAACAAACTCAAATATTTTATCAAATTTAAATAATTCAAGCTTTCCATTTAGTATAATTTAAGTTGCAAAAGTAGTACACATTCCACAATCTCCCTGTGTTCGACAGCCGCTTACCACTATCTAATTAGTGTATTTGGGATTATATTTGAGTGAGACTTCGACCTCACGTCAAATTTTGATGTGACGGAGACACCGTAAGTTAGTCACTAAAGGTAATAAACATGGTAAATTAGTGTGTTTGCATGTGTAATTGGTAAAATATTGGTGACTACTTTGATTTTTATGTTTGTAAGTGAAAAGGAGCTTAAAAGAGTCAAAGCATGTACGCAAAGAAGTACGAATTAGAAATTAGGAAAACATAAGCTATTGGAAATGAAGAATTAATAAGATTACATGATAGAGGATGAAATTACGAGAACGTGGGCGAAAACGGCGATGAAAATGGCGATGAAAACGGAGTTGAAACGAGAAAGTTATGAGCAAAACAAGATTTCAGCCTGCTCACCGTGGGTCAGCATTGGGCCAGCGTAAGCTAGCATAGGGCGACTGTAAGCTCCAGTGGCAGCGTAGCTTACGGTGGAGGTCGGTTTCCAGCTCCGTAAATGTTCGATTAAAGGATTCCTTTGGGGGCTTTTTCAGTTACAACTCGTTCTTAACAACTGGGAGACGAACCAGAGACCATCTTGGGCGATTTTGGAGCAGCAGAAGAGTGGAGAAATACAATTTTAACATCGGGATCGTCAAAGAATCATCATCATCACAGTTTCAATCAATTTTGTCATGATCGGCTAGTCGTTTGTGTTCTTCTCGAATGTAAGGTTTCAATGTAAACAACAATATTGATGTATTTTTACTCTAGAATAGTGATCTAAGCATTTGATGCTTTTCACTACAATGTTTTTGTAATTATTCGTAACTTTTGGTATTGTGCTTAATTGAATTTGCAAATTGGCCATACGTTCTTGATGCCATTGGCAATTGAGATTTAGTGGATAAAAAGTTGGTTGATATCTATACTGATTGATTAACGGGTGATAACCTTGCGTAAGTAACACGAGTGCTTTGTCCCCTTTTATCACGATAATTACATTACATGAATCATGTCTATGTGATTCTTTCTAGTTGTATTAGTATTGTTTGTTTACATGGAATTCTGAAGTTCGAGAAGATCACCCTTGTTTATTATTATGAAAACCACAACTCTATTTTGTCAATTAGTTTCTAGTTAATCAAAATTAAACTTAACAAACTCAGATCTTTTATCAAATTTAAATAATTCAAGCTTTCCATTTAGTATAATTCAAGTTGCAAAAGTAGTACACACTCCACAATCTCCCTGTGTTCGACACCCACTTACCACTATCTAATTAGTGTATTTGGGATTATATTTGAGTGAGACTTCGAACTCACGTCAAATTTTGATGTGACGGAGACATTGTAAGTTAGTCACTAAAAGTAATAAACATGGTAAATTAGTGTGTTTGCATGTGTAATTGGTAAAATATTGGTGACTACTTTGATTTTTATGTTTGTAAGTGAAAAGGAGCTTAAAAGAGTCAAAGCATATACGCAAAAAAGTACGAAGTAGAAATGAGGAAAACATAAGCTATTGGAAATGAAGGATTAATAAGATTACATGATAGAGGATGAAATTACGAGAACGTGGGCGAAAACGGCGATGAAAACGGCGATGAAAACGGAGTTGAAACGAGAATGTTATGAGCAAAAGAAGATTTCAGCCTGCTCACCGTGGGTCAGCATTGGGCCAGCGTAAGCTAGCATAGGGCCACCGTAAGCTACGATGGCAGCGTAGCTTACGGTGGAGGTCGGTTTCCAGCTCCGTAAATGTTCGATTAAAGGATTCCTTTGGGGGCCTTTTCTGTTACAACTCGTTCTTAACAACTGGGAGACGAACCAGAGACCATCTTGGGCGATTTTGGAGTAGCAGAAGAGTGGAAAAATACAATTTTAACATCAGGATCGTCAGAGAATCATCAATGACAATCATCATCATCACAGTTTCAATCAATTTCTTCATGATCGGCTAGTCGTTTGTGTTCTTCTCGAATGTATGGTTTCAATGTAAACAACAATATTGATGTATTTTGACTCTAGAATAGTGATCTAAGCATTCGAGGCTTTTCACTACAATGTTATTGTAATTATTCCTAACTTTTGGTATTGTGCTTAATCGAATTTTCAAACCATACGTTCTTGATGCCATTGGCAATTGAGATTTAGTGGATAAGAAGTTGGTTGATATCTATACTGATTGATCATCGGGTGACAACCTTGCGTAAGTAACCCGGGTGCTTTGTCCCCTTTTATCATGATAATTACATTACATGAATCATGTCTATGTGATTCTTTCTAGTTGTATCAGTATTGTTTGTTTACATGGAATTCTGAAGTTCGAGAAGATCACCCGTGTTTATTATTAGGAATACCACAACTCTATTTTGTCAATTAGTTGCTAGTTAATCAAAACTAAACTTAACAAACTCAAATCTTTTATCACATTTAAATAATTCAAGCTTTCCATTTAGTATAATTCAAGTTGCAAAAAGTAGTACACAATCCACAATCTCCCTGTGTTCGACACCCGCTTACCACTATCTAATTAGTGTATTTGGGATTATATTTGAGTGAGACTTCGACCTCACGTCAAATTTTGGCGTCATTTCCGGGGAGACGTGCGCAACATGTGTTCTTTGGTAGCTATTTTTGTTCGTTTGCCAGTTTTACACTGGGTTGTGTTAGTGTGTAGGTACCCACAGGTGCATGCGTACTAGGAAGTGACAATCATCATCACCATTACTTTTTGATCCTGAAGTCGAAAAGGCGTGCAGGAGGAACCGACTTCTACATCGGGAAAACAAAATTCTTGGATCACCGAGTACACAAAGCAAAGCTATGGAAGCACAACATGATTCCAAAAAGCAATCAGTGGGCACATCAGTTTCACCTTCTGATAAACAGATGCCACCAGTCACTCCTCCACCTACGTCAACCCCTCCTCCATTTACTGTACTCACATCTAGCACCACCACTTCAACAAGTTTTCCTGCATCAAACCCATCCAATTTCGCGTCCTATTCAGATACCTCATCGTTTGGCCAATTTTACCCATCTTATGGGCAATCCTCTCAACCAAGTCAACAGCCACCTATAATCCATACCACCTTAACCCAACCATCAAATTTTACTACTCCGGGTACCCACCAACAAGGTAAACCGAGATTTCAACAACATACACGTATACCGTTTGTGGAGGGACAATATCGAGGATATGGTGATGGGTATGAAGGAAGGTACGAAGCTTTTGAAGAGGAATATGAAGTAGAGGTCAATGTGAATCAAGGGGTCACTCAAGAAGACTTTGCATTTTAACAAAGACAACCGGTCGGTCAAGTTCAACAAAGGTCAATGTGAATCAAGGGGTCACTCAAGAGGGATTGAGTCACATTTTGGACCCATCATTACACATAATCCATCATCGGTGGTAGTTCCTCAAAATAAAGAGGGGATAACATTCGAGGTGAGGACTAATGCATTGCAAACTCTACCCAAGTACCATGGGTTGGCTACCGAGGAGCCTTACTTTCACCTTGAGGCATATGATTCTATATGCAACACTATTGGAGGGAAAGGTTTTTCGCCCGATGCAGTCAAGTTGGTACTTTTCCAGTTTTCTTTGGAGAATAAAGACAAAAGATGGTTTCAGACATTGCCATCCACATCTATCTATACATGGGCTAAAATGCAACAAAGGTTTTTGGATAAGTTCTACACCAACCAGAAAACAAGTGATGCTAGAAGAAACTTGAGAAACTACCAACAACAACAAGGTGAGCTTTTTCATGATGCTTTTGACAGATTCAACTTGATGTTGAAGAATTGCCATCACCATGGGATTGATTTGTGGGATCTATTAAACGCATTCCATGAGGGATTGACACCCGAGGATGCTCGTGACTTGATGTCCATCTCAAATGGCAGTTTTGATAAAACTATGAGCAAGATGATTGGGCATATTTAGAGCAAATGGCGGTGACATCAAAGAGAAAGGCACAATCTTCTAGGAGGACTAGACATGCCATTGGTAGATCACATGTTCAAGCCATATCCAACAAACCCATCCAAGCTCTTAATCAAGTTTATGATGTATGTGCAAGTTGCAATGAGTTAGGGCATTTAGGTAATCAATGTCAAGGTTTTCAAGAGCAATTTGAAGAAGTCAAGCAAGTTCAAGGTCAAGGAGGGGGTGGTAGGAACTATAATATGAACTCAAACATCTATCACCTGGGGTTAAGGAATCATCCAAATTTTCACCATGGTAATCCTGCCAATCAGGCCAATCCCAAATTACAAGGATCTAATTAGCAACCATATCAACCTCGATAGTCGAAAGTCGCGAAATAGAATGAATCGCTATTTAAATATGTTTAGTCGATTTATATCCAGTAAACGTAATCCGATTCAATAAATTTGATTGAATTATCTTTTGTCATATTCGGCCCAAACCCCTTTTAATTTTGTCATGGTTTCGTTATGGTTTGGCCCATTTGGCCCATGTTGTTTTGTTTTGGATTGGCCCATTTTGACTGGGTTCAAAGTTGTACTTATTAAAATAGAATAGTTTTATTTTAATTCGTAATTGCTCACATTCACCTGGACGAATGAGACGAGCTAGATACAAGGACCCATTTGAGATTATCCCTTTTAGGGATTTTCGAAAATGGCTAGAAGCCAAAACGAGACTGACGTTTCCAGATGACGCGCAGGAGCTTGTTGAAGCCAGTGGGAGCGACTAAATCGATCAGGGAGTTTTCTGTTCTCGTGGTTGATTTACTTCTATGTCCCTAGACCTTCCTCGATATTTTCATAGGCTCTGACGACATCGAAATCCCTGCATGGCCGGATATGTACATGTGTGTTTGCTTGTTTTTGGTTGCTTGTCTTAATTTGATTAACGCGCCAACTAAAATCCAAAATTAGTTTTACCAATATAAAACTAATTTTTCAATCGATTCAATAAAAGTCCTAATTTTATTACGACTTTATAAAAATTAATAACCAATTTAATTCGACATTAAATTCGGATTTTTCGATATAATAATCGAACATTGTTTAAAATTGGTTATCGTCTCGCGACGCATAGATCATTAATACTTAGGATATTTAAATGATTGTCCCGAGCGAGATAGGATTCACAAAATTCGTCATCACATTAATTATTAAAAGATGACCTAATAAATCCTATCTGGTAAGCTTGAAAACCGGTAGTCTATGCCATCCTAAGTCAAGTCTAACTTGGAACATATTAATCGATGCATCCGTGTTGGAGTATTTCAACACCGCACGTGGTGTTTAGGGTATCTTCCAAGGTGAGCGTATTGGAGTATTTCAACACCGTACGCACACACTGACCACTTAGGACAACTACTATTCTCTTTACACGCACCTTTGGTATTGGAGTATTTCAACACCGTACCTCTGGTCGGCCTGTATACAGAATGGGCATAGATGGGGCTAAACGTATTTCGTTGATCCGTTCGCGAAGGCCTCATAACGGGAGTTGTGACAGTTACTCACAAGTGACAATCGTTATCCGTTTGGTTACTTAGAAATTTTGAAAGCACTTTACGCTGTCTGGAGAAATTGTCTAACTAACTGAATTCCCAATTCCTATTCAAGATTAGCTTGCCATCCTTGAATACGAATCAAACATCGAAACACTAAAATTTTGCCTATTGTTTCAGATGGCTAACCGCGCAAACCAAGAGATTTTCCATCTCAAGTCTCTTCTTGAGAAGGAGAAACTTGATGGCGCCAACTTCCTTGACTGGGAAAGGAATCTGAAAATCGTCCTGAAAATGGCTAACATGGAAAACGTGTTAGAAGCTGAGGTTCCCGAGCAACCTGAAGCTGACACTGCTCCGGCGCGAAACGCCCATAACACATTGCGACAAAATGCTAAAAATGTCGCATGTCTTATGCTAGCCACCATGACCTCTGATATTCAGAAGAACATGGTTGACAGGACGGCTTTTCAGATGATCGGTGATCTGAGGGGCATGTTCGAAACTCAGGCCCGGCAGGAGCGCTATGACACCGTTGTGACACTTATTAACTGTCGCATGGCCGAAGGTGCTCCCGTCAGCCCTCATGTCCTAAAGATGAAGGAGTTACATCGACCGCCTAGCGAAGCTGAATTGCGTCATCCCCGCCGAAATGGCGACTGACCTGATTCTTCACTCACTGTCCAGTGCCTTCACCCCTTTCCGGGTAAACTTTAACATGCATAGCATGGTAAAGACAGTGACTGAGCTTCACGACATGCTTAAGACTGCTGAAGTTAACTTTGTTAACGGCAAGGCACCCGATGTACTCACGATCCGATCAGGAGGCATCAAGAAGCCTGAGGTTAAGAAAGGAAGGCGTGGAAGCAAAAGGAAAGGCAAGGCAGCTGTCACCAGAGCGTCTGGAAGCTCCCAGAAGGGCAAGAACAAAGCATCCAATGCACCGCCGCCTGAACAGCGCGAGTGTTTTGAATGCCACAAGATGGGGCACTGGAAGAGAAACTGCCCAGAGTATCTTGCCAAGGTGAAGAATGGAAAAGCCCAACCGGGTAATTCCTCAGGTATACACATAAGTTTATGTTGTGTAATGCTTCACTTATTCCTGCAAAATATATGTTTGACATACTTTACATTTTGTAGGTGCATGAAGCTGAAGGAAGCAAGCCAAGACGACACTGAGCTACCCTGCGATTCTCGCACCTGAATAAAGCTCGTGTCTAATGTTTTCAGTTCAAAACAATTCTTGGTAATTCTTGAAACAATTTGTTTTTTGTTTTTGGTTTCCCTGGCTGTTTTCCAGGATGAACAAATTGCTTTCCTTGGATTTTGACTATGACATGTTTTGACTATGGTTGATTGTCGAAACATACATGATTGGTTTTTAATCTACTTTGAATTTGATTCAACCTTTTGTTAGATTAAGTTCAAAATCCCAAAACAACATACCTCGCAACCTGGTGCACTTGATTTATTAAGGCTAGCTTAGATGCGACATGATAACCTCTTGGTTAATGTATCCCATCAAAGCTATAATGCCTTAAGCGTCTATCGTACTTGTTATGAGACAACGCACGACGTAACGGTAGTTCACAAAGTCGTATGATTTTGAACCATCAGACGTCAAGAATATTAAATCAAGTCGAACTGATTGAAGATCGACGTTTCGATCTACAACCATATGAACATATCAATCCTCTGCCTCATACAGATGTTTGTTCACTTAAGTTCGAATCACCAACTAAATTACTACAGGAGTAATCACTTACTGATTATAACATCGTAGTATGGTCACACCAATCCTGGTGCACATTACCATTACATATACATGTGTATACCTACACACATCTTGGAAGTCTTAGATTACACTTATTGTACTCGTATGTGTTTGAATCCGACATGCACTAAAGTGGTTAGTACAAGGATTCACAGTTTCATCATGAAACCGACAAACACAAGACTAATGACTTGCCACAACAAAACCCTTGACATTTTGCAACCATAACGCCCCTTCACATATCACTTGCATAACTAACTTCCAATCCCAAGACTGTATCTTGCGAAAATGGAACTTAGTAATTACACGTCCATAGCTAGATCTTTAAACATCTAAAGAAACGTGATTCTGATAAATCACTGGACTGTATAAAGCAACTCTCGCACCTAAACGAGACAAGCCAGATGGGCAATGTTTCACCAACAATGGATTGTTGCTTAACGAAACATATCGACGTTCCGGTTAGAGTTTTGTATGTTATCCTTACCTGAATAAGGGAAACATCCTCTAACGTCGGACCCGAGAGTCCGATGGAATATATCATCGTCCTCGATTATCACAAGATACTTTCAAACAATCATAGACAAAAGCATCTCCATGCTATCAAACTCTGAAGTGACTTTGTAAATCGTCTTTGAACTTATGAATGAGTCATAACATCTGGATATTAAGGATTCGATTTCCGTACCACATACTACGAAATCGAACAATTTCGTTCTTGAAAACGAAATTTAATTGCCACGTTTTCTTCGTGCAAGTTAGTATCCAAAGGTTTGAAAGGAGAATGATGATAGGAATGTCAATCTGCCTAAAGCAAGTGGGAGCGTCGCCACTGATCCTTACCGGAATAACAATCAAGTGCCGATCTAAAGATCATTTAAATTTACTGAGTTAAATTTTAAATGACGCCTCAACTAATTTAAGTTTCAAGATTAAATTGAGTATTGATCATATTATGGCTGAGCAACCACTAACACGATCAATCTCTTGAAACAATTCGAATCATATTGAATATGAATACGAAATAAATCCAATACTTAAATATTGCATGGAATGTCACCGTAAAGGGTTACGCCACGACCTTAGATGGAAAATCACATCATCACTGCCAGACACTGATGAAAGGACATATATGTTCATATATAGAGTACTGATATACTCATTGAACATTAATAGTCACCTTAATTGAATCTGAACTAGGAATGCCGTAAAACATTCAAAGGGTTAATTTGACTCTGTAGATAGTCGGTTAACATGCTCAAGTGATAACACAGTCATACATGTGCTCACCAAGGGCACTACATTATCATAAGTTCGATTCACTTAAGAAGACTCACTGTTCAAGATAAACACTGAATCTTCAGAAACAACTAACATTGGCAATCCTAAAACGAAACTCGAGGACATGATAGCGAATTCGTAATTTTAGTGATCAGGATAGATTAGTGAAATAACACTACTTGCGTAGTGCGTGAATTCTGCATCACATCAGTATTCGATTTTAGTGTTGGATGTCGAACACTAACGTTTGCACCAAATCATTCGACCTCCTCTAAGCTGTTAGACGATAGTCTGAATTTTGCGTAACGCGTTCGAATTTTATACGTTTTATTATCCATGAATATTCCGTTAATATTTCTAAAAGTCCGTAGTCGATCAGACATTGTGGGAGCAACGCCTGAAGCAAGACTATTCTGACTTTGGACTCAAGCTGTTGACGTTCCAGACTCACAAGACCTCACTGGAGAATGACGTCGGGACGTAGCTCGCATCAGATTGTCTTCATGAATTTAATCACAAGACAATTCTGATTAATGGTATACTCAATGGTATCCTTCAACCTGAGATACATGAGCGACCTTCCGTCTGCTAAAGAACATTCTTTGATTGTAGCTTAACGCTGTCGCGTAACTGCCAGCCATAATGGTTACTTTTGGGAATGGATCTGAAGCTTAGTGGGAGCTGTATGTAGTCAATATGGGATTCTGTACTCTTGCATTAATAATGCAACAGTTTGACATCGTGGGCCATCTCGTTAGTTCCAAGTGTTAAGTGTAAGGCCTTACCCAAACTTACTGTGTGTTTGATTGAGGATTAAATTATATCGAGGGACTAATCGGAAAATTAATCACTTATAAATACAACTGATTAGGGGAGACGAAACCCTAATCCACATACTAGAGTTTTCGCCCCCCCCCCCTTCTCCTCTCTCTATCGATCGACGCTGACGCCCCACCACCGCCACAGTCCTCCTCGGTTCTCCAGTAATCGGTTGATCCAATCGTGAGAATCTTAATCCCACAATCACCGCTCCGTTGCCTCCCGAGTCCGCCACAGCCTTGTTACCCGTCGTCCGCCGTCGCCGACCGCCCCTCTCCAAGCCGCCGATGCCGCCGCCCGCTCCTCTGCCGCCTCCGTAGCCGCACCACCACCGCAGCCCGTCACCGAGCCGCAGTAGCGAGTCGCGACTACAACCGTCGCCGCCCCGTCGCACTGCAGTCACCGCCCGAGGCGGCCGCCGCTCTCCTCGCTGTCGCCGGTTCCCACCGCAGACACCTTTTCCCCCGAACTGCTAAAGTGAGGCGTGTTCGCTCGTCGTCTGCAAACTCTAGTTTGTGCCAATCCGACGTACGCGATTCTCCCGGTGATCGAGTCACCGAGTAGTTAATCCGTGATCGCAAGGAAAGTCCGTTTCGTCAGACGAATCACACCCTGCGAAACCCTAGCGTCACCCGTTGACTTTTGGTGTCTCGAACGTTTGTTTGAATCATCACTCAGGTATATCTAAACTCGTTATTAGTTTAGATTTAAATGTTTATTTATTTTACGAATGTATTGCGTTTTTTAACGCGTTTTAAGTGTTTGCGCGTTTGGTGATTGTCGAATCCTGTTGTTTTGGCAGATTCAACTTGATGTTGAAGAATTGCCCTCACCATGGGATTGATTTGTGGGATCTATTGAACGCTTTCCATGAGGGATTGACACCCGAGGATGCTCGTGACTTGATGTCCATCTCAAATGGCACTTTTGGTAAAAATTATGAGCAAGATGATTGGGCATATTTAGAGCAAATGGCGGTGACATCAAAGAGAAATGCACAATCTTCCAGGAGGACTAGACATGCCATTGGTAGATCACATGTTCAAGCCATATCCAACGAACCCATCCAAGCTCCTAATCAAGTTTATGATGTATGTGCAAGTTGTAATGAGTTGGGGCATTCAGCTAATCAATGTCAAGGTTTTCAAGAGAAATTTGAAGAAGTAAAGTAACTTCAAGGTCAAGGAGGGGTGGTAGGAACTATAATATGAACTCAAACACCTATCACCCGGGGTTAAGGAATCATCCAAATTTTCACTATGGTAATCCTGCCAATCAGGCCAACCCCAATTTTCAAGGATCTAATTAACAACCATATCAACCTCGACAACAACAATTTACGAATTCAAGTGGTAGTGAAGTTATGGATATGCTCAAGATGATGCAACAAAATATGCACAAGAGAAACCAGATGGATGATGCACATATACAACAAGATTAGGTAAGAGATAAGGCAATTCAGTCATTGACCACCCAAATGGGTCAACTTGCTACCAAGGTGGCTGATTTGAAGAAAAACAAGGGCCAACTCCCAAGTGACACAGTGGTGAATCCAAAAAATACAAAGCAAGTGCATATTAACATGGTAAGTGTCGTTCCTAATATTAAATTTAATGAAACATGTCTGACCTCTCCTTGTCAAGTTGTTGCAGGTATAGGTGAGACTATCAAAGAAAAAAGAGACGAGGAGTTACTAGCACCAATTATGCCAATTCGAGTTGGAAAGCTGAAAATTCCTCGAGCCTTATTAGATTATGGAGCAACTATGAGTGTGTTACCAGGTAGTCTGTATGATCTATATGACTTCGGTCCTTTACATGTGATAGATAGTGTGGTGAGTTTAGCAGATGAGACTCGAAAGAAGCCACGCGCCATGGTCAAGGATGTTATGATTCAATTGGACGAATTCCAATATCTGGTGGACTTTTTAGTGTTGGATTATGCTTCCATAAAGGCTCCGGCACAACATAAAGTGATTCTAGGTCGTCCGTTCCTACACACGGCCAACGCTGAAATCAATTGTCTGGACGATATCATCACAATGACCCTAGAGAATCGTAAGCTATTTTACAGTGCCTGGACCAAATCTATCACCTATAAGTATGCTGCAAGGGTTGGTGAATCATGTGTTTTTGATATGGGTGTTCTTCAACACATTGTGGGTGTATGTGAGCGTGCATGGTATGATGAGGCTACTGCGAGTGCAACAGAAGGTAAACCACCAGATCTTCGTAGCTCTAGGAGTAATGTACTCATTGTTGATCCCCGTGGGTATAAAAATTACACTCATTTCAGTACATACAACAAGTATTCACCCCCACCAAATGGAAAAGCACACTAGAGAAGATGGCAGGGGATACATTTTGAAACCTCCATAACTAAGAGTTGGCATGGTCTGGCTGAATACTAATAAACTTAGCGCTGCCTGGGAGGCAACCGGAGGGCCGTTGTAAGACTTAAGTGTGGGGAGGATGTGGTAGAAAGTTGGAGAATCAAGAACATCATATGAATCCATCGCCATCAGGTCCATGTATTCATTCCCTACTCTTTTTACGTTGCTTGGCTTTGGACTGTCTTTTCTTTTCTTTAAGTTTATTTTTAATTTTTATTTTTGTTTGGAATAAATTCGGTTGGAGGTAGCATTTGATTTAGCTTCTGTAACATCC
>JBCNJP010000010.1:73521411-73601912 GCA_039602395.1 Deinandra increscens subsp. villosa | reverse complement strand
CAGGTTTCTCGGGAACCTCAACTTCTAACACGTTTTCCATGTTAGCCATTTCCAGGACGATTTTCAGATTCCTTTCCCAGTCAAGGAAGTTGGCGACGCCAAGAGACTTGAGACGGAAAATCTCTTGGTTTGCGCGGTTAGCCATCTGAAACAATAGGCAAAAATTTAGTGTTTCGATGTTTGATTCATATTCAAGGATGGCAAGCTAATCTTGAATAGGAATTGGGAATTCAGTTAGTTAGACAATTTCTCCAGACAGCGTAAAATGCTTTCAAAATTTCTAAGTAACCAAACGGATAACGATTGTCACATGTGAGTAACTGTCACAACTCCCGTTATGAGGCTTTCGCGAACGGATCAACAAAATACGTTTAGCCCCATCTATGCCCATTCTGTATACAGGCCGACCAGAGGTACGGTGTTGAAATACTCCAATACCAAAGGTGTGTGTAAAGATAATAGTAGTTGTCCTAAGTGATCAGTGTGTGCGTACGGTGTTGAAATACTCCAATACGCTCACCTTGGAAGATACCCTAAACACCACGTGTGGTGTTGAAATACTCCAACACGGATGCACCGGTAAATATGTTCCAAGTTAGACTTGACTTAGGATGGCATAGACTACCGGTTTGAAGCTTACCAGATAGGATTTATTATGTCATCGTTTAATAATTAATGTGACGACGAATTATGTGAATCCTATCTCGCTCGGGACAATCATTTAAATATCCTAAGTGTTAATGATCTATGCGTCACGAGACGATAACCAATTGTAAACAATGTTCGATTATTTCATCGAAAAATCCGAATTTAATGTCGAATTAAATTGGTTATTAAATTTTATAAAGTCGTAATAAAATTAATACTTTTATTGAATCGATTGAAAAATTAGTTTTATATCGGTAAAACTAAGTTTGAATTTTATTTGGCGCGTTAATCAAATTAAGACAAGCAACCAAAAACAAGCAAACACACATGTACATGTCCGGCCATGCAGGGGGTTTCGATGTTGTCAGAGCCTATGACAATATCGAGGAAGGTCGAGGGACGTAGAAGTATATCAACCACGAGAACAGAAAACTCCCTGATCGATTTAGTCGCTCCCACTGTCTTCAACAAGCTCTTGCGCGTCATCTGGAAACGTCGGTCTCGTTTTGGCTTCTAGCCATTTTCAAAAATCCCTAAAAGGGATAATCTCGAATGGGTCCTTGTGTCTAGCTCGTCTCGTTCGTCCAGCCGAAAGTGAGCAATTATGAATAAAAATAAAACTATTCTATTTTAATAAGGAAAATTGGATTTAAATAATCCCACTATCCACTGTTGGACGAGAATAATCCCACCTGATTAAATTCTTCCTGGCAGTCCCAACTATTCAACATATTTTTTACAATAAACTTTCCGTTATGTTTTCTAACCCCCGTTAAATGTTGCTTACGTGGACTGTCTAGTTGGCGCGTTTTTAATGACGTGGCATTAATTAAACCTTTTTCTTTTTTTATCCCAGATTTGTTTATATATGTCTAGCCCCAAATCTGATTTAGGGGAATTCATATGAAAACCCTAGATCACAGCACACCTTCCTCCATCTCCTCACGCAACCACTGAAGATAATGTCGTCATCTACGTCCTCGTCTGCTTCTTCTAACCGTACGAAATTGTTCCAACTTGGAAACAACGGTAATATATACTGTCATCACCAGTTAGTTGCGGTTAGGAGGATTGCTGGAACTCATACCACAAGACCAGGCGACGAATTCTACGGATGCTCTCTATGGCCGGTAAGCCTCTACACTTTGAAATTAAAATTTTTATCGCATATTGATTGATTATTTATGTTAGGAGTCCAAATGCGGGTTCTTTATTTGGAGGGAGGACGTCGACATGGCGTTTCGTAACCACGAAGTATACAGGAGGCTAGAAGCTAAAAACATGGCTTTAGAAGATATTATAACTGACTTGGAAGTGGAAAAGAGGGAACTTGAAGAGGAGAAAAAAAAATTGCAGAGAAGATGTCAAAGTCAATGTGGAACTTGAAGAACTTAATTTTATTGGTATTTTGTGTTGTAATGGCAATGTACTTTCTCAAAATGATGTAGTTTGATTTTTCGATGTGATAACAGTTTAGATCCAAATGGTTTAGATGTAATGGCAATGCACTTTCTCAGAATTATATATGGATAGTACTTGTAATGGCAATGCACTTTTTAAAATCTATGGACCCTTGGAATGTTTAGATGATATGAAAGCAGGTCATATGACCCATTTGTAATGAAAACCATTTGTTAACAACAGGTCATAAGATTCATGTTTAGATGTGATGACAGCAGGTCATATGACTCATATAACGGCAGCTACATTTGTAAAAAAATTGTAAACAACAGCTACTTTTGAAAATAATTTGCAAACCATTTGTAAACAGCAGCTACATTTTCAAACCATTTGTAAACAGCAGCTACAATTATAAACCATTTGTAAACAGCAGCTTCTCACTAGCAACAGTTTGTTGTACAACAGTTAGAATAGCCTTTGTAAATAGCAGATATTTAGCACCAGGTTTAACCATACATAAAATATAACATCCCATCAAAAGTTCCAAATAGTTTTAACCATACATAAAATATAACAAGTGGTTTTAAATATAACATCCCAAAAAAGATCTAGATAGCCTTAAAGATAACAATCAAAAGATCCTAATTCATTTATGACTAAACTTTTGTCACTTGTGAAGACTGTGTTGACTTTGGTACTTTTGGTCATTTGAATCCCTGCCTATAGCTGCCAATAGCATACCTCCCAGGAATGTCTTTAGTAAACAACCATCTAAGCATAACAGTTTCCTACACCCATTGATAAACCCCTTCCTAACTCCATCAAAGCAAACAAATAGCCTAAAGAACACTTCAACTTGGCTATAATAGCCATGGTAAGAGGCTGGGACTGTTACTAACTCAAATGTAGATGTTGGGTTTTCATGTTTTAAAATCTCCAAATATGAACCTAATTTGCTATAATGTTCTTTCATTGACCCATGAAGTTTGTGCTGAGCTATACTCTTAGCTCTATAGGCAAACCATTTCCCTACAAAAAGTTTAAATTTTTCTTTGACCGCATCCTGAATTTCCTTAGCTGGCCAATGGGGTCTAGTTTTGAAAATTGGTAAAAACTCGTTTGCAACAAATTCTGAACTTAATTGCCTGTTTTTAGTCATGTTTCTTTCGCAGGTATGTTCAGTTTTGACAGATTTAACCATAAAACAACATTTCTTTTCAGCAAATGACAAATATACTCTAAAGGGGAAGCCACTTACACATTTGACACCAACCCTGCCTTGCCTCTTCTTATCACTTATAAAAACTGACAAATCCCTACCATTTGCAACTGCATACATCCTAACAGCATGTTTGAAATCATCTCTTGTAGGAAACCTGGTACCAACTATCCACTTCCACTTACTCCAGTCTGTTTGGTCAGTGAGAACTGGAACTTCAATCTTATACTTTCGGCCTCTTATATCATCATCCTCACTATCACCAGGTGAGTTCACATCACCATCAAAGTCTTCATAGCTGTTGTAATTTACGTCACCTTCAGCAACTTCATCTACATCAGGTTTAAAACCAAGATCTGGTTTTTCCAATATTGATTGAACTAGCTCTTTATGTGTCAACTTATCATTCTTATGTACCTTATCTATGGCAGCCACCGAAGAGATCCATTCATCATCATCGTTGTCATCTTTATCACTACAAAAGTCATTATCTTTATCAGCCACATATTCATAATCTTCTGAGTCATCGCCTGACACAACACTGTTGTTGTCATGGGAACCAGTGTCTGACCTAATTGGGCTCACATGGATCATTAGAAGACCGGGTTGGGCTTCACGGTCACTGTATTGGGCTTCCCCTTGGATGAGATTCACATAAAGTTCAGTAATGACCTTGAAGGGGTTATCACCATAAACGTAAACCATGTCCTTAACATCTTTATCATCTTTCAATTCTACCAGGTGGTTTTCAATTGGCATATCTGGCAGGTGCCAATAAATACTTAACGTACCTTTTTTGTAAGAGCATACTTCAGCGGCGCAATCAACAATCTCGGGTAGTGATAATTTGCCCATATCGATCTCTATCAGCTGCCATTTACCACCAACGTAGGTTATGACGGGATCTTCAACTACCTTGCCTCCGTAATGCAATCGGATCCTCATTGGATCACTGGCCATCGATTTCGCATTTGTCACTGTCATCTGATTGATCTCGTCACTGTGATTGGAGTGGCAAACGAACGATTTGAGGAATTAGGGCAAACGATTTGGGATTATATTTTACGGTATAATAGTTTTCCTTTTTGTTTTTTAATTGAATTTGGGATAAAAAAAGAAAAAGGTTTAATTAATGCCACGTCATTAAAAACGCGCCAACTAGGCAGTCCACGTAAGCAACATTTAACGGGGGTTAAAAAAAAAACTTAACGGAAAGTTTATTGTAAAAAATATGTTGAATAGTTGGGACTGCCAGGAAGAATTTAATCAGTTGGGATTATTCTCGTCCAACAGCGGATAGTTGGGATTATTTAAATCCAATTTTCCTTTTAATAAATACAACTTTTCACCCAGTCAAAATGGGCCAATCCAAAACAAAACAACATGGGCCAAATGGGCCAAACCATGACGAAACCATGACAAAATTAAAAGGGGTTTGGGCCGAATATGTACGAAAGATAATTCAATCAATTTTATTGAATCGGATTACGTTTAGTGGATATAAATCGACTAAACATATTAAAATAGTGATTCATTCGATTTCGCGACTTTCGGGTTCAGAACCCCAGTTCGCGAAAGTATACCAGTTCAAAGTTGACCGGTTAGGGTCTGCGTGTAGTGATCAAGGCTCTGATACCACTGTTGGGTTACGACAATGGCATTCAGGTCTCGGTAATAGTAAATTTTTTTAATAGAAATAATTATTTACGATAAATAATTATTAAACAATTACCGTGTAAATTAAATTTAGACAATTAAATTAACAATTAATTTAATACGCAGCGGAAAATGATTTAATTTACAAACACGAAAAACTAGTAAATTAACGTAAGCCAAAACAACAGGATTCGACAATCACCAAACGCGCAAACAACTAAAACGTGTTAAAAAAAACGCAATACATTCGTAAAATAAATAAACATTTAAATCTAAACTAATAACGAGTTTAGATATACCTGAGCGGTAATTCAAACAAACGTTCGAGACACCGGAAGTCAACGGGTGACGCTAGGCTTTCGTAGGGTGTGATTCGTCTGACGAATCAGACTTTCCTCGCGATCACGGATTCACTACGCGGTGAATCGATCACCGGGAGAATCGCGTACGTCGGATTGGCGCGAACTAGGGTTTGCGGACGACGACCGAACACATCTCACGGTGGCAGTTCGCGGGAAAAGGTGTTGGCGGTGGGAACCGGCGACGGCAAGGAGGGCAGCGGCTGCAGTGCGACGGGGCGGCGACGTCTGTAGTCGCGACTCGCTGCTGCGGCTCGGTGACGGGCTGCGGCGATGGTGCGGCTACGACGGCGGCGAAGGAGCGGCCGGCGGCGGCGGCGGCTTGGAGAGCGGCAGTCGGCGACGGTGGACTACGGGCAATAAGGCTTTGGCGGACTCGGGAGGCGACACGGCGATGATTGTGGGATTAGGGTTCTCACGATTGGATCAACCGATCGCTGGAGAACTGAGGAGGACGGCGGCGGTGGTGGGGCGTCGGCGTCTATCGAGAGAGAGAGGAAGGGGGGGGGGGGGCGAAAACTCTAGTCTGTGGATTAGGGTTTCGTCTCCCTTAATCAGTTATATTTATAACTGATTAATTTTCCGATTAGTCTCTCGATATAATTTAATCCTCAATCGAACCATTTAATTTGTGAGATTAACATTTAATTCCTTAAATCATTGTCGCTTCCCGAGACTTAACGAATATTAGTTAAACTTATAATTCGTTAATCTTCGTTTAAGACGTAAATAATATTGACGTCTTTGTCGCTTAATTAATCTTAACGATTAATAAAAATTAATCAATTAATTATTTATCCATTAAATGAGTAATGAATTCTTCTGCAAATTTGCCGGTTATAAAAGTAAGCGGACTTTAAAAACCGTTGCCTCCGGTGTAACTCTTACGGGTCTTGACCGGGTCGGGTACTTGATTTAGTCGGGTCTGGACACTTAAATACAATAGATCTATGGTCCAATTTTTTTTTGTGTAAGATTAGAGAGAAAAACTAAAGAAAACAAAAGATGGAAGGGTATTTTTTGACTTTTTATCAAATTCCCCCCATTTTTTAAACCTTCATAACTCTTAGATACGAATTTTTTTATTAAATTACACAATAAAAACGAGCGTTTTTTATCTTTAAAACGCGTACATTGTTGTTATATGTAAAATTAAAAATAAAATTACTCTTTCGATTGTATCAAAATGTTCAGATCATTGTGTCATTGTGTCAAAAATGTTTTGATCATTGTGTCATATTGTGTCAAAATGTTCAGATCATTGTGTTATATGGTGTCAAAAACCGAAAGAGTATTTAATTTTATATATAGCAACACTATATATACTTTTGACACAATGACACAATGACATAATAAGCTGAACATTTTGACACAATTATATAATGATCTGAACATTGTGTCAAAAATTAAAAGAGTATTTTTTTTTATAAAATTTCTTATATTACAACAGTATACGCGTTTTGAAGATAAAAATGTTCGTTTTTATGGTGTAATTTTTAAAAAAAAATAATATCGTATGTGAAAGTTATAAATGTTTAAAAAAGAGGGGGGGGGGGGGGGTATTAGGTAAAAAGTTAACAAAGATGACTAAGACTAAAATACCACTCCTTTCTTTTTTATTAGATCAAGATTCAATGACTGAATTCCTTCTTATCCTCTTACCCAAAACAAACTTCTCATTTGAACCTCTCCCCTAGTATATTATATAAGATATATTCAACGTATTGAAGGATGAGTTTAAATTCTCCATAAAAACATAAAACCGTTCAAACTACTTATCAATTTGTTTTTGGCCGGTTTTTTCTTTAAGATTCGGTCACTTGGTTTAAAAAATTACAAACCACAACGAACGGTTTGGTTTGTAATTTTTTGTCAAAAATCTGTCAAGTATAAACCTAATCGAACGTATAAACCAAATCGAACCGTAATATTTAATTATATATTAATTTTTAAAACATTTGATATTAGATACATTGAACGGTTTGGAGAATGAGTTAGTCTTCCCCTTAAATATATGAGAATAAGGAATGGGTTGGAGCGGATGTTTAAATTATTTTTTAAAAAATATTTGAAGATGGGATTAATGATAAGGAATGAGATGGGAGGTTCTTACGTTTTTTAATAGAGAAAAACACCAAAATGGCCATGTTGACTATTCATAGACCAAAATGGCCATTTGACATTTTTTTCCTTAAAATAGCCACTCAATTACGGTTTTCACAACCGTTAGTCCACCAAGCCAACCATAGTTTGCCACGTCACCACGTACGGTCTTGACGACCGTAGTTACGATCTTCACGACCGTAGTTACGGTCTTGACGTCCCGGTCTTGATGACCGTAGTTACGGTTTTGACGACCGTATGTCCATTTCCCATAAACCTATTTGGGAAAAGGTTTTTGTTTCTGGATAAAGGTTTTTGGGAAATGGACGTACGGTCGTCAAGACCGGGACGTCAAGACCATAACTACGGTCGTCAAGACCATAACTACGGTCGTCAAGACCGTATGTGGTGACCTGTAAAACTTTGGTTGGCTCGGTGGACCAACGGTCATGAAGACCGTAACTACGGTCCTTAAGACCGTAGTTGAGTGGCTATTTTAAAGAAGAAAAAGTTATGGGCTATTTAATTCTCAATAATGGTTAATATGGTCATTGTTGTCTTTTACTTTTTTAATATCAATATAACCTCCTTCTAAATTATATATATATATATATATAGGGGGAAGGATCAAATAAAAACAAGATGTTATTGCGAAAACACGAAAACAAATATTAAAACCTCTATAACTTCCTCATACGTTAATAATTTTTTAAAAAATTTGCACCAAAAGTCTTAAAATTATGTCACCTTTAATTCTGGGAAAAAAAATTAAACATATAAAATTTCGTGATTTTTTTTATTATTGCACATGTGCAATAATACGTATTAATTATATTACACATGTGCAATATTAACAAAAAAAACATTAATTTTTTTAAAATTTTTCCAACAATTAAAGATAACAGAATTATAAGATCTATGGTATAATTTTTTATCAAAAATATTAACATATGAAAAAATTATAGAGGTTTTAATATTATTGCACATGTGCAATAATAATTTTTTATTGCACATGTGCAATAATAATTTTTTATTGCACATGTGCAATAATAATTTTTTTTTTAAAAACGTAGAACTATTTTTTAATTTTCTCCAGAATTAAAGATAAAAGAATTATAAGATTTATAGTGCAATTTTTTATAAAAAATTTTAACATATGAAAAAGTTATAAATGTTTTAATATTATTGCATATGTGCAATAATAATAATAAAAAAATTATTGCACCTGTGCAATAATAATTTTTAAAAAAATTTTGATTTTTTTTAAAAAAATTTTCCAGAAATAAAGTTAACATAATTTTAAGGATTTTGGTGCAAAATTTTTTAAAAAATATTAACGTATGAAAAAGTTATAAAGGTTTTAATATTTGTTTTCGTGTTTTCGCAATAAAAGTTGTTTTCACATGATCCTTACCCTATATATATAGGAGAAACTTATTGTACAAATTGGATTTTCCGTGCGAAGCGTGCGAAGGAGGGCATTATTGTCCGCGTGCGTTTAATGATAATCACGCAAGTTATATTGATAATCACGCAAACTATATTTGATAATCACGCAAGCTATATTTCGTAACCACGCAAGCTATATTTCATAATCACGCAAGTTATATTTCATAATCACGCAAGTTATACGAGAGCACATAGATGAACTTTGATTTTTTTTTTTAGAAAAAAGTATAGCAATACTATACTCGGATTAAAGAGAATAAAATTTTCGATTTTATGGTGAATTTTTTTTTTAAAATAATGTCATATAAAAAAGTTATAGACGTTTAAAAAACTTGGGGGAACTTGAAAAAAGTCAACAATTGTAGGCTATACCAATTCTACCCCTCCAGCTCTTTCACGCTTTAAAATTTGTTCCTTACTTTTTACTTATATCATGATTAAATCTGAACCATTGAATTTATAGATCGAATGGTTGAGAGTCCTTCCTACACTTCGCACGATTTGAGCCCTTTGTATTTGAACTTTCACCTATATATATATAACTTACCTACAGTGACCGATCCAAGTAGTCCTTTGATTCTCCAGCCACTAGAACTTTCATTTATATAGGTGTAGGTATGAAATGGATTTTTATGGTTTGAGTTCTCAAATCGCTATGGTTAAGGTGTTGATAATGCGTTTACCACACTTTTGATTCACCATAATTTTTTTCTGTCAACTCAGCGCTACATCATCTTACCTGTCACACCCCCAAATAACCACTAACGGAGTTTATACCGTTAAGGGGTGCGGCTAGACCAGGATCCACAACCATTAGTTACAAATACTAAATGAATCAGAGTTAGTTCAAAAATCAGTTATAAAGTAAAGTCTCAAATACAACGCAGCGGAATAAAATATTGTCTTAGCACTAACCACGTGCTTTACAAATTCTTTGTTTAAAATTCCCAATTAAGTTTAACAGAAATAAAGTTGTCTTCACGTGCCATGCCAACCTGCTCCGGAATACTCCTTAGCGATCTGCAAAAGTTTAAACCACGCAAGTGTCAACCTAACGGTTGGTGAGTTCACAGTGGGCTTGTCACGCAGCGGCCCGGTCTAATAATCATAATCGTATGAACGTATCTTTATGTACATTTTATTTGTTGAAAAGCAATGCTTGTGTTAATTCAGAATCATAGTATCGTGGTTTAGTAAAAGTATTGTCCGTAACCTACGTTATCGGGTATGTACTAGTTTTGTATAGTTAAAGTGCTCAACCGATATCGCGGGTAGCTAATCCGTTGTTCCATGCACTAAGGAAGTTTGCACCAAAGCTGACTATAATTTATTGTAGTGGCCGTGCCATCTAGTACTGCGGACCTACGTCATCGCGGATTTGCCTCCCCCGTGTCCTCTCGGGATCACGGTCAGATAGGCTGATATTGTACCTCCGTGCACTCCCCGTGCCACGGGGCGGAGTTTGTCAAACTCCAGTAGATCTACCCAACATCCCCTCGCTTTACAATTAATGGTACAATTTAGTTGAGGACTTTAAGTTTTCAAGGCATCCTTAGAAATCATGTGATATCATGTGGTTTAGACTTTAACCTACGCTAGCCATATTAAAACGGTTTTCGTTTCAGAAATAGTTTGTTAAGTTTCACAAGTGTTTCCCATAAAACACTTCAAGTTCATCCAATGGGTGCCGAGCACTCCGAGTTTTCACGTTCATCAGGGAGGTGCCTCGCACTCTCGAGTTTGTCAGCATTGTTTTACTTTTAGTTGATCGGTGTGACCCAAACGGGTTCACGGTAACTGGGTTAGTGACACTCACCTTTGGTTGCACTGCTACACTTGCTAATATTCCAAGTATGCTTAATGAAGACCTATGAACACGTTTAGGTCTTAAGTATTAGTTTTGTGTCTAATCTTTACTTAACGTCACTATGGCCCATAACATAGCACGTTGGAACTATGACTCGACATACAGACACACGACACCGATGGTTGATCATAAACAAGGGTTCATATATATCAGAAATCAAAGCATGTATCATCATGGCATAATCATGTAAGTCATGGCATAACATTCAAGCAAATTATACAAGTTTAGATTCTGGTCTCAGTTTCGCTAGCAGTTTCGCTAGGCAGTTTCGCTGTGTGCACGGGCAGCACTTTCGCTAGGCAACACCCGATGACACAGTTTCGCTAGGCTAGTTTCGCTCGAAACTGTTGGCACAGTTTCGCTAGCCTAGTTTCGCCCGAAACTGGTTTGAACTTTCGTTCAGGGAATTTCGCTCGGTAGATTCGCTCGAGCTGGTCTGGTTGTTTTACCCAGCGACACTGCAGTTTCGCTGCATAGTGTCGCTGGAAGGAGATATACATAGTTTCGCTGGACAGTTTCGCCCAGAGAACACCACAGTTTCGCTGGTCGCGAAAAACATACGGATCAGCCTAAAAATCAACCTAACAGCTTCCATCTTTACATGCAATTCATTGTTTAGCATACATAGGCATTTACCAACATAAATCAGTAAGCTTTAACACCTTAAACATGCATTTTGTCATCAAATCACCCAAAATACATATAAAACCCTAAAATGGCTAAAATAGCATAAATCTCTATCATGGTTGGATTTCATACGCAAAGTTGTGAACTTTATAACAGATCTAGCATCCCTAAGCAACATACTAGCAGATCAAGCAGTTTCATGAAGGTTTAAGCATGCTTTTTAAGAAAACTCAAAGAAAAGGCATAAAAGAAAGGTTTTGGGACTCACGATTCGATCAAGGAATCGAATGGATGTTGTCTTGAGGCTGAGATCTTGATGTTTGGTTGTGTTTCTCGACTGACCAGATTTCCAGAGGTGTGTGTGTGTTTTGGAGAGAATGGTGCAACAAAATGAGGCAACTAGGGTTTTATGTTATTATATATTAGGGCCTAGTTTCGCTGGCAGTTTCGCTGGCCAGGCGAAACTGGCTCTGATCACAAGTGAGCCAACAAGCTGCCGGGCGACATTATAGTTTCGCCCGGTAGTTTCGCTGGTTACCCAAAAGTGGTCAGTTTTCACATAATCAAGGATTTACAATTCGTCATGCTATTCATAATATTAAATCATGCATTTTGAATCATATTGCACGTAATGACAACCATAATGAATACATAGCACATATGGGCGGGTTCGGTGATCAACCAAAGGACGTGGACGTATTCGACCTAGTTAAGTATTAGTTACTAAGTTAACACTTATAACGTAACTAACGGAATTTGTCTAACGGAAGTAAACCTTGAAATTCTCGGATGTCACATCATCCCCTTGTAATTGGAATTTTCGTCCCGAAAATTATTCTTGTGTCGTAGCGTTCGCAGCATCAGCTGTCGTGTTGCTGGGGAAAGAAAGCAAAAGTTTTAGGGTCGTCACATTACCACATTATTACTGTTTTCTTACGTAATGCTCACACTTCACTTTTTCAAATTTCAACCACACACTTTAATTTTTTATTATTATTTTATATTAATTTTGGAAAAAAGAGTAAATACTATATAAAATAAACAAATGACGTTAATACTACCATTAAAAATAATATTAACGAAAACAAAATGAAACTTAATGAAATTTTAACGTGAAAGGTGATTTAAGCTTGGTTTATGCTCATATGTAATTTAATTTGTAAGTGTCTTAATAATTTTAATGCTAACTAATAATATTATAAAACAAGAATTAGAGTGACATTTATTTAAATAACTATGTAAATCCTAAATAAATAAATCCTAAAGTGGAATACTCTCTATATTTAAATATAGAAGAACTATATTTCCCGATGTTTCATCATCATCATTCCTTTCATATTCTTCTTATCTTGCAAAGAGATATACATCCACCGTTTTCGTCAACCGAGTGAAACTCCAGTTATTTCAGATGGATTTCAAGAAAAATAGGGGAGAGTACCGTGACATTCCATCACCGCATTGTCAATTAAAGCGTAACACCGCACATAATGGTCTTGCCACACCCACCGCACCTCCATGTCATGTCAACACAGTGTGCAGTAACAACATTACGAAAACCCTTAGAGCAGCTAATTTGCTAAAGTAGACATTTGAAAAGAACTTGAATAGAGTGTTTTCTCACGAATCCTAGCGGTATTATAGAAATCATGCTTTACGTTTAGTTACACTTTCAGGTATAATAATTTATTATTATTTATTTATATCTATGTTTAAAAATCATCAATATCATACCCTAAATAAAAAACTAATGTGGATTTTTTTTACGTTTTTTAAAGTACAAAATAATACTAGAGGGGCCTTTTTTTGTAATTCTTAAAAGTACAAATTAAAAAACATCTTCTTCATCTCCATTTTTCTGTCCGGCCGTCCCCATTTCTGAATTACCGACGCGGAGCTGTGATCGTTGACGGAAATCAGAATCGACGAAAATCGGAATCGATGAAGCATCTCAATACGGAATCGATGAAGCATCTCACTACGGAATCGATGAAGCATCGTACTACGGAATCGAATCGCATCTCATTGTCTGAGGGTAGGAAAGAGACGATCCCCTCCGACGACCACCACCACTTCGCCACCCCCAATCCCCACTGACTCCCTCGTCGCCTGGGGCTCCGAACCCCGCAGCAAAAACGTCTATATAAACCCCAAAAACCCTTATTTGAAGGAGCCAGTGCTCTGTCGTCGATATCCGGCGACCAATTGGCGAGCTCGCGTTCGACCCAGCTCCGTCTCTGACTCGTCTCTAGTTCACAACATCACACAATAACGGCTATAGCCAGCCTCGGCTCCCTCTGCTACATCTTTAGCGGGGACGATAGCTAGGGTTCCGTCGTGCGTCTTCGACGACGGCGGCTGTTGGAGATGGTGGTGGTGTTTACCTCTTACTCCAGTTTATAACTGTTGAAATCATGATAGTGGAACCAAAATATGAAACAATAACACAATTTTACCTAGTTATTTCGATATCCTACCACATTTGGGAGTCATATATAATTTTAGTATTGTTTAGGGTACGTAAAATAGCGCATTAATTATATATATATATATACATATATATATATATATATATAATGAAATTTAGAACTTGAATAGTAATCTTTTCATTTCTTATAATTTGGTCACGAAAGTTTGAGTATTTGATATTTTCTACCCTAAACTATAATATTTTTTTTTCTTTAACGGAGTTTGGCATATTGACATTTTCTTCTCCAAATCTTATTTTTTTTCTCCCCAATTTCTCCCTTCACTCCACAACCGACCTCCGCTGCTTCTTCTCAACGCACCAACCCACCGCCATCTCTCCTTTCTCCGATCTCCTCCTCATTCGCCGCCGCCCCTTCTGTCGCCCTTCCCTACCACCACACCCTCCGTTGCCCTATCCCGGCGATTCCACCACCCGACACCCCCCACCTGCTTCTCCACCACTCACCGTCATCTCCCTTCACCGCCATCCACGGCTCCGCCGGTCCACCCTCCATCCACGAGACCAGCCCGCCGCCGGTTATCCACCCACCAGACCCCTCGTCGTCGCCTCCCCACTGTCTGCGTCAATCACCGCTGCCGCCCTCTGTCTCCACAAAATCCATCCTTGCGCCACTGTTCTCCGCAAGCCACCAGTTTCCGCCACCGCTACACCCACCACCGGTCACTGTTTCCACAATTTTCATCCTAAATTTCTTGTTTCACAGTCACGGTTCTTCATCCACAAGATCCATCCATCATCAATTTCTCTCCACCTCCAATTTAGTTTTCTAATTCGTCATATAAGGTACACTTCTGTTCATTTTTTTATATTATATATATATATATATATATATGTGTTTCAGGTAATTTTAAGATTAGAATTTTGATTCAACCTTCAAGTTGTATGCATTTGATTTCATTTCTTGTCTTCACAAATTTGTCCGATGAAATTGTTTATGTTTTTGTTGATTTAGGGATTTTGGTATCATTTTCCGTTGTTGGGCATTCTCTATTTTGATTGGTAGTTGTTAAGTTGGGTAAATTTCTATGATCGTTTTCTTTGTTAGGTTGAATACATTGATGGTTGAATACATTGATGTTTCAGGCTTAGTATAATTTTAAGTTTTAGATTTACATATTTTGTTTAAATTGTTGCATTTAGATCATTTAGGTTCATTGTTAGATTTTTTTAGGTAGTTTACTGCTCTTTTTAAATTGTTTTTTTTTCTTTCTTTAGTTTAAGCTTAGTTTAATTGTCATTTCATTTCTGGTTGCTTCTGATGCTTATTTGCATGATTATGATCGGTCGTTTGATTGGAAAACCCCAACTTGGGTGTTGGTTTTTGTTTCTCGAACAAAAGGTTCATGTTTATATGTCGTAGTTTTTCGTGATATATTTTTATATCTATATATATATATATATATATATATATATAAAATCAGAAAAAATATGTTTAATTAATTAGGCTTGATTGTTTTAATTCCATGTTTCTATTTTCATCATTTAGGTTCCTCGTTTGTTTTAGGTTTAGTTTTAATTACTTTGTAGGATTCTTATTTTACATTAGTTGTTTTTATATTTTTATCGTTTATCTTTGTTTAATTTAGTTTTAATTGTTAACATTTCAATTCTAGATTCCTCGATGCATATCTGTTTGTTGCTGATTGTTCTGATTGTTTGGAACACCCAAAATTGGGTGTTGGTTTTGTCCGTTTTACGAACGGGTCATGCCCGATTTTCGGGAGATTTTGTGCCGTAATGCGGGCCATTGGTACTCAATATCCAGTCCAGTGGTCCGTAGGATGGTACAATTTCTCGGGTTTGTTTAGAATTCTAGTTTGTGTGACGTTCACCTCATAATTTTTAAACAAACGTCCACACACTAGTTTTCTAAGCTTGTGTGTTTAGTCCTCGCGCAAACCGTCCCTTCATAAATGACAAATGGCGGCTTGTGTTTGGATTTAATCGGTTTTTCTTTTATTTTGCTTATTTCGGTCCGTTCCCTTCATAAATGACAAATGGACGGCCCGTTTTCAGTAAAACTGTGATTATGCATACTAGCTCAGTGGCTGCAAATCGTTGGTACTCAATCTCCATTCCAGCGATTCGCAGCCCTGCTTTCTGATCACATTGACTTGACATGCGAACCGTTCTCTTCATAAACGACAATTGAACGGTTCGTGTTAGGGTTTCACTCGGGTTTAGCTGGTTCTGGTTAATGCAAGCTGTCGGGTACTCAATCTCCATTCTCGCAGTTTGCATTTGATCAGATTGCATTACTTTGCCGATTATTTCAGCTATTGGCCGTTTGAAGCCCGGTTTTCATACTGTCTCATTTTATTTAATGTACTAACTTGATTTTCTTGAGAAATTTTGCAGATATGGCTAAAGGTCAATCTTCGGGCTCGGGGAAGAAGCGAAAGACGTGCACGACACCCAAGCAGAAGGCTACACCCAAGAAGAAGACGTGCACGGCACCAAAGAAGAAGGATGCAGTCGCGAGACCGCTTCCACCACCGGTTATGGATCCACTGCCAGTCGAGGGCGAGGTTCCCGCTGAGGGGGTAGACCCGTATGTTCCCCTGCACAGGCATCCGTGGCTTCGTTTTCATAGAGATTCCGTAGAGTACACCTGTCTGAGGCAGCTTCTCACTATGCCTTTCTTACGAGTGCGGCCTCTCGACTGGCCGCTGCTTGAGACATTAGGGGCTACCGCGCGAGCTGAGGAGCTCATCACAGAGCCATAGAGAGCGCTTATGACGATTGATGACCCAGTTTGGGAGGAGCTGACCTTAGAGTTCATGTCCACTGTTCAGTATCCCCGTCTCCCTCGCGATTACAAATTTGACCGCGCGATCACATTTCGTTTAGGTGGAGAGGAGAGACAACTATCTCTGGCTGATTTTGCAGTGAGGATGGAGCTGTATACGGAGGATCAGGTGACGCAGCCCGTTTTTACTGCTGCTGCGACCGGTTGCGATGATTCTGTCATTGCCGCTTGGTGGCCGCGTGTTGGTGATGGTCCTTACGATAAGGACATGAGATCCCACTACCCGCGAGACCCATTCCACAGATATTTACACAGGGTGCATTGCCATACCGTTTATCCTCGGAAGGAGAGCGTAGATAAGCTCTCTAAGAGTGATGTGCGCCGTTTGTTTTACTTGCTTAAGGGGCATGACTACAACCTTGCCCATGTGTTGATTACTGCGATGCAGCATCAGTTTTCCACCCGACCTGGCACTGCGATTGGATGTGGCGCTTTTGTTACGCGCCTGGCTAGGAGCTATGGTTTGCATGCCGCTACCAGAGGGCATTGCTGTGCCTCCAGCCGAGGTCTTGACTCGGACAGCCGACACCTCTCCACTGGACGCCCGGGCCATTCAGCAGATGCAGATGATAGAGACACCCGGCGAGGGGGTTATTCGCTTTCTAGCCACACGTCAGTTGGTGATTCCCCTAGTCGTCGGTCCAGATGGTCAGATGCAGTATCCAGTCTAGCCAGCTCCCGATCCGATCCCTCATACCAGGATGTCGGACGAGCGCGTGAGGTTGCAGGCCGCGTTGGATCACATAGCGGCCGCGGCCGCCGCAGTTGATGTTCCTCCTGAGCCTCAGGCTGATATTCCTAGGCCTCGCCCTCTCTCTACTCAGGCTCGGCAGACTCAGGCTATTCAGCAGCACAACCGTCTTCTTGCAGCTCAGACTCAGGCTATTGAGGCCATTGCAACTCAGTAGACAGCGCAGCAGCGCCAGATGCAAGACTGGTTTGTGCAGGTAGTTCCAGCACTCGCCGTTGCAGTTCCAGGTTTTCAGCCACCACCACCTCCGGACCAGCCTCTAGCAGATCAGCAGCCCTGAGACATCGGTTACTTCTTATCCGAGTTGTACTCTCTTTATTTTGATTTTTGATGTATTTATTTAGAGTTACAAACTCGGGATATTTTGTATATGGGTTGGGTTGACTTGATACTTTGCCCTGTTATGTATCTATTTGATGTTGGCTTTGATGTGTGTTGTGTTTGATTAGATACTTATCTGAGAAGCAGTTCTGGCACCTCTTGGTCGAGAGTTGTTTCATCATTCATTTTTGGCGATTTTTGGGCTCATTTGGCACATCTTCCGGCAGTTCTGGCATTTTATTGGTCGAGAGCTGTTCGAGATTCATTATGCAGTTCACTGGCACATCGACAGTGATCAGGGGAGTATTTCAGTTCCCTTTACCTCTTTTTGTGCTTGATTGTGATTTACCGTACATTGAGGGCAATGTACGAAATAAGTGTGGGGAGGAGGGTAAATTGAACTGAAATTGCTTGATATTGTGAAAATTTTTGAAATTTTATAATCATTTCCCCCAGTTGTGTTGTTTACATGGTCCTTGAGATTTGTTTGCGGTAAAAAAATGGAAAATGATAGAAAAACTGGAATTTTTGGCTTTTTGGTGAATGTAAATAAAATTGAATAAAGTTGAAAGTGCGCTTAGTTTTTGATGTGCTGGTAGGCTCAGCTGATATCTGAAAGCTTAAAAACCCCGATTTCGCTACTTAAATAAATATTGTGGGTTCCCGCCTTTAGTGTAGTAGCAAAGCCGAAACTGTTAAATAGGCTGATAGGTACCGCAATTGAGTAAAATGTTTATGATTTGGAGATAACCCGGCACACTATGATCTTTTTATGAAAATAAATCCGAGAAACAGTGGCACCCCATCCATCCATCCATCTGGAGCTTGTTTTGAATTTTATTTATGAAAAAAAAATGAAAAAAAAATGAAAAAAAATCGAATAAAGTGCACAAAATCCGCTGATCCTACGTTCTACCTCTAGGGATAGGGACTCCGGAGATGATCTATCGGGGTGATGTGGTTTTGTGTGCGAGGGTCAAAGCCTGCTTACTACCTCTCGGGATAGGCACTCAGGAGATGTAATGTCAAGTGGAGGCTCGCCCTAGTTTTAGGATTAAATAAATAAATTCAATTCAAGCTCACCCAACATTCCATCCATTCATATTCCATAATCTCCAAGTCATAAATATTGTATTCAATTATGGTGGGAAAAGCCCTAATCCAGTTTGACCTGTGTTGATTCATGATTTGAGACAGGATTAGGCCTAGTTACGAAATTGATTGTGTGGGACCCATAATTGGTAATATATTTGAATAAAGCATGTTCAGGGGCTTTGGTTTTCGGCGGTTGGGTTTATTCGGACTGAAATACCAGTAATCGTGGCTATCGCGTGAGTATCTATGTTTTTGAATAAAAGATAGTAGCTAAAAGTCAAAATTTTCGGTTGTGATTCCATCGCGAACTTTTTCGGGACGAAAAAGGATTAAGTGTGGGGATGTTTGATGCACCGCATCTTATACATGTTCTCGAGTGATTAATCCCGCATTTTATCCGGTGTTTGTTCAAGTTTTGATAAGATTTTGGTACTTAATTATTCATATGTTGAATTTTAGGTGATCTGGTGGTGATCGGTTGATTTGTGGTGATTCGGGTGAAAACGGAACGCGATTTGAAGCTTAGAGTGAAAGATAGAAGAAATTGAAAATCTGCTGCAGTGTCAGTCATGGACCAGCGAGCCCCAGTCTGTCAGTTTTCGCTGGTCCATGAACCTGGAATCCAGAAAATAGAAAAAGTGGGCTTCATGGACCAGCGAGTTTCCCTTTCCCAATTCTCATGGGTCCACGAACGGGCCCAGACGGCTAAAAATTCCAAAACGAGTATTTAAGCATTTTTTGAGCTTAGGGTTTGGGGGATTCGACTAAGATCAGTAGCGTGAGTGAGGAACGAGATCTGGAACACATGTTGGAGCAAATCAAGGGCTTGATTGAGGATCTTGGAGTGTAGATTGAAGATTGAAGGCTTTGGTTTGAGATTTCTTCACTTCATTTGGGTTCTTCTTCATTGTTCTTGTTTGTTCATTCATGTATTGCTTAGATTTGACTGATTTTGTAATTAGATACATGATATTTGGCTGATTTCTCATTTATCACCTAGTTTAGATGAAGCTTTACCCATTTTGACTTTTCGGTTTGACTTTTTAACATGATTATGTGATTTTTGCTCTTGATTCTAGTTTTGATTGTTTGGGATGATTATGTGTGCTCAATTAGCTGCTGTTAATGATGTATTATGTGGACTAATTGATAGGGATTGTGGAATTGCAACCATTATTAGTTAGTTTATTGTTAATCCATAGACTTAAATGAGTTTTTGGGTTGATGCATGATCCGGAGACCTCCTACATGATGATATGTCATTGATATGCGGCTGATTTTGTGTGCATCCTTATGGAATGAACTTGATCGAGTTGTTTATTTGCTAGTTATTGGCTAGGCATTGTTTGATAGGTTAGAATACTTGTGGCCACAAGATTTGAGCTTATTTATTCGTGTTTAGTCATTGCTAGTTCCTAATCGGAATTAGAGTCATTGCATGTATTAGGTTTTATTTAGAGAGACCTCTCTTGGTGTTTCCTGATTTATGCGTGTTTTGCTTGTTTTGACCGAAACTGTGAAACCGTTGTGCAAATTCACATATTATGCTATCTGTGCTTCATTTAGAATTTTCTGATCATTCGGGATGTGTCTATAGTCCTCCTTGGTTGGGTTATTCTCTTTTGGTGATAGTTTCATGTTGATAGGTCTTTCCGGGGGTCTTATGTGGGTTTAGTGGATTCTAAGTTAGGTGATATCTCTCTCATTCTGGTTCTCTATCGTTTGCATTGTTTACTCGTTAGTTTTATTGCTTGCTTAGTTTAGTTAAATCAATCATTCCAATTGCATCGGTTAAATATTAGTTATGATACATTATTAGGAGTCTGATTACGCGTCCATGGATTGATACTCGGTACTTATTGATACTATATTGCATACGACGGATACGCTTGCCCTAGTGTGTGGTTTGGTCACTCAGTATTTACCATTTTTAACTTGCCCGTTTTTCTTGTTCAAATCCGACACATCAACCAGTATCTTGGTTTCCTTTCGAAACCACTTTAGGTTTCCAGATTTGTTGCTTTGGTAAATCAGTATCTGATGAACCAGTCACAATCGATTGTGACGAACAACCTACATATGGAACATGTTGAAAATGAGGAATAAATCTTCCTTGAGTTTTGAAAAATGTAGGTTGTGAATATTCATCAAATACTCTGCCATATTCGTCAATGAATCGCTGTTTGCCAGATTTACCAACATGTGGAACCTCTCCTTTTCTTGAACTAGAAGCAGCAGAAACCGAACAATCTTGTGCCATATGCTCCTTTTTTCGGCAATTGTAACATAAGCGATTGTTGACATTTCGGCGTTTCGGAATCTGATAGCGATGATCATGAACCCATTTTGATGTCGGGCTCTTTGGAGCAAAATTTGAACCTCCAGAAGAATATTTAGCAGTTTGTTTCTTCTTGGTCTTTGGAGCATCAGCAGCTTTGATAAAAACCTCAGCTATTTTCTGAGAATCCACACAGTAAAGTGGAAACTCCTTATCAGAGAATATTTGATCTGAGCCTTTGAGTTTATAAAATCGCTCCGGTTGAACTTTGTCAGCTTTGAACACATCTTTCTTTACTTGCTTCAAATTGACTTTTTTCAAATGTTGTTGCTGTTGAACCTTAGAAACATTCACTTTAACCTGTTTCTTTTGAAATCCCAAACCTGTATGTTTTCCAGAAACCTTCTCCTCTAAACCAGATGTTTTATGCCCGGTCTTTGCAAGACGAGAGAACTCTGCTTTGATCTTGGTAATATCCTTGGGAGCATCAACAATAGTTTCAACAATATAAGTTGTTAAACTTGCAGATTTCTCTTTGCCATTAGATAAAGAGCCAGACACAACCTTTGTAACTTCAGAATTTTCAGCATCCTTACCTTTGTTCGCTTTCTTTTCTTTAACAGATTTGGAAGTAACAAACTTAGAATAATCACCAGTCTCAACCTTGTCTTTCAAATCATGAATTCCTTCTTTGAGACTTCCTGGTGGTGACACAGTTTTATTGAACATCTTCTCAAAGTTTTCATCTTTGACCAAGAAACTTGTAAAAGATTGTGAATTAGTAACATTGTTTAAAAGACGTTTTAAATCAATGACTTCTACTTTCAGATCAGAAATCTTTTGTTGAGCTTCAGCCAACTCCTTTTCGGTTACAATCAGCTTCTTTGCCACTTTATGAGTTTCATACTTTTGCAATCTTAACTCATCTAGTCCAGCCCACAATTCCTTCTGCAGCTTATCTTCATTTCTTTTCTGAATATCTAAATTTGCATTTTGTAACTTGTTCACTCTAACCAACTCCCTCTTCTCATCAAGCAACTTTTCCATATCAAGCTGATAGGAGTGAATCTTAATAGCTTGGTCATCAGAAAGTTTAGTAAGCGTATCAAGTCTGGACTTTGATTTGTCAAGAATATTTTGAAAATCATTTGTTGTATCTGCAGCATCATCCTTCCATTTGTTCGCTTTTTGAACTAATGCAGCATTTTCTTCAGATAACTTTGTAACTTTCTGTTCAAACTACTGTTTAACACTTTGAAATTTTGATTCTTTCTCAACAACCTCTGCTTGAAAATCTGAAAACTTTTCTTTCTGAGAAGAAAATTATTGAATTAGATCTTCTAGCTTTTGTTATTCATTTGCCAATTCTTCTATCCTTCTTTTATTTTCCTCAATCAACAACCCATTTTCCTTTATCAATCCTTGAATCTTCTTGTCTTTCTGAGAACAAAACTCACAAACAGATTCATAGCCACTATTTCCAGAACCACTTATTTCAGATTCAGAATCAGTTACTTCTACTTCATCATCACTATGAACAACTTGAGCAATCAGAGCACGAAATGTAGACTCATCATCAAGTTCATCATCAGCCCAACCATAATCTACATGCCAGGGTTTTGATGCAAAAGTAATAGCAGTTAAAGCAATTGGTTTTGAATCATCAGAAGTTTGCCCCCAGTTATATTGTTTATCATTTTGAGAAACCAAGGTTGTTAGAGACTTTGATGAAGAAGCATTTGATTTTGAACACTCACGAGCAAAATGATCAAAATTAGAACATTTGAAGCATTTGACCTTTATTTTATCTATGCCAACCTTGCCATTCGGATTTAGACTTTGAAATCCGGTCTTTTTCTTAAATCTTTTGAATCTTTGGGCTAACATCGCAAGTTGCCAATTAATGTCCATTTGTTCAAGGTTATCTGGATCGATCTGATCAAAATCTTCTTCAATCAAATTACATGTTGTCAAACCACCATTCAGCAATCCATAATATGAAGATAACAAAGCTGAAATTAATGCGAAATGCTCATCCGGTGTTTTTGCTGAAAATGAAGTCTGACTTGAATGATTTGGAATAGTGAAGTTACATCCAGTTGATGAATTTCCACAATTTCCTGATCCCTGACCAGCAACAAAAGTTGTTTGAGGTGGATTCGATGAATCAACACCAAATGATTTAGACTTTGCATTGATACTTGCAGAATTTTGACCATGATACAATTCAGGATTTTGGAATTGAGCAGTTGACTTGTTTATCATGAGTAAGCAACAACACATAATTCTCTCACTTTTCCGGTAATGCTTCCATCAATTTCTCTTTCAATTCCTCCTCGGTCTTTCCAATTTTAACCACTTTCATCTCACTAATCAGATGTGAAAACCTTGAAACAAGAGCATAAATATATTCTTTTTCATACTGTTGAAAACAAATTCCTTGTTTAACACTTTTCGTCTACTCTTCTTATATTGGTCATTGCCTTCACTTCGAGCAGATAAAGCATCCCATAACTGTTTAGCTTTCTTGCAAGTGCTGAATTGATGCAACAGCTCAGTAGGTAAAGCCATGGTAAGATAACCATAAACTTTTTGTTCAAGCTCATAACTTTTTCTTTCATCCTTATCAAAATTTTGAATTTCTTTATACTCTCCATCTTCAGTTGGACGTACATACAACGTTCGAATCGGAATCTACAAATCAATATCATTTGTGCTGATGTATGCAGAAAAACGTTGCTTCTAATTTTGATAATCTTCCAACTTTAACAGCTTAGGAACTTTCTGACTTGTTCCTATATCATTATCAAAATTGATCATAGCTTGTACCATGCTTTGCATAGCCGCAAACGCTTGAAAATCAGACATTTTTCACCGAAAATGATACTTCAAAAACTTTAAACTAAAAAACGAAGGTCTTCCAAGTGGATGTTGGGTTTCAAAACTGAGGGACTAGCCCTTAGGCCAATAAAAGTCTAGATCTCGTCGAGACGGTCGTTTTGGCTGGTATTGGGTTCCGTAACTCTTTACGGTTCTCAAGTTATGTCAGTTTTAGTAACGATTACTTTTCTGCCAGCGGACCAAACTTCTCAACGTACCAAAATATCCAAAGCGGACCAACCACGTACTAGATCTTCAGCGTACTACCCTACGGACCAAATAAGACCAGCGGACCAGAATGCGGACCAAATCACTAAGCGTACCAAATGAACACCTCCGTACCAAATGGTACGCTGTAACCGTCGGCGGACCAAATTTGAAGATTGTCTTCCGGACCAAAATTAGCGGACCAGAAACACGAAGAAGATTGCCTTGCATACCAGAAGCGTACCAGAGGCGTACCAAATGTTCTTCGAGCGTACCAAAGACGTTCGAAGTTGATTTCGACTGATTTTCGTGAATTTTGACTTTTGGAACTGGAATTTGATTCAGTATGGTGCGAAAACACTCTAAGAACACTCAGAAATCATTTTTAACCTCGGAAACACTCGGAATTGGAAGAATTTGATGAAAAATGTAAGAAACCCAAACTTTCTCTCTCTAAAAAATACAAAAAATTGATAAAAAATACAGCAGTAGAGCAACCAAATGCTCTGATACCACTTTTAAAACCAAGATACGATCTTACTACTGCATGTGTCAATCAATCATAGTAAACACGGATGTAAATAAGAGATTTGTATTGAATCACTTGAAGAATACAATGAACAATCTCTGGTTTCTCTCTCTAGAAAACACACAGTAAAGGTGTAGACATGACAAAAGTGTTAAGCTATCATTCTAACACACGCTATTTATAGTTAGTGACAAAACAACCTGCGTACCAAATGGTGAACCATCTGGTACGGGCGTACCATTTGGTATGGCACCAATGATATTGCCACTACAACACAAATACTCACTCTAATCTAGATACAATACACGAGACACATCATAGCATAGGTATATGCTCTAACAGGTTTGGTACGACCCGGTTCTAGTTTATGATCCAAATACGTTAGTGTTTGCATGGAGCTAATGAATCGGTGTAATATGACAAATTGTTTACAAATCATTTTGATAGACAAATATGGTTTATATGATGAATTATTATAAGAAAATCATTTGGGGTTATATCTTACTTGAAACCAATTACATACATGTCTAATCTAGGTAGGTTGTGGCCAGAAATCCTAACTCAATCGATATCCTAGTTTTCATGTGACCATAAAGCTTTTTAAATCGAAATACGTATCTAAATATACTAACCTTGAACCTTGGTGTGGTACCTGAATGCTTGGATGGATCCTAGCTTCCAAGTAATGTTCCTAGAACCTCAAATCATGGTACATACTTATAGGAAATACTCATTCAAACCTTAGGGGAGTATGGAATACCTTAGGGGTTGATGGCTTTCTATGGTTGAGGGTGTTGGATGGTGGTAGACGGCGGTGCATGGTGGTCAGTGGTGGCTTGATGTGCTTCTTTATCCGATGGTTTGAGAGAATGTGAGCAAAGTGGGTGGTTGGTTTCGGGTGGTAGTTATAACCTTTCTCTATTTCTGACCATTACCTCTTTGGCTAACGGAGGGTAGCATCAGGTGTTTTGTGCAAGTGGAGGTGGGGAGCAACATCATGTGAGGAGAAGGCCGTTAATGACACCCGTAAAGAGCGTTGAACGAATAACGATTGAGGGGAACAGGAACAGAGGTAGGCCTAAACTGACTAGGTATGATCAAATTAGACATAATTTGGGAGACTTGCACCTCTCTAAAGACATGATTAGTGATAGGGGAATATGGAGGCGTAGAATAAAGGCTACGGATTTTTAGGATTGTTTTTGGGCTTGTCTCCTCGTTTTTATCCATGTGTGTTTTTATTTTTGTTCACCTATAAACTTCACTTAGCTACATTATGGTGTGTTATTCATATTGTCTTAGGGTTCGCATCTTTAGTCGTACTCGGTCATGTGTTTTGTGATAATTAAGCACCAATATTTGTGGCTTGTTGTTTCTGGTATGGGTGGTCTTCGAGTCGGGGATGTCTTTGGGTGCAGCCTTTTTATCCCTCGGGATAAAGGTAAAGTTTATCCTCTTCTCACCCTCCCCAAACCCTACCCTTTGGGTGGGGTTTTTACTAGGTATGTTGTTGTTGTTGTTATTGTTGTACCTCCTTGGCCAATGGAGGACCCGAAGGTTGCTTGTAATTTGGTTGGCGGTGAGTCCTACACTAACACCGAGTTCACGCAACTTCTCTTGGTTGGCCCGTTCTCTTGCATGGCATCGGATTAGAGGGAGGTAACGTGGAATGTGAGAACAAGGCAAAGGGTTTGATTGGTCATTTTGGGTGGTGGTTTCCTATTGGCTTATTCTCATGCAAATTTTACCGTTTCAGTCCCTAGGTTGTATTTTTACTAAGGCTTTGGCTAGTGGGTTTAAGGAGTTGACGGGTTTGGTCCTCGGTTTAATCGGGTTTCCTAATCGGGTTGTATATCCGATTTGCTTAACTATTCTTATCGGGTTCTGAGGCCCAAATTACTTATTTCAAGTGTGGCTTAGCTAATCCTTATGGCCCAAACCGATTTCATTCTTATCAGGCTTGTTTTATTCATTCCTTGGCTATGGCCCAATTTAATTCCTTATTGAGATTTGTATCTGGTTCATTCCTACGGCCCACATCATCTTAAATAAGCTTTTAATGGTCCATCATGCTTAATGGGCTTGACTATTGGCTTATTGGGCTTCCTAATGCATGCAAATAGTTATGTTACGTTTTTATCAAAACTGGTAGTTTGGATCATAGTCGAATTAATGTTTTATGCAAAGGTGCTTGGGTTCAAAATAGGCTAAATGAACAAGTAAAATAGAATGCGAAAAATTCCTACTACTATTTTTATAATATATTATGAATGTAGGTGTCACGTCCCCCATCGTTAAAGAAATTTCGTCCCGAAGTTTTAATGTTGGTTGTTACCAAACAACTAGGGGTGTTGGCGTCTCATTTCATCCTCGCGTTCCCATGTGAATTCGGGAATACAAAGAGATTCCCATCTTACCTTAACAAGTGGAATGGTACTTCGCTTGAGACATTTATTTTCACTATCTATGATTTCTATGGGTCTTTCCTTAATGTGCAATCTATCGTCTATAACTATATCTCCACGTGGCACTACTTGATCTTCCTTGATCACGTTCTTTCTAAGGTTTGACACACGGAATGTATTGTGAATGTTACTTAGGTTTTCGGGTAGTTCTAACCTATATGTTACCGGGCCTATTTGTTCTATAATAGTAAAAGGTCTAATATATCAAGGACTTAACTTACCTTTCTTCCTGAAACGTATAAATCATTTCCAAGGTGATACTTTCAACATGACACGATCTCCTACTTCAAATTCCAGGGGTTTCCTTATTTTGTCCGCGTAGACCTTTTGCCTTTCACGTGCCATGACTAATCTATCATGAATTAATGCTAATTTATCTAGTCGTTTCTTGAATAATTTTCGGACCTTAGGTTCCTTTCGCCTATGTCCGTCCAACATAAAGGAGTCCTACATTTCCTACCGTATAGTGTTTCGTATGGGGCCATTCCTATGCTTGAGTGTGTACTATGTTGTAAGCAAACTCTATTAACTTCAAGTATTCGTCCCAACTTCCTCTGTAGTCTAACACACACGCTCTCAACATATCCTCTAATGTTTGTATGGTGTGTTCATTTTGTCCATTTGTTTGCGGATGATAGGCGGTACTTAAGCTTAGTTTTGAGCCTAATGCTTCTTGTAATTTAATCTAGAAATTGGATGTAGAGCGAGGATCTCTATTAGATATTATTGCTTTAGGTACTCCGTGTAAAGCTACTATTTTATCTACATAGATTTGCACTAATCGCTCTATCTTATATTTTTCCTTTATAGCTATAAAGTTTTCCGATTTGGTTATCGACGATTACCCAAATGGCATTATGTTGTCTTCGCGTAGAAGGTAACTTTGTTACAAAGTCCATGGTGATGTGCTCCCATTTCCATATGGGTATTTCGGGTTGTGTTAGCAAACCCGCTGGTCTTTGGTGCTCCGCTTTGACCATTGTACAATTTCCACATTCCTTCACGTAATTGGCTATGTCGGTCTTCATTCCCGACCACCAATAATGTTTCTTCATTGTGTCGTACATCTTGTCACTTTAGGGATGAACCGAATATTTAGCTATATGAGCCTCGTCTAATATCATCTTCCTATGTCCTCCTTCTCGAGGTACCCGTATACTATTTTTTAATCCTAGTACTCCATCGGCTCGTGGGCTCAATTGGGCTTCTAAACCCTTCATATTTTCCTCTCCGATTTTATCTTGGGTTAGAGCCAACACTTGGCTTGCCTTAATCCTACTCAAGATATCAGACTAAGCTTCAATCCTCATGGGGACTAAGGTTTCTTTCTTACGCCTCTCCTTATGACTTAGAGCATCTGCCACTATATTTGATTTTTCGGGATGATACTTAGGGGCTGTTTGGTAGCGTCTGTTTCATTAAGTGCTGAAATAGTAAGATGTCTTATTGAATAAGAGATTCTGAACCGATAAGTGATGAACCAGTAAGCATCTGTTTGGTTGGATCTCTGAATGATATGTCTGATTCTAAAATTTTTATTTCATTTAAGTTGTCTCACATTTTTTAAGATTTGTACAGTTCATAAAAATGGTTATTTTATAAGAAAAAAATATTATCGGGTATTTGGGTGTGAAACAAGTAGCACATGAAAACATTTAGGGTAAAATAATTGGGCTTATAGCCCTATTAACCATATAGACAGAGACATTAAAAAATTAATTCATAATGCGCCGACCCGTCTTCGCTTTAAATATCATCACACCTTATGTCAAAACCCTAGTTGCTGTTGCGCCGACCCGTCTTCATCACGGCGTTCTTCTTCTTCGTTGTTTTCTAGCAGGGAGTTGGGGTGCAGATTTCGTTTTTCCTCATCTCGTTCCCGTTCTTTTTTTTTGTTTTGCGCAGCTTCCTCCTCGCTACGTCGTCTCTATCTGATTCAGCGACTTTCCTATCACTTATTCGGTCAGATGATCCAGCCTCTTATTCGGTCAGACTTCCCCTCCTTCGGACCTCAACCAAACACCTCTGAACCAAGGCTACCTCTGATTCGGTCAGATTCAGACCTGGTTCAGAGCTAACCAAACAGCCCCTTAATCTCAAAGTCATAATCACTTAGTAGCTCTATCCACCTACGTTGCCTCATATTTAGTAACTTTTAGTCAAGCACATGCTTTCAACTCTTATGATCCCTGTATGCATGGTAAACCTAGTTCCATACAAGTAATGTCTCCAAATTTGCAATGCAAATACTACGCCTCCTAGTCCTAAATCAAGATCATGTGTTATGTGATTTTCCTCATGTGTCTTAAGTTGCCTAGACGCATATGCTATAACCTTTCCATTATGCTTAAGCACTGCACCCATTCCTCTTAATGATGCGTCATAATACACTTTAAATCCTTCCGTTCCATTAGGCAAGGCTAATATTGGTGCACTACATAATCGTCTCTTAATCCTTGTGGGTCTCGGGTGTTACCCCGAATGTATTGGGCTTGGTGAACTTAACCTGATGGCCCAAACAGTATTTCTAGGCCTGTTTTAGTGTCTCAGCCCAAGTCAGTAGCGAACTGGGCCTGGCTAAGATCATTCAGCGGCCCAATAAAAATGGTCAGGGGGGCCTGGCCCGTGCTTTAGGCAATCTGGACCATTTCCCTGAGCCCGTTTACGTAACCTGATGGGTCAGTCTCGTTGGGTGCGAGTGACCCGGTCAATGTTGTGTCCAATCTTAACCCGGTGGGTTCCTAGTTCTCCTGACTCGACTCGTAAGCAGCCTGACCTGGTTCGGTGACCCGGTTTGCTGGGTCTTCTGGTTCTTTTAGTGGGTTTATTTAGTTGGGCTTTGATCCGTGCCGCGATGTTGCATCTGGTTTACATGCATGCATGTTTACCTTATGACCCGAACTATCCTCATTATGGTTTAGTGAGATGACCCGTGCCATCAATGCGGTTTAATCCAACTCCAGGGTTCCCGTAGGCAACCCAAGTATTGGTTAGTCCGACCCGGTTCTAGTTTATGATACAAATAGGTGTTAGTGTTTACATGGAGCTATATTGTAACACCCCAAATTTCACAGATACACGATATATATATACTACATACGTGTTTATATTATAAATACATGAGCTTAATTGATAAATGTGGTAAGACTATGCTTTAGATAAATTGCATGTGTTAGAAATATGTGTTTGATGGCCTATATGATGAAAAATGCATAAACGGATGTGTTAAAAGTTAAAGAAAGTAAAATATGAGATGAATATGTGTTTACATGAATAACATAATGATACATGTGTAAATTAATGGATATATACGTGTAAATATGTATGTTAATAGTTAACGGAAAAGTAAAAGGACTAAAAGTGTAATTTATGCAAAGTTATAAATATTTACGGATATTATACGTACTTATAATTATTATAAGTATCCCGAGGCTTAAAATATAGTAAAGATATGTCCTAACATGATTCATAACATAAAATGATAAGTATTGTAAAGTTCGAGGGGCTAAAACGTAATTTAGCAAATAATAAAGAAAATATATATAAATGTATATATATGTTATCGTACGAATCCCGAGCCTTAGAAACCTTAGAAATTGTTATAAATATGTCCCATAAGGTTTTAAAATGAAAAATATCAAATTCTGGCCGGAACTTCAATGGCTCTCGTATCGCGAGCCCCTCCTCTAAGCCCTGCGCGATACGCGAGGGTCACCAGATCAGTAGAAATAGGACAGGCTCGTGTTTGACCACGTATGTCGACTTGGTGAGCACGAATTCTCCATCTACGCGTCAGATTAAGTTGATTACTCACCATGGGACGTGTAAGGACATCAAGACGCACCTCTTAGTATAAATAGAACCTCAGATTCGGCTTTAGAACTCGCCAATTTCGTGATCTATCACCCAAAAACCCTCTAAACCCAGCAGAAACTTCGTCGGAGCAATACGAGCAATCGGAGAAGAGTTAGAAACCGAATTTCTGCAGTCACCCCTTATTTGGTATTCTTAACAATAACATCTTTCAGTTTTTGCTAATTCGATATCTAAGTATGCTTTCTAGAAATGATGTAAAATTAGGGTTCTTGAGGTTATTCTGCTCAAATCGGGTGATCGGGTTGGAATTAGGGTCTGAATTTTTGTAGGTAATCCTAATTTAATTTGTTTTAAGTAAGCCCCAACTTTATTTCATAATTGGAAAAGGTTTGGTAATGGTTTTGTTAACGGGTCAAAATTAGGGTTTTCGTAACGTTGTTCTACCCAAATTGAGCAAACGGTTTTGAATTAAACTTAGATATTTTAAAGTGTATTACAAAATGTTATAATGGATAATACTCTAAGTTGGTTTGAAAAGAAAATGAGTTTTGATAAAGAAACGAGAAATATATGAAATTAGGGTTTTGAAATATGGTTATTTAATATAAAATAATCTGGAGGGTATGGGTACTTGAATTTTGGTATGGAACTATGTGTATACATATAATAAGTATATATGGGGTTAAAATGGATAAATGATAAAGTATTTAAGATACCGAGTTAATCGGATATTTAGAAGTTCGTGCGGAACGGAAGGGTAAGCGCCTGTACACAAGGGTTTCTGGCATAGCGAGGGTTTCGCTTAAATCCCAACTGGGAAATTGCATACCTCCTTGGGCGATCCCGGAGTGAGCGTTTGGTTATAGGAATGTGCGTCTTCATATTAAAAAGGAATATTATTCATATGAGGGTATTTTGGTCATTTTGACCTTAAAAGAAGTAAAGAGATAAAGTGAGTTCTGCGAGCCCACTTTTAAATATTTTAAACGATTTAATGTTTTCGGGCTGATATACATACGATGTTCGACTGTTTACTTAAAAAGTATTTGAAATGCTTTTATCTGAAAGTTTGCTTATCTTAACTGATAAATTGATGAACTGTTAAAGTGATACATGTTATGTTATGAAAACGCTTATGAATGGTTATACGTGTTAATAATGTATATGAAATGATGATGATAGAATAATCTATATGAAATGATTATTAGAGTTATGTGTTATATTTGCTTTGAACTAGGTATCCAAATGATAAGGGTTTGTTAATAAACGCACAAGTGAGAATGTATGATTATATGAGAACAGGTGATACATTCGCTATATTATTATTTGGTGGATACGATGCTGGTACATCCTGTATACAAGCATGGTAGTATAGTCACCCTGTATATCGAAAGTGTGAAGGATACGCCTCTGGTACATCCTGTATAGATACACCTAGGTAAATAGGGGGATGTTCATTTGTTGCAGTATATGAGTACATTATCATGTTTATTAGCACACGTAAGTCATTCGGATATCTAACTAGGGTCGGGTAGTAGTATTGTGGTGGTTAAGGAGATGTTTGATAGAATAGAATATCTAAAGAGTTAAGGTTATATGAACAGAGGTCGATACTGAGGTTGGGGGGCTTCCAGATGAAGTCACTTGAGCGGTATTCGAAACTGGAAGAAAGGAATGTAGGACGGTTATCGTTGCTACGGTTGGGGGCTTCCAGATGAAGTCACCCGAGCATTATTCGAGACCGGGAAGGTATAGAAGAAATGGAGCGGTTGTCGGTACTGAGGTTGGGGGCTTCCGATAAAGTCACCTGAGCAGTATTCGAGACCAGAAGGTATGGAGGTGTATGGAATTCAGGTCGTAGGAGTTAAAGGTTATCGAGGTAGATGTTTTCTAGAGAAACGTGTATGATTATGATGTTATGTTATGTATGACTTGTTATGTGTTATACTTGATAAATGTTGTAAAAAAGGATTTTGCAGGTACAAAGGTTTTAACCTCACAAACGAGGTAACGTTTTTAAATGTAGAAACTCACTAGCGTAAGCTGACCTTTTCCCAAAACCATATGTATGTCACGTTTAGGTGAGACGTCTGGGAGCAAGGGCGGAGCCCTCGTGATAAGAGAATGACCAGGCAAGCTATTAGAGGAGCTGTGGAGGTGCTGGCATAGTTGTAGATAATAAAGACTGATATAGTTAGTCACTATATAGATAGATTGTAAATTATCTCCATTACTTTACGTACTTGGCTTTATAATAAATAAAAGTTTTAAATTTTCCGCTTCTTATCTCTGTTGTGCCATGTGTTCATGAGTAAATCTGATGAGTGACCCCTCCTGGTGCCAAGTCTGGGAGTGGGCGTCACAAGTTGGTATCAGAGCCTTGGTTTAAGAGATTTAGGTACAAGCGCAGTATCTAAACTTAAACTAGGACTCTAGGTAGAGTAAGTTGAGATAAGAATATAGATGCCACCTAGGATAGCTTGTGCCCGTAAGGACGAATATGTATAAGGATCATAATAGTTGGGACTTGCGATATGCGTATATGGAAAATACACGATTGCAATTAGCTACTGCAATTTGGTATTTTCCATGTAAACAAATCATAAGTACTAATGTTGTGTGGACAAGTGCAAGGAGTCGAAGAATGTTTAGAAATGTGATCTAGGTATCGGTTTGAGTTGATGATGAAGATAGAGAGGCGAGATGTGGACAGTAGAGAATTGTGTGCTAGAAGTAACTGGGTTTTGAACGCATCATAAATATATAATTGTATCGGATCCTGCACTTATATACTTATCATGAATTCAAAAGTTAGAGACTCTACGTCAGACAAGTTCTGAAATGTCATCCATCTTAATTTAGGATCTGGAAATGGCTGCGAGAGGCGATCGTGCGAATGTGGAAGCAGAGAATAACGCCGGGCTAATGCGTTCACTAACGAGCAGAGAGCGGCTATGGCGGAAGAGATGACGCGCTTAATGCAGACGACACTACCTGATATATTAGTTCAACTTCAAGGAGCTGCGAGAATTGGTGCTAGTGGAGCCCGTGGAGCTGGTGGAGCTGCAGGAAGAGGTGTCGGAGCAGCACAACCTAGAGTAGGATGGTCGTTTAAGTCGTTTAGTGGTTGTAGACCTCCTTTGTTCAACGGAAATCAAGATGCGTTAGCTACGTTCCAGTGGATTCATGAGATGGAAGCGGTCATAGATATTAGTGAGTGTAGTGAGAACCAAGCCGTAAAGTATGCTGCTGTCACACCCCCAAATAACCACTAACGGAGTTTATACCGTTAAGGGGTGCGAGCAAACCAGGACCACAACCATTAGTTACAAATACTAAACGAATCAGAGTAAAGTCCAAAACATTCATATCAAAACAGTTTCAAAGTTACGCAGCGGAATAAAAACATAAGTATCTTAGCACTAGCCACGTGCTTTACAAATCATTGTTTCAAATCAAAATCCCAAGTTAGTTTAATGAAAGTAAAAGTCTTCACGTGCCATGCCAACCTTCAATGGATACTCTTCAACGATCTGCAAAAGTGAAAACCACACAAGTGTCAACCTAACGGTTGGTGAGTTCACAGTGGGCATGTCATGCATTGGCCCGGTCTCATAATCGTAATCGTGTCAACATTTACATACGTAATATTTGTTTGTGAAAAGCAATGCTCAGTTATATACGTCAATTCATAAACATTTGTTATTTAGTAAAGTTATTGTCCGTAACAAAGTTATCAGGTATGTACTAGTCTTGTATAATTAAAGTGCTCAACCGATATCGCGGGTAGCTAATCCGTTGTTTCCATGCACTAAGGAAGTTCGTACCAAAGCTGACGATTAAGTATAGTAGAGGCAGAGCCTTCAGCCATTTTGTTTTGCGGACATTCGTCATCGCGGCTTTGCCTCCCCCGTGTCCTCTCGGGATCACGGTCAGATAGGCTGATATTGTACCTCCGTGCACCTCTAGTGTCACGAGGCGGAGTTTGTCAAACTCCAGTAGATCTACCCAACATCCCCTCGCTTTACAATTAATGGCACAATTAAGTTGAGGACTTTTTCAGTTAAAAAGGCAATCCTTAGAAATCATGTGATATCATGTGGTTTAGACTTTAACCTACACTAGCCATATTAAAACGGTTTTCGTTTCAGAAATAGTTTGTTAAGTTTCACAAGTGTTTCCCATAAAACACTTCAAGTTCATCAAGTAGATGCATAGCATTCTAAGTTTTCAGTTTCATCAAGTGGTGCATAGCACTCGTAAAGTTGTCAGCATTGTTTTCCATTAAGTTATTCAGTGTGTCCCAAACGGGCTCACAGTAAGTGGGTTAGTGATACTCACCTTGGGTTGCACTGCTACACTTGTTATATAATCCAAGTTTGCTTAACGAAGACCTATGAACACGTTTAGGTCTTAAGTATTAGTTTTGTGTCTAATCTTTACTTAACGTCACTATGGCCCATAACATAGCACGTTGAAACTATGACTCGACATAACGACACATGACACCGATGGTTGATCATAAACAAGGGTTCATATACATCAGAAATCAAAGCATGTATCATCATAGCATAATCATGTAAGTCATGGCATAACATTCAAGCAAATTGCACAAGTTTGGATTCTGATCTCAGTTTCGCTAGCAGTTTCTCTAGGCAGTTTCGCTAGGCAGTTTCGCTGTGTGCACGGGCAGCACTTTCGCTAGGCAATACCCGATGACACAGTTTCGCTAGGCTAGTTTCGCTCGAAACTGTTGGCACAGTTTCGCTAGCCTAGTTTCGCCCGAAACTGGTTTGAACTTTCGTTCAGGGAATTTCGCTCGGTAGTTTCGTCCGAACAGGTCTGGTTGGTTTACCCGGCGACACTACAGTTTCGCTCCATAGTGTCGCTGGTTGAAGATATGCATAATTTCGCTGGACAGTTTCGCCCAGAGAACATGACAGTTTTGCTGGTCGCGAAAAACACATAAATCAGCCTAAAAATCAATCTAACAGCTTCCATATCACATGCAATTCATTATCTAGCATACATAACCATTTACCAACATAAATCAGTAAGCTTTAACACCTTAAACATGCATTTTCATCATCAAATCACCAAAATACATTTAAAACCCTAAAGTGACCTAAATAGCATAAATCTTTAACATGGATGGATTTCACACGTAAAGTTATAAACTTTATAACAGATCTAGCAATCCTAAGCAACATATCAGAAGATCAAGTGATTCTATAAAGACCTAAGCATGCTTTTTAAGAAAACACATAGAAAACATAAAAATGGTGGTTTTGGGACTCACGGTTCGATCTCCAAGCTTGATGGATGATGGTTCAGGGCTGAGATCTCGATGGCTCGGTGTGAATCTCGACTGACCAGATTTCCAGGAGAAAGATGGAGTGTGTGTTTGTTTTGTATGAAATGAGGCAAATGGGAGAGCTAGGGTTTATTAAGATTATTTATATAAGAGGCTAGTTTCGCTGGCAGTTTCGCTGCCTGGCGAAACTGGCTCTGATCACGAGTGAGCCAACCGGCTGCCGGGCGACACTATAGTTTCGCCCGGTAGTTTCGCTGGTTGCCAAAAGTGGTCAATTTCACATTCTAAGCAAGATAAACACGATTTATAAATTGTCATGCTATTCACAATACTAACTCATGTATTTAAATCACATTGCACATAATGACAACAACAATTGAACACATAGCACATATGGACGGGTTCGGTGATCAACCAAAGGACGTGGGCGTATTCGGCCTAGTTAAGCATTAGTTACTAAGTTAACACTTATAACGTAACTAACGGAATTGTCTAACGGAAGTAAACCTTGAAATTCTCGGATGTCACATCATCCCCTTATAATTGGAATTTTCGTCCCGAAAATTATTCTTGCGTCGTAGCGTTTGCAGCCTCGGCTATCGTCGTTGCTGGGGAAAGAAAGCAAAAGTTTTAGGGTTGCCACATCCTCCTCCTGTTAAAGGAATTTTGGTCCCCAAAATTAAATCATACCTTGAGTTTCTGTGGACGTTTGCTCGAACAAGTGAGGATACTTCTTCTTCATCTGATCCTCTCGTTCCCAAGTATATTCTGGTCCACGTCTTGAGTTCCATCGAACCTTGACGATCGGAATCTTGCTACGTTTGAGGGCTTTCTCCTCGCGTCCCATGATTTCCATCTGGTTGCTCGATAAATCTCAGATGTTCGTCGATTTCCAATTCCTCCAAAGGAATTATTTCAGTGTCTTCTGCCAGGCATTTCTTTAGGTTGGAGACGTGAAACATGTTGTGAACTCCATCGAGTTCAGCAGGGAGTTTTAATCGGTAGGCCACCGGGCCTACTTCCCCAATAATTTCAAATGGACCGATATAGCGAGGATTTAGCTTTCCACGCTTTCCGAAGCGTATCACACCTTTCCAGGGAGATACCTTCAATAGTACCTTGTCGCATACTTCGAACTTCAAAGGTTTACGGCGTTTGTCGGCATAGCTCTTTTGTCTGTCACGTGCTGCGACTATCCGCTTTCTGATTTGAATAATCCGTTCGGTTGTATCATGAATGAGTTCCGGTCCGGTGAGTCCTTTCTCACCCGTTTCAGCCCAACACACGGGCGATCTACACTTTCTGCCATAAAGTGCTTCAAAAGGTGCTGCACCGATACTTGAGTGATAACTGTTGTTGTAGGAGAACTCCACCAACGGAAGATGAGCTTCCCAGTCTTTACCGAAGTCGAGAACGCAAGCTCGGAGCATGTCTTCTAAAGTCTGAATAGTTCGTTCCGTCTGACCATCGGTCTGCGGGTGATAGGCTGTGCTCATATCCAGTCTGGTTCCCAGTGCTTCTTGCATAGATTGCCATAATCGGGAAGTGAATCGGGGATCTCTGTCAGAGATAATAGTCTTTGGCACCCCATGACGTGCCACAATTCGGTCGATATATAGTTTTGTCAACTTATCCATATTGTCACTTTCCCTCATTGGAATGAAATGTGCAGATTTGGTTAGTCGATCTATGATAACCCAAATCGCATCCGGTCGATTCGATCGATGAGGTAATCCTGTTACAAAATCCATTGAGATATCCTCCCATTTCCATTCTGGGATCTTTGGTTGCTGTAATGGCCCAGAAGGCATTTGGTATTCAATCTTCACTCTAGAGCATGTTAAACACTGTAAGTCCCAAAACGATCCTTACGCGATATCTAGTCCAATCAAGACCGTGCGGAATCCGGTTTGATTGGTGATTCAAGAAAAACAATACGTGATACAATAACTAACGATTTGAAACAAATAAAATTGCAAACCGATTGAAGAACACTTGAATACTTGAAAGAGATTGATTTCCAACACTTGAATCAATTGAAATCCTATAGATTTCGAAATACACTTGTTACCCACACCTTTTGCACACTTTCAACAACCTAATAATGAGAGGAGGGCTTCCCTTATATAGGGAGTCTCCAACTTGCTAAACAAGACACCCTATAAACCCTAATTACACATTAATTTCCGGATTTGACCATCTAGGCCCACTAAACTCCCTCTAAACACTTTCTAAATGAGCCCAAACATGTCTAAAATGACCCAATGACCCATATACCCATAACTCAACTAATTTTCACCTATTCTATCACATAGGCCTTCAAAATAGTCCGCCAAGTGATGATTTAATACACAAGCCACAAATTATTCCCTTACAATCTTCCCCTTGGCTTGTGATATTAAATGTCTTCTTCTTTCAATCTTCAGACTTGCAGACTTCTCCTTGGCTTGAGCATGGGTTGATGAAGATACTTTTCTTTAACAATCTTCAATGGGCAGCAACGGTCGAGTTCTGGGAGTTTTCTCTCAATCAGCATCAGCTTAGACTTCAAATGACAAACAAGTAATGAGAGGAGGATTCTTAAATACTTGCTCTATCTTGAAAACTGTTAAGTCCTTGTTGAATCATCAGTAATTGTCTTGACTTGCCATTAACTTGCTCTATCTTGGCATTCTTGAACTTCTTGTTGTGACTGCTCTGCATCTTTTGTTCATTCAGCTTCCCCTAAACTTGCGAATGGTATCTTTTGAGTCTTTGGAAGCTTTACTTGAACAACCAACAAACTTCCCCTGAGCATAGGGTAAGTCCTTTTCCGGCTGGTTCTTCAACACGAACAGTAACAACACTCATTGACTTTTCTTTTCCATGACATTTCATTTAACCTGTCATGCACAACATGGAACAAACACAAACACTAACCAGCATATGATGACTGGTTATCGGGTTAGAATTATTTTACCAAAAACTTCCCCTGAACCCGATGGGGAGGTCACACCTTCTTGCACAAAACCCAAAAAGAACTTATTAAAACCTTTAAATTAACCTGGCCATGGTTGAAAAATAAACAATAAAAACTTAAGATAATACAAAAGAAAAAATAAAAATAAAAACAAACATACCAAATTACTAAACGAGAAGGTTTCTATGGGATCAAACCGTATGAATCTGACTGAGGAACCCTTTTCAGCTTCTGTTACTCGAACACGTCCAGGTGATTGCCAATATACTGATCCACTTTAAACTCTAACCCTTTTCTTAATCAGGTTGTTTGTCACTTTATTATCTTTTATTGGTGCATTAATTATGAACAGCAAGTGGGTTTCAACAAATCCTAGGTACATGTTATTGCACACTATCAAGCACATAAATTCCCTACCACATACTTTCACAACCTGAACCAGAAGTTTGAAACTGAGCTCGAGACTTGGTTGAGAAGAGAAAGAATAGATCACATAGATTTTTGGGTATAATATACAAGTCAACTGAATTTTTGAAACATTTTTGATAATGCTCTCATCAGTGACAAAGGCTGAGGGATTTGGACTCTTGAGGGTCTCTTTTCTTGTGCTCTTTGGCATCTTTTGAGGTGTATACATGCATTTTTTTTATTTTTTTTATTTTTTAATTGCATATATTATTTATGATGATCTGTAAGCACGTATGTATGGACAACTCCAGGTCATTGCTCACGCAAAGCAGAGGAGAGCCTTACATACACTCGAAGCATCCCCAGGTCATTGCTCACGCAAAGCAGAGGAGAGCCTTACATACACTCGAAGCATCCCCAGGTCATTGCTCACGCAAAGCAGAGGGGACACCGATTTTTTGAGCTCAATTTCACACTCTTGGAGACAAGCGTGTGTATCGGGAACTTGAACATGCAGTCAAATAGAAATGCAATTAACCTAAGTGCTGTTACCCAACAAACTGCCATACGTTATCTTTAAATGTGTAACGCATACCTTTTCAGATTTAAGAGCCGAGCCTACCAGCATATCACCATGGATCATGTCTTTCACATCAGCCTTACACGTGTCAGCCATCTCCAAAACGGAAATTTATTTCACTTCCCTGCCTTCTCAAACAAAGACAAAAGATTAAAAATTAAAAAACACAAAATTTTTAGGGGTCAACTATTTCATCTTTTCTATTCTTCCCCTTGCTTTTTGATTTTTAAAATCAACACACGTTTTTTTTTTTTTTTTTTTTAATTATGCGCACACAGACACATCACTAAATATCAATTAAATCTGGCCAAGCTAACATTCAAAGTTTATCTTTTGAGAATTTTTTCAGATTTGGGTTTTGTTTCATGCACAACCATACTTCACATCAGATTTGCCAAGACACAAACAATTCAGACAGTGTTACCTTTTCAGCTGATCTTTTCAGATTTACCTCTCAAATAGAGACATACTCTCCATTGAAACCTTCATGTCATGTAGTAGAGAGATGCCTCCTATCATGTGCCTGGAACAATCACTTTCAAAAACAAATAAGTTAATGGAAGTCCTCCTTGACTGTTCCTGCACAAGGTGAGAGATCAATTAGCCATAAGTACCCAGGCCATTGTGGTTCTGGGTATACCTGAAGAGTCAGTGAAAGAAATTTCTTTTAAAAACATTCCCTTGGTAACATCAGGGATTGGGGGTGTGGCTGCCTTGGTTGGACTGAGAATGTCCTTTTTGTTGACATCTCTGGGTTTGTGATTTTCTTTCCAAAAAACCTGTGGTTTTCTCGGTGGATTCTTATTAGAATTTTGAACTCTTACTTCTTGAAATTGTTTGGAGTGTTTCTTGTACACTCCAGTAGGCTTGAAAGACAAGTTCACAACTTTTGAAACATTCCACCTGTCATCCTTCCTCCAACCATTTGATTTAGCTGAACCAACTGGATTTGGATGGATGGGTAATTTTGAAACAGTTTTGAAAACATATTTTAAAACTGTTTTTGGGGATTCAGCAGATTTTGGTCTCCAAGCTGTTTTCACAATTGATGGTTCATGTTTAGGTGACTTGGGCTTTGGGCTCCATTTGGGGACATTTGGCTGTGGTTTGCCCTGCTGCACCTTTTGGTTTGAAGGTACAGTCTTTGCTGCTGCTCTAGCATGTATCTTTGCCTGTGAGGGTGGTGATGTGGACTTTTGCACCTTGGAATTTGAAGGGCCAAACTTGGGTTTTGGGCCAACATGTGTTTGGCCCAATGGGACAGTCTTTTGTTGGACCTTCTTTGGATAGTAAGGCTCATACGGGCGGTGCAGGCAGTTTCTTGCCATGTGTCCTGGTTGACCACAAACATGGCAGGACTGTTTCTTTGGATACACGGGAGCCTGTTGTTGGTTCCGCCCAGTGGATATCCAAGTTGGCTTTGAAGCGTTTTTATGGATCCAAAGGGCTTTACCATGGGGCTTTGTGGTCAGAATATACTCCCGTTGTATCGGTTGGAATTGGTCATATGCAGAATTAACTTCTGGGTACGGGACAAATTCCTCGAGGTTTTGTGTCCCGTACTTTCTGCACATTTGGAGTGGGACAGTTCACACTCCCCTCAGATTTTTTCACATCACCTGTGGATTTGGGAACATCATTCTGTGGTCTCTTACCCCTTCTTAAGATTCTAACAGTTCTTAGGGGTTTCACAGGTTTCAAATCACATTTACCAACGTTAAACACACCACAATCAGAAAGTTTAACACAACCATTAGACTCAGAAGACTCAGAAGTTTTTGACTCAGACATGACACAAGTTTCAGTTTTCTCAAAATCGGAATTTTTAACAGAAAAATCAACTTCGGACTTCAATGGACTTTTAGTGGACTCCTTGCAATTTACTACCCCTGCTTCATGTTTACCTTTATCTGCACAAGAAGTAAAAGGGTTAGTCTGGTTAGAAACAGGAGTAGAAATTTTAATAGGAGAAGCTGCCAATTTCTTTTCGATCTCAGCTTTGGCATCCAAGTTAGTCTTGGAACACTCATAATCTGAGATCATTTCATGCATCAGGGGCATCGGTACTGTATGAGTTGACTTTTCATCTTTTATTTCAGTACCGAGACCCAAACCAGAGTTGGCTTTTAGATGACGCATACGAGCGTCTGTGTTGTAGAAAAGTGAGGTAGCCTTCATCATTTCTGACACAATCTTACCGTTTCGCTCAACTTTGGTTTGCGATGTTTCTAATTGCCCTTTAAGTTGTTCAAGTTCAGTTTTCAATGTGGCAATTTCTTCATTAGCAACTCTCAGATATGTGTTTTTGTTACTCAAGTCCCTTTGAAGATTTTTTATGTCAATTTTAGCAGCTTCGAGTTTCTCACTTAAGTTTTTACTTCTACCTTTGTATTCCCTCAATTCTTTATCAATAAATTCACGATTTAATGTTTCATTGAAAAACTTAGTTTGCCATTCTTTAGATTCGTTGAAAATAGATTGACATTTAGGATTAAGACATACCTCAGAGCTGCTGGCAGATACAGAATTACCTGGAAGAAAGGATGCCATGAATGTCTTTGATTGAACTTCTGGATAGAAAAGTCAAGTTTTGGATCGAAAAGTGGACTTTTTGATCGAAAAGAGGACTTTTTGATCGAAAAATGGACTTTTTGATCGAAAAGTGTGGCTGATCGAAAAGCTGGTAGGAAAGCTGCTTGGCTGATCGAAAAGCTGTCTTGGCTGATCGAAAAGCTGTTCGGCTGATCGAAAAGCTGTCTTGGCTGATCGAAAAGCTGTCTTGGCTGATCGAAAAGCTGTTTGGCTGATCGAAAAGCTGTTTGGCTGATCGAAAAGCTGTTTGGCTGATCAAAAAGCTGTCTTGGCTGATCGAAAAGCTGTTTGGCTGATCGAAAAGCTGTCTTGGCTGATCGAAAAGCTGTTTGGCTGATCGAAAAGTGAAAGAATGGATCGAAAAGTCTCAAAGGGACTTTTCGATTGGTGTAACTGATCGAGAAGTCACAAAAGGGGACTTCTCGATTGGGCAGGCCGGTCGAAAAGTCACTTAGGGGACTTTTCGAGTGAGACGAACGGATCGAAAAGGGACTTTTCGATCAGACAAACCGATCGAAAAGCAGAAAACAGGTCGAAAAGTGTTAGAAAACACAATCACAGCTTCCGAAACTTCTGACTTGAGTTACAACCTGCACAAAAACACCTCCGAACGTGCTAACAGCTGAAAATCACCAGAAAACTCAAATCGTTAGTACTCAAAACCTTATATCTGATATCGCGAGAGCCTCGAAACTTGCGTTTCTTGGCTCTGATACCAATTGTAAGTCCCAAAACGATCCTTACGCGATATCTAGTCCAATCAAGACCGTGCGGAATCCGGTTTGATTGGTGATTCAAGAAAAACAATACGTGATACAATAACTAACGATTTGAAACAAATAAAATTGCAAACCGATTGAAGAACACTTGAATACTTGAAAGAGATTGATTTCCAACACTTGAATCAATTGAAATCCTATAGATTTCAAAATACACTTGTTACCCACACCTTTTGCACACTTTCAACAACCTAATAATGAGAGGAGGGCTTCCCTTATATAGGGAGTCTCCAACTTGCTAAACAAGACACCCTATAAACCCTAATTACACATTAATTTCCGGATTTGACCATCTAGGCCCACTAAACTCCCTCTAAACACTTTCTAAATGAGCCCAAACATGTCTAAAATGGCCCAATGACCCAATATACCCATAACTCAACTAATTTTCACCTATTCTATCACATAGGCCTTCAAAATAGTCCGCCAAGTGATGATTTAATACACAAGCCACAAATTATTCCCTTACAAACACTTAGCCACATATCGCGCGATGTCGGCTTTCATATTCGGCCACCAATACAAACCCTTCAAATCTTGGTACATTTTATCCGATCCAGGGTGCACCGAATATCTTGATTTGTGAGCCTCGTCCATCACGAGCTCTCGGAGATTTCCAAGTAAAGGAACCCAAATTCTGTCATTATAATACCTGAGTCCGTCGGACCTAACTTCAGAGTTACCGTCTACCCCACGCAGTGCTTCAGCTGCGAAGTTTTCTTCCTTTAGAGCTTCTTGTTGGGCATCGCGGATCCGATCCGGCAATCCCGTGTGAATGGTAAGTTGCAGCGCTCGTACCCGTCGAGGCTTTTCGTATTCTTTCCGACTTAAGGCATCAGCCACAACGTTGGCTTTTCCCGGATGATACTTAATTGCTAAGTCATAGTCATTTAGTAACTCGACCCACCGTCGTTGTCGCATGTTGAGATCTTTCTGATTAAAGATGTGCTGTAAGCTTTTGTGGTCGGTAAATATTGTGCACTTTGTTCCGTAGAGGTAATGTCTCCAAATCTTGAGTGCATGAACAACGGCTCCCATTTCCAAGTCATGCGTTGTGTAATTCTTTTCTGTATCCTTCAGTTGCCTGGACCCGTAGGCAATCACCTTGTCTCGTTGCATTAACACGCAACCGAGTCCTTGAATAGATGCATCGCAATAAACCACGAAGTCGTCCATTCCATCGGGTAACGCGAGAATTGGAGCTGAACATAACATATCTTTAAGAGTTTGAAACGCACGTTCTTCTTTTTCACCCCATCTGTATTGCACTCCTTTGTGCGTTAAAGCCGTTAAGGGTTGAGCCAACTGCGAGAAACCCTTAATGAATCTTCGATAGTATCCGGCAAGTCCCAAAAATTGTCGGATTTCGGTCGGCGCTCTTGGGGTAGGCCAATTCTTGATAGCTTCCACTTTAGCTGGGTCGACATGAATTCCATTCTGATCAACAATGTGTCCAAGAAACTGGACTTCGCGAATCCAAAAATCGCATTTCGAAAACTTGGCATAAAGTTGTTCCTTGCGGAGCAATTCCAAGATAAGTCGCAGGTGCTCCTCGTGTTCCTCCTTTGTCTTGGAGTAGATCAAAATATCATCAATGAAAACTATCACAAACTTATCGAGGTACGGCTTGCACACTCGATTCATCAGATCCATAAATACGGCCGGTGCATTGGTTAGCCTAAACGGCATAACCAGGAATTCGCAGTGACCATACCGAGTTCTGAAAGCAGTCTTAGGGACATCCTCATCTCGAACGCGAAGCTGGTGATATCCAGACCGTAGATCAATCTTTGAGAAGTAACTTGAACCTTGTAGCTGATCGAAGAGATCGTCGATTCGAGGAAGTGGATACCGATTCTTGATCGTAACTTTGTTAAGCTCTCGGTAGTCAATACACATTCGGAACGTTCCATCCTTCTTCTTAACAAACAATACCGGAGCTCCCCACGGAGACGAACTGGGACGGATAAATCCTTTGTCAAGTAGCTCTTGAAGTTGTGAGGAGAGTTCGTTGAGTTCACTTACCGCCAAACGGTAAGGTGCGCGTGCAATTGGAGCGGCTCCAGGGGTTAGGTCGATTCCGAACTCGACTTGTCGAAATGGAGGCAAACCAGGCAGATCTTCAGGAAATACATCGTGGAAGTCGCGGACTATCGGGTAATCGTCGATTCTACGCTCAGGAAGTGTCGAATCGGTGACGTTGGCAAGAATCGCGAAGTGACCTTTACGAAGTCACTTTTGAGCTTTGAGAAACGAAATAATACCAGTTACTGTTCCACCTTTTTCACCTTGGACCGTTAGCACTTTACCTCCTTCGAGTGGGATACGAACCACTTTTTCTTTACATAAGATTTCAGCTCGATTCTCAGATAACCAATCCATTCCTACTATAACGTCAAAACTACCAATCGGAAAAGGCATAAGGTCGATTCCTAATGTATGGCCAGCTAGTTCTAACTTACAGTCCTTAACTATCTGAGTTGTATCATGGAGTTTACCATTTGCTAGTTCTACCACATATTTAGCGTCTAAGGCGACCGGTTTAGCATTAATCAACTTAGCAAATTTAGTGGAAATAAAACTTTTCTCAGCACCAGAATCAAATAACACAGTAGCAAAGAAACCATTCAATATAAATTTACCATTAATCACGTTGGCGTCGTTGCGAGCTTCACCTTGACCCATAACGAAAGCTCTTCCCCTGCTATTTCCATTCCCGTTGCCATTACCTCCGCCATTACCATTTCCACCATTGTTTCCCTGATTACCATTCCCCTGTCTTCTCAACTGCGGGCAGTCCCTCTTTATGTGGCCTTGAGCACCACATTCATAGCAGTTCCCATTACCATTTCCTCTGGGAGCTTCATTGTTGTTACGGTTCTGACCATTGTTGTTTCCATTGCCCCGGTTGTTTCCATAGTTGTTGTTGTGCCTTTGGCGGTTCTGTTGCTCAGGAAGAATTGCCCAACAGTCTTTTGCTTCATGGCTCCTCTTGCCACATCTTTCGCAGTTCAAACTTTTTCTGCAGGTACCGGCGTGATGCTTCCCACACTTATTGCACCTGGGCAGGTTACCCTTGTAGTTACCTTGACCATTCCCGCCCTGGTGATTGTTAACACTGTTGTTTCCAGACCTCTTACTCTGACCCTGGGAGTTAAACGATCTCCCCGTGTTGTTTCCAACACTTTGATTGTTCATTGAATTTTCAGGAGCTTCTCCATCAGCTTTTCTTTTGCCACTCAAGGCAGTCTTCTCAGAAACTCTTGCAGGAAGTGTACCCCTCTCAACTTCCTGATCAGTTAACTTGTGAGCCAGACGGATGGCTTGTTGCACAGTGATTGGGTTGCTGGCAGTCACCAAACTCTTGATTTGGGGTACGAGACCTTCCAGATAACGCTCAATGCGTTTGAATTCAGCATCAACCATGGACGAACACAGTACCGCGTACTCGTGGTAACGCGCGGTGTACTCTTCGACTTCAGACCCAGACATCTTGGAGTTCAGAAATTCTCCTTCTAGCTTCTTGACTTGGTCACGAGGGCAATACTCCTCCATGATCAGTTCCTTAAATGCTTCCCATTCCATGTTGTTAGCCTCATTTACCCCGACCATTTGAATTTCAGCGTTCCACCAGGAGAGAGCAGCTCCTTCGAATGTAGCAGTCGCAAATTTCACCTTGTTCTCAGCCGGGCAGTTACACATGGAGAAGACCTTCTCAGACTTCTCGATCCACCTGAGGAGTCCTACCGCTCCTTCCTCGTCGGAAAACGTCATCGGCTTGCAGTCCATGAAAGTCTTAAATGTGCAGTGATGAACGTTTCCTGATGCAATTAATAGTTCGGGTTTTCAAATTTAAACAGGTCAAAATATATATATCGCCTTGTGCCTTAACCGGCATAACAATTACCATGCGCGGCAATTGTAGCTTGCACGGCGGCCACGGCGGCTTGCACATGCTCGTTGATCATTGCTTGCAGTTGTGCAGGCGTCAGGTTGATGTTATTCCTTCCCGCTCTTCCAGACATTTTCTGGATTGTGAAAGTAGACAGTGTTCAGTAACAATTATATTCTATACATATCCCATAATATGTATATTAGCAATTTCCCGATATCCCTCTATTAGTCCAGAAAAATTTTGTGCACAATCGAGGCGTCGTCGGAGAACGTCGTAAGTCGTGAGTACTATCGTCGAAAGTCGGCTTCCCCATAAAAGTCACCGTCGGCGTAGTCATCGTAGCAGAAATCAGGACGTCGCGTGTAGCATCGTTTCGTTGTCGCTTTCCCCAGAGTAGTGCGTGTATTATCGTTCGCATTTCGTATTTGTGTGTGAAATCTTCCTAAGGCTTTTCCGTTAGACTACTTAGACACGGTCTATATATATATCTACATACATATATCTACATATGGAGTATTTACTTACACAGCAGAGCGAGTATCCCAGGTTGGCACGTAAAAATTTTGTCTTTGGGAATTTGTTTGTTCGTTTGTAACTAAGGTTTCAAGTTGCAGTTTCCAAATTGTTTTTCAAAAATGATTCCAGTTCTCTGCAACTTATGGCTCTGATACCAATCTGTCACACCCCCAAATAACCACTAACGGAGTTTATACCGTTAAGGGGTGCGAGCAAACCAGGACCACAACCATTAGTTACAAATACTAAACGAATCAGAGTAAAGTCCAAAACATTCATATCAAAACAGTTTCAAAGTTACGCAGCGGAATAAAAACATAAGTATCTTAGCACTAGCCACGTGCTTTACAAATCATTGTTTCAAATCAAAATCCCAAGTTAGTTTAATGAGAGTAAAAGTCTTCACGTGCCATGCCAACCTTCAATGGATACTCTTCAACGATCTGCAAAAGTGAAAACCACACAAGTGTCAACCTAACGGTTGGTGAGTTCACAGTGGGCATGTCATGCATTGGCCCGGTCTCATAATCGTAATCGTGTCAACATTTACATACGTAATATTTGTTTGTGAAAAGCAATGCTCAGTTATATACGTCAATTCATAAACATTTGTTATTTAGTAAAGTTATTGTCCGTAACAAAGTTATCAGGTATGTACTAGTCTTGTATAATTAAAGTGCTCAACCGATATCGCGGGTAGCTAATCCGTTGTTTCCATGCACTAAGGAAGTTCGTACCAAAGCTGACGATTAAGTATAGTAGAGGCAGAGCCTTCAGCCATTTTGTTTTGCGGACATTCGTCATCGCGGCTTTGCCTCCCCCGTGTCCTCTCGGGATCACGGTCAGATAGGCTGATATTGTACCTCCGTGCACCTCCAGTGTCACGAGGCGGAGTTTGTCAAACTCCAGTAGATCTACCCAACATCCCCTCGCTTTACAATTAATGGCACAATTAAGTTGAGGACTTTTTCAGTTAAAAAGGCAATCCTTAGAAATCATGTGATATCATGTGGTTTAGACTTTAACCTACACTAGCCATATTAAAACGGTTTTCGTTTCAGAAATAGTTTGTTAAGTTTCACAAGTGTTTCCCATAAAACACTTCAAGTTCATCAAGTAGATGCATAGCATTCTAAGTTTTCAGTTTCATCAAGTGGTGCATAGCACTCGTAAAGTTGTCAGCATTGTTTTCCATTAAGTTATTCAGTGTGTCCCAAACGGGCTCACAGTAAGTGGGTTAGTGACACTCACCTTGGGTTGCACTGCTACACTTGTTATATAATCCAAGTTTGCTTAACGAAGACCTATGAACACGTTTAGGTCTTAAGTATTAGTTTTGTGTCTAATCTTTACTTAACGTCACTATGGCCCATAACATAGCACGTTGAAACTATGACTCGACATAACGACACACGACACCGATGGTTGATCATAAACAAGGGTTCATATACATCAGAAATCAAAGCATGTATCATCATAGCATAATCATGTAAGTCATGGCATAACATTCAAGCAAATTGCACAAGTTTGGATTCTGATCTCAGTTTCGCTAGCAGTTTCGCTAGGCAGTTTCGCTAGGCAGTTTCGCTGTGTGCACGGGCAGCACTTTCGCTAGGCAATACCCGATGACACAATTTCGCTAGGCTAGTTTCACTCGAAACTGTTGGCACAGTTTCGCTAGCCTAGTTTCGCCCGAAACTGGTTTGAACTTTCGTTCAGGGAATTTCGCTCGGTAGTTTCGTCCGAACAGGTCTGGTTGGTTTACCCGACGACACTACAGTTTCGCTCCATAGTGTCGCTGGTTGAAGATATGCATAATTTCGCTGGACACTTTCGCCCAGAGAACATGACAGTTTCGCTGGTCGCGAAAAACACATAAATCAGCCTAAAAATCAATCTAACAGCTTCCATATCACATGCAATTCATTATCTAGCATACATAACCATTTACCAACATAAATCAGTAAGCTTTAACACCTTAAACATGCATTTTCATCATCAAATCACCAAAATACATTTAAAACCCTAAAGTGACCTAAATAGCATAAATCTTTAACATGGATGGATTTCACACGTAAAGTTATAAACTTTATAACAGATCTAGCAATCCTAAGCAACATATCAGAAGATCAAGTGATTCTATAAAGACCTAAGCATGCTTTTTAAGAAAACACATAGAAAACATAAAAATGGTGGTTTTGGGACTCACAGTTCGATCTCCAAGCTTGATGGATGATGGTTCAGGGCTGAGATCTCGATGGCTCGGTGTGAATCTCGACTGACCAGATTTCCAGGAGAAAGATGGAGTGTGTGTGTGTGTTTTGTATGAAATGAGGCAAATGGGAGAGCTAGGGTTTATTAAGATTATTTATATAAGAGGCTAGTTTCGCTGGCAGTTTCGCTGGCCTGGCGAAACTGGCTCTGATCATGAGTGAGCCAACCGGCTGCCGGGCGACACTATAGTTTCGCCGGGTAGTTTCGCTGGTTGCCAAAAGTGGTCAATTTCACATTCTAAGCAAGATAAACACGATTTATAAATTGTCATGCTATTCACAATACTAACTCATGTATTTAAATCACATTGCACATAATGACAACAACAATTGAACACATAGCACATATGGACGGGTTCGGTGATCAACCAAAGGACGTGGGCGTATTCGGCCTAGTTAAGCATTAGTTACTAAGTTAACACTTATAACGTAACTAACGGAATTGTCTAACGGAAGTAAACCTTGAAATTCTCGGATGTCACAGTTGCACACTCATTTTTTTGGAAGTGCTGCACTGGTGGGGAATGATCAAGCAGACGGAAGAAGGAACTATTGCTGCAATGAAGTGGGACGATCTGAAGAAGTTAGTTTTAGAAGATTTCTGCCCTAAAGGTGAGCTGGAACAACTGGAAAGGAGCTTTCTGACGTTGGAAGCTTGGAACATGACACATCGAGAATACACTTCGAAGTTCAACGCGATGGCGAGACTGCTACCTACCTTAGTCACTCCCGAAGCCGAGAGGGTGAAGCGTTACGTGCAGGGAATTCCGAGTAGAGTTAGGGTATTGATCAAGGCAACTGAACCAAAGACATTCAAGGCAACAGTGAATTTGAGTTCCAATCTCTACAGCGAGATGTTCGGTGCAAACGGTAGGCCAGAAGGAGCAAAGAGGAAGGAATCAGAGTCAGAAGCAATTTTAAGGAAGGAAAACGGGAGTCACCACAAGAAGTTGAAGAATAATTCGAAAGACGACAAGCCGAGGTGCCACAAATGCAATAAGAATCATTTCGGAGAATGCAGGTCGGGAACATCTAAGTGTTATACATGCGGTAAAGAAGGTCACTTCTCGGGCAATTGCCTAGAGCGAAAGAAGTTTTATGAATGCGGGGAAGCGGGACACCTTAGGATGAACTGTCCTAAGTTGGTGTTAAACCCTAAACCACTTCGAGCCATCCCAGGGAATGCTACGGGTCCAAGAACAGCTCCTGCGAGGGCATATGGTATGTTGGAAATGATAGAAGGAGATCCCCAGACCTCGTCAGGTAATTCGAGTAGTTATAAATCATAGATAATCGTTATTCGTTTGCTTTAGTACGTTATGTGTGCAATTGCTTGTTGCAGTATGCTTAGAAATTAGAATATTAGAACTTATGTTCTAGAAAGTAGCCGAAAATGTGAAAGCATTATCGAGGATCCCGTAAACAAGCTACCGTAGACAGCTTAGGGTTACGTTTTCCTTAGGGTTGATGCAGAAACGCGAAAGTAAATGTTACCGAGTTATGATATGAGTTAAAATGGTTATGTAATGCGGATGAGTTGCAAAGTTGAAAATGAATGTTTAAGATGGGAATGGAACAAGTTTCAAGGACGAAACACTGTTTAAGGGGGTAGAGTTGTAACACCCCAAATTTCACATATACGCGATATATATAGTACATACGTGTTTATAATATAAATACGTGAGCTTAATTGATAAATATGGTAAGACTATGCTTTAGATAAATTGCATGTGTTAGAAATATGTGTTTGATGGCCTATATGATGAAAAATGCATAAACGAATGTGTTAAAAGTTAAAGAAAGTAAAATATGAGATGAATATGTGTTTACATGAATAACATAATGATACATGTGTAAATTAATGGATATATACGTGTAAATACGTATGTTAATAGTTAATGGAAAAGTAAAAGGACTAAAAATGTAATTTATGCAAAGTTATAAACATTTACGGATATTATACGTACTTATAATTATTAAAAATATCCCGGGGCTTAAAATATAGTAAAGATATGTCCTAACATGATTCATAACATAAAATGATAAGTATTGTAAAGTTTGAGGGGCTAAAACGAAATTTAGCAAATAATAAAGAAAATATATATAAATGTATATATATGTTATCGTACGAATGCCGAGCCTTAGAAACCTTAGAAATTGTTATAAATATGTCCCATAAGGTTTTGGTACATAAAATGATAAAAGGTTAGAAGTATAGGGGCTAGAATACATTAAACTAAAGTAGAAGGTTTAAAATGAAAAATATCAAAGTCTGCCCGGAACTTCACTGGCTCGCGTATCGCGGGCCCCTCCTTTAAGCCCTACGCGATACGCGAGGGTCACCAGATCAGCAGAAATAGGACAGACTCGTTTTTTACCATGTATGTCGACTTGGTGAGCGCGAATTCTCCATCTACGCGTCAGATTAAGATGATTACTCACTATGGAACGTGTAAGGACATCAAGACGCACCTCCTAGTATAAATAGAACCTCAGATTCGACTTTAGAACTCGCCAATTTCGTGATCTATCACCCAAAAACCCTCTACACCTAGCAGAAACTTCGTCGGAGCAATACGAGCAATTGGAGAAGAGTTACAAGCCGAATTTCTGCAGTCACCCCTTATTTGGTATGTTTAACAATAACCTCTTTCAGTTTTTGCTAATTCGATCTCTAAGTATGCTTTCTAGAAATGATGTAAACTTAGGGTTCTTGAGGTTATTCTGCTCAAATCGGGTGATCGGGTGGGAATTAGGGTCTGAATTTTTGTAGGTAATCCTAATTTAATTTGTTTTAAGTAAGCCCTAATTTTATTTCACAATTGGAAAATGTTTGGTAATGGTTTTGTTAATGGGGTCAAAATTAGGGTTTCCGTAACGTTGTTCTGCCCAAATTAAGCAAACGGTTTTGAATTAAGCTTAGATATTTTAAAGTGTATTACAAAATGTTATAATGGATAATAGCCTAAGTTGGTTTGAAAAGAAAATGAGTTTTGATAAAGAATCGAGAAATATATGAAATTAGGGTTTTGAAATATGATTATTTAATATAAAATAATCCGGAGGGTATGGGTACTTGAATTTTGGTATGGAACTATGTTTATACATATAATAAGTATATATGGGGTTAAAATGGATAAATGATAAAGTATTTAAGATACCGAGTTAATCAGATATTTAGAAGTTCGTACGGACCGGAAGGGTAAGCGCCCGTACACTGGGGTTTCTGGCACAGCGAGGGTGTCGCATAAATCCCAACTGGGAAATGGCATACCTCCCTGGGCGATCCCGGAGTGAGGGTTTGCTTATAGGAATGTGCGTCTTCATATTAAAAAGGAATATTATGCCTATAAGGGTATTTTGGTCATTTTGACCTTAAAAGAAGTAAACCTTAATAATTAGATATTATTAAGATAATATAAGAGATAAATAAACATAGGATATGCTTATAATGTTAAACCTTGCGTTAATACCATACGATACGCGAATTAGGTTAACCGAAGGATTCTGTCGGAGGTTCTGTCCGAGTTTAACGAGTAAAGAGATAAGGTGAGTTCTGCGAGCCCACTTTTAAATGTTTTAAACGATTTAATGTTTTCGGGCTGATATACATACAATGTTCAACTGTTTACTTAAAAAGTATTTGAAATGCTTTTATCTGAAAGTTTGCTTATCTTAACTGATAAATTGATGAACTGTTAAAGTGATACATGTTATGTTATGAAAACGCTTATGAATGGTTATACGTGTTAATAATGTATATGAAATGATGATGATAGAATAATCTATACGAAATAATTATTAGAGTTATGTGCTATATTTGCTTTGAACTAGGTATCCAAATGATAAGGGTTTGTTAATAAACGCACAAGTGAGAATGTATGATTATATGAGAACAGGTGATACGTTCGCTATATTATTATGTGGTGGATACGCCGCTGGTACATCCTGTATACAAGCATGGTAGTATAGTCACCCGGTATATCGAAAGTGTGAAGGATACGCCGCTGGTACATCCTGTATACATACACCTAGGTAAATTGGGGGATGTTCATTTGTTGCAGTATATGAGTACATTATCATGTTTATTAGCACACGTAAGTCATTCGGATATCTAACTAGGGGCGGATAGTAGTATTGTGGTGGTTAAGGATATGGTTCGATAGAATAGAACATCTGAAGAGTTAAGGTTACGTGAACAGAGGTCGATACTAAGGTTGGGGGCTTCCAGATGAAGTCACCTGAGCGGTATTCGAAACTGGAAGAATGGAATGTAGGACGTTTTTCGTTGCTGAGGTTGGGGGCTTCCAGATGAAGTCACCTGAGCAGTATTCGAGACCGGGAAGGTATAGAAGAAATGGAGCGATTGTCGGTACTGAGGTTGGGGGCTTCCGATAAAGTCACCTGAGTAGTATTCGAGACCAGAAGGTATGGAGGTGTATGGAATTCAGGTCGTAGGAGTTAAAGGTTATCGAGGTAGATGTTTTCTAGAGAAACGTGTATGATTATGATGTTATGTTATGTATGACTTGTTATGTGTTATACTTGATAAATGTTGTAAAAAGGGATTTTTTTGCAGGTACAAAGGTTTTAACCTCACAAACAAGGTAACATTTTTAAAATGTAGAAACTCACCAGCGTAAGCTGACCTTTTCCCAAAACCATATGTATGTCAGGTTTAGGTGAGACGTCTGGGAGCAAGGGCGGAGCACTCGTGATAAGAGAATGATCGGGCAAGCTATTAGAGTAGTTGTGGAGGTGCTGGCATAGTTGTAGATAATAAAGACTGATATTTAGTCGCTATATAGATAGATTGTAAATTATCTCAATTACTTTACGTACTTGGATTTATAATAAATAAAAGTTTTAAATTTTCAGCTTCTTATCTCTGTTGTGCCACGTGTTCATGAGTAAATCCGATGAGTGACCCCTCCTAGTGCCAAGTCTGGGAGTGGGCGTCACATATATGAATCAGTGTAATATGACAAAATGTTTACAAATCATTTTTCTAGAAAAAATATGGTTTATATGATGAATTATTATGCGAAACTCTTTTGGGGTTATATCTTACTTTAAACCAATTGCATGCATGTCTAATCTAGGTAGGTTGTGGCAAAAAACGTAACTCTCGATATCCTAGTTTGCATGTGACCATAGAGAATGTGTAAATCGAAATACGTATCTAAATATGCTAACCTTGAACCTTGGTGTAGTACCGCAAATGGTTGGATGGATCTTAGCTTCCAAGTGATGCTCCTAGAACCTCAAATCATGTTACACACTTGTAGGAAATACTCTTAATCAAACCGTAAGGGAGTATGGTGTACCTTAGGGGTTGATTGCTTGCTATGGTTGAGGGTGTTCGATGGTGGTTGACGGAGGTGCAGGGTGGTCAGTGGTGTCTTGTTGTGCTTCGGTATCCGATGGTTTGAGAGAATGTGAGGGTGAGAGAATGGGTAAATGAGAGAATGTGAGTAAAGTGGGTGGTTGGTCTCGGGTGGTAGTTATAACCTTTCTCCATTTCCGGCCGTTACCTCTTTGGCCAATGGAGGACCCGAAGGTTGCATGTAATTTGGTTGGCGGGGTGAGTCTTGCACTAACACTGAGTTTACGCAACTTCTCCTGGTTGGCCTGTTCTCTTGCATGGCATCAGATTGGAGGGATGTGGCGTGTAATGTGAGAACAAGGCAAGCGGTTTGGTTGGTCATTTGGGTGGTGGTTTCCTATTGGCTTATTCTCATGCAAATTTTACCGTTTCAGTCCCTAGGTTCTATTTTTACTAAGGCTTCGGCTAGTGGGTTTAAGGAGTTGAGGGGTTTGATCCTTTGTTTAATCGGGTTTCCTAATCGGTTTGTATATCCGATTTGCTTAACTATTCTTATCGGGTTATGAGACCCAAATTACCTATTTCAAGTTTGGGCTTAGCTAACCTTTATGGCCCAAACCGATTTCATTCTTATCGGGCTTCTTTTATTCATTCCTTGGCTACGGCCTAATTCAATTCTTCATTGGGCTTTGTATTCAGTTCATTCCTACGGCCCACATCATCTTAAATGGGCTTCCAATGGTCCATCATGATTAATGGGCTTGGCTATTAGCTTATTGGACTTCCTAAGGCATGCAAATAGTTATGTTACGTGTTTATAGAGAATGGTAGTTTGGATCATAGTTGGGTTATTGCGTTGTGCATTGGTGCTTATGTTAAATATAGGCTAGATAAACAAGTAAAATAGAACGCGAAAAATCACTATTGCTATTTTTATAATATAATCTGGGTGTGGGTGTTACAACGTGTGTGCGGAGGCCAACACGGAGCCAATGCCACGACACGCAAAGTTCTTGACTCCGCATTTTATTGGTCAACTCTATATCGGGATGCTCACAACTAGAATAAAGTCTACAATGCTTGTCAGAGGGCCAGTCTCCGCCTGCGCTTGCTACTGGTACAGTGCACGAGTCCATCTAGGTTGCATGCGGATGTAGAAAATAAGGATATATATTTTTAATATTTATTTATTTAAAATTATTAAAATTTAATATGAGAGAGTTGATATTTAATATGAAAGAGATGTGAAATTTGTTGATGAAGGTAAATATATAAGGATCACATATGCTACTAATGATTTTTATTTATTATATACTAGATTTCTTTAATTAATATGTATATGAAGTTTATACCAACTAAAGATCGAATCAGAAAATCTTAAGAAACGACAATAAACAAGTTCATATAAATATTTAACGATCAACGCTAGTATCATTACTGGTGTTGTCGTGTTGGTGACGATGCTTCTCTCAATATTAGGTACAATGCCAGAAGTTCACATATGAAAGAAAATAAATGTGGAGTACTTGCGGATGATTCCAAGATGAAAGATGCCTACCTTATTTAACAAAGGTGTTCAACAAAGCATCAAGCTACATAGATGGAAAGGGAAGAACCGAGAATTGTGAAAACCAATTAAAACCTACTCTAAAGAAAAGATTTTAAAAATAGTCTTCCTATTGACATCAGCTTATACGTCACAGATATGCCTATCCGTGGCATATGGGGATCTATACGTGTCGGATAGGCTTATCCGTAACATTTAGAGGGGGTTTGGGATTAATTAATGCCTGATTCACCCCTATATGCCAAGAATAGGCCTATCTGTGACATATAGGGTGGTGTCTGTTGAAAAAAAATAGGGTGTGAATAGAATGGACCAACAAAAAACCCTACCTAATTCTTATATATTGGTAAAAATAAACTTTTACATAAATAAAAATTAAATTATTGTGGAGTAAAAATTTTAGCCATAATATTTGATAATAAATTTTACCAAATATTATGGCTAAAAATTTTACTACACAATAGTTTAATTTTTATTTATGCAAAAATTTATTTTTACCAATACCTATATTCTCTATATTATGACTAATAATAAATCGATAATAATCATCATTTATATCGGAATGTCTACAATTACACATTAGCTTCTTCACACATAACAAAATCAGGAACATTTCAACGTGCACCGCAATCTTATAACATGACAATAATAAAAAAAAATTACACAAGTCAAAAATCATATCAACCATATAATATGGCAATAATCAAAGTAGCATGTTTAAATAAAGACTTGTTCAACATGGTTCAAATTTTTGTTGGTTGACTCCTCGTTCAAACCTGGAACCGTCGACTTGTCATGAGAACCTCGCGAACTCGACATCTTCCAAAATTGGTTCAAATAATTTGTTGGTTAGGGCAAAAAGTGGGGATGCAGATATGATTTGCGTGCGTAGGGGGTAAATGATTGAAGAACGTGGGGATGAAGGAGTTTCTTGGGATGAAGAAGAGGAGAAAGGCTCGGTTGGTTGATATAATTTTTAAATTGAACACTATACGTGACGGTTAGGTCAAAACGTGACACTTAGACAAGTAGTGTGACACCTTTCAATCAGATGTCAAAGTACGACATCGTTCACTTCGGCATTCACGCTTTTTTAAACGAATGCACGATTACTGAGCGTGACAGAGAGTACATTTACGTGTCAGCTTATGTCCTATGTTGACGGTCAGTCCTCTGCATCATGGATAGGGCATGTGTTTTCCAAAAAACAACAGGTGTTCCGATTAGGACCCTAAATGTATAAAATTTGTAACAAACTCTTTGGATTATAACAATATAAAAATATGTATAGTAAATGTGTTTCTATTCAAATTAAAATGATTAAGGATATTTGTCTCTTAATTTAGATTTAATTAGGAGAAGTTTATATCTTGTGCGTAAATTCATCGTTTTCTAATATATAAAATCTATGACACCACCAAAGATAGATATTATAACATAATATATAAACTGGCACAAATTGTTCAGTATTACATGCTTACCTCTGATATAACATGTAGAAACAAAAATACGGTATTATTAGCACTTATTAATAGCTAGCTAATGTGCCAACTGCAATTCATAGCTTACGCACTTTGTATGACTGAAATAGGGGGTAGCAACGAGAGGTGTTGCTCTAAGCAATGTAAGACCAAAAATGTCGTTGATGTCCATTTCTTCTCGAGCATGAGGCAACTTCCAGTCAAAATGATACACAAATGATGCCACCATTAGACTAACCACCCTTTGAGCCAATGGTATACCAGGACACATCCTACGACCTGATCCGAAAGGTATGAACTCAAAATGTTGACCCTTGTAGTCGAGCTCGTTTCCTAGAAACCTCTCTGGATCGAACTTTATCGGGTTTTCCCAATACCTAGGATCCCGTGCAATGGCCCATGCATTCACCATAATTTGTGTGTTTTTGGGCACAATATACTCACCGAGTTTAACTTCAGTTTCAGTTTTATGAGGCACTAATAGTGGCACTGATAAATGAAGTCGCATTGTTTCTTTGATGACTGCTTGGAGATAAGGTAAGTCAATGATTTTGGTTTCTTGAAATTTACCATCTTCTCCCACTGTCGAGGATACTTCTTCACGGACTTTTGGAAACATATCAGGGTTAAGTAGGACTTCTGTCATTGCCCACTCTGTTGTGTTCGAACTTGTTTCTGTTCCCGCTAGAAACAAATCCTGCAATTAAATAAAACATCAATAAAAGGTTTTAAACACCGAGGTTGGTGGCTTAGTGGGAGAAACCTTTTCTCTATGAGTATCTAGGGAGCTCTCGGGTGCAAAACTGAACTAGTATAAGATTTGGATGTAGTTTAGGTTAGAAGTAAGATTAATTGTTGTTTAAATAAATAAAGTTATAACGAGAATCAATATATAAAAGCATGCTAATTAGCAATAACTGTGTCATAAATTTATTTAAGAAAGTAGTCACGTTTCACATATAATATTGTCAATTTTTATGTTTGCAAATTAATAAGTTTGTCTTTTTTACAAAAGAATGTAGCGCATACTAAAAAGATAAAAATGCATAACAAAGATAAAAAAAGACTCGTTAACGTATACATAACATGTTTAGAAATAACATGTTTAGAAAGACATAAATTATATAGGAATAAGAATACCCCACAATATAATTTCTATCAACTAAATTATGATAACGAATATGAAGAAATTTAGTGTGAAATTATAATAAGATGTCTAAATCATTATTTAAGGTCGCTTACAAGATCTTAATCCTAATAAAGCAAAATTTTTGTTACATGTCTTATTTATAAATGGTTCACATCACCACCGTCACATGTCAAACTCACAATCAATTACCAATTTAGTAATAATCAATTAAGATTAATTACCAATTTTATCAAAACTAAAATTTTATTTTAAAATTTTAATAAAATTAATGTAGATTTTATTAATTTACTCAATAATCTTTTATAGAAAGTAATCAACAACTTGTCAAACATAACAAAATTTTGAATGTTATAAAATTTTATATCAATCATAATTTTCAAATTTCTTGATCATTATCTTTTTCTTTTATATTTATCAAATATTATTACTCTCTATTTAGCCAGTGTATTACACGGGTTACTAACCTAGTAACATATATAATTATATACTCATGTTGAAAGGTCACTCTTGTCATTTTGTGTTATGCTATTGTTTTCTTTTAGCTCTCTACACCGCTCCTATTTTGTTCCTATTTGTAGGAAGGTTGTCTTGAGTGTTACTTGTCCCATATAATATCTGATCACATGTGAGAATAATTAGTATTATAGTTTTAGGGGTAAAATAAGAATATACGGAATCCGATGTCACGTATTCTTTTGGAGATCAAGTATCGAAGGGAATTGTGGATTGCCAGCAGCAGGGCTAAGCTCAATTGTGATGAGTGGCTGATGTGGTGTTAGGTGTTGTTTCTTTTTTCCTTTGTTGATGTAGTTTGGTGTTTTTATCTTCTTGTTTGGTGCTGGGCGGCTACGGTCTTAGTAGTCTTTGGCTTGTTTTTTGAGTTTAATAATATTGCTGTTAAAAAAAATATGGATCTTGACAAAACCTAGCGAGAAAGACTTAGATAGAGCATTGGGATCGGTGCCAAAAGTTAAATTTATACGTTAAAACTATGTAGGATCCATGTTTGTACTTTCATGCTTGCTATTTGATATCTTTTAAAGGAGGAATGGTATAATAAAAAGTTTTAGAAGTTAATCAATAAGAGTCTGTCACACAGGAAAAAATAATTTTAAGTAGAATTTTTAATAATTCTAAGAGGGAGTGATAGAATTTTGTAGGTTGAATTGAAGTGTTTTTTTATTTATTTAAATTGGTTTGTTGAAAATAATTTAAAAATAAAAAAAAGGTTTTTTTTTTCTTTTAAAAAAATAACCATACATATTGTTAACATATATCTTAAATTCTTAATTAAATATATATTTTTTTAACTAAAACCCACCCACCCACCCCCACCCCTAACCCCCCCACCTCTTCACCTTACCGCTCGGCTACTAGTAGAATTGATGACCCCCACCCCTAACCCCCCCCACCTCTTCACCTTACCGCTCGGCTACTAGTAGAATTGATGGATGGTTTTTTTGCCGTTACCGATTAAGCCGTGGGAGTGGCGATCGTGTAGCCACCGGTGCCAGAGACTTTGCCAATGAAACCCTCAACCACTCCGCTCTCCCTAATTGCCTTCATATCCAAGAGAACAGTGGGTGTACACACTTTTATGTGTGTTTGATATCCCAAACATATCAATTTTTTCAATTCTAAAAAAAATCTATTGCTGAAGTCAGTAGTTTGAAGGCTCACTATAATAGAATTTGAAGGCTCTAGAGATTAAACATGTGATATTTAGATCAACAAACCTCCCATTATTATCTCATACCACTAGGACCATACTTCTGGTTTCTTTTAGTAAAAAAATTCAGTGAATATTAATATCTTCGTTGTTAATTATTAAGATAAGATTTTAAATATTTTACTGATATAAGATTCTATACATTTTTTGAAAACTTAGTTTCCATATAAAAACAAAACTTTTTTTTTTAATATTTCAAAACTGAGAAAAAGTTGTAATAAGTTTTAGAAGTATTATCACATGGAGCAATGGAGCATCTGGGAGTAATACATAATTTTAGTATTGTTTAGGGTACGTAAAGTAGAGCATTAATTAATTTACCACAAGTAAGATCTTGATGTGTTTGATACTAAAGTCGGCTTCATGACTCTCTTCACAATAATCCAGCAGCGAATCCAACATATCGTCAAACCTCGGAAGTTTTGACTCTCGATGCTTTAACCTCGTGGTTATAAAACCTACTGTGACCTTATCGAACCAGTCATAGGCAGCCTTTGCCTGCCGCCGTATGTTCTGAGGGTCCAACGGTTTCAACACCGGAAATATGTCGGCTATATTAAACTTCCCGTCCACTTCCATCAACGTCTTAACCGCGGTCTTAAATCCCCCGATATCATCAGACTCGTAGCTGGTCACGTTTTGAGACAAGCAAGTGTTGGACATCTGGTTGAGCGCCACCGCGAATGCCAGCTTTCCGATGTCCACGCCCGCCTTCCTCCGCTCGGACTCACGAAGGAAGTCCAGCATCCCCTCCACCACGTTCTGGCGAAGATCCCGGAGGGTGTCGAGTTTGTGTTGGTGGGTGAGGTAGGTGTTGAGTGCTTTTCTGATGGTTCGCCACTCGCCGTTAGCTGGAATCCACAGCACCGCCACGTCATTATCGACCAAGGCGGAGACCGCGTCTGGGACGTTACGGCCGGAGCACGCCTCGTCATTTCGTTGGAGGATTTCTCTAGCGGCGTCGGGTGTGGATGCCACCACGGTGGGGATGCTTCCGAGTCGGATGGTCATGAGCGGGCCGTGTTTGTGGGAGAGTTTGGCTAGGGACTCGTGGGGCTTTGGTCCGAGGTCAAGGAGGTTTCCGATGATGGGGAGGCCGGCAGGGCCTGGTGGCAGTATTCTTTTACGGTGGAGCTCGATGCCATGAAGGAGGCAGAAGAAGAAAACTATGGAGGAGACTACTATAAATAGAAGTTCCATTGTTTCCTTGAATTCTTTTTATTTATGTTATGAAATACGTAGGATAGATGTTAAATATATAGGCGCAAATAGCAAATCACATAAGTTTCCACCGCTTTAAATAATGGATAATGACTAGGTCAAGAGATTAGGGCGAAAGCATTAATTAGTTAATAAAGTCAATAGAATATATGGATATTTTACAAGCAATGTCATCTCCCACCACGGTGTTTACGGTTTCTTTGGATTTGTGATCGGTTTTGTTTTCAAGTTTTGATAGGTGGGTTGAAAATTACACAAATAACGAATGATTTTGTTTGTAGGTTTTGTTGAAAACCGGCCGACCGTATAAACCTAACAGAACCGTATATTTAATTAAGTGTTACTTTTTCAAAATCTATATCTTAATCATAATAAAAAATAAAATTATTTTCATATATTTTCTTTTTAAAGTGTTCACATCATTAGTGCCACATGTCAAAACCATATTTTTAATTTAGTAAATTACCAATTAATATTAATTACCAATTTTATCTAAATAAATTTTTCATTTAAAAAAAATGGCAAACATTATGTAAAATTTATAAATTACTCAATAATTTGAGTATTTTTAAGGAAACAAATCAAGAATTTATCATATTTAATGTATTAAATTATCAATTAATATTTTATAATGAATTATGTCATTTATAATTATCAAATTTCTTAATCGTTTTTTTTATATTTAGCTAATATTATGAACCTAAATTCAACCCGTGTAGTACACGGGTTACTAACCTAGTACTCTAATAAATGATTACAACTATTGTCACATCTCACTCTCACATTCATTTCCATTTTATTTTTCTCATTTCTCTCTCCTACTAAATAGTAACATTTTTATGTATTAAATAATAATAATGTTAAATAGTTATATTATATAATTAAATATAAAAAAATAAATCTTCTTATCCTATTAATTTTTTTTACATTTAATAAATTTTAATAAAATTCTAAGTATATATTGTCTTAAAAATATAATTTTATATTGTTTATATCTTTATTGATTTTTTATTTTATAATTTTAAAATATTCATTATTTATTATTTCACAAACGGTTGATGACATCTAATTGACAAATCTTCATAGAAATTATTGTTTATAATACGTTGTATTTATTCAACCCATTTAATACATGAGTTCTAACCTTGTATATCGGGTGAGTCTATTGTGAAAAGTTTAGTTTGGATAAGAAGGATAAGAATGAATCATAGCCATTAGATCTTCAATTAAATGAAGATCTTGTTGGGTTACGACAGTGGCATTCGAGTCTCGGTAATAGTAAAAAAAAATTAATAGAAATAATTATTTACGATAAATAATTATTATTACTGAGTAAATTAAATTTAGATAATTAAATTAACAATTAATTTAATACGCAGTTGAAAACGATTTAATTTACAAACACGAAAAACCAGTAAATTAACGTAAGCCAAAACAACAGGATTCGACAATCACCAAATGCGCAAACACCTAAAATGCGTTAAAAAACGCAATACATTCGTAAAATAAATAAACATTTAAATCTAAACTAATAACGAGTTTAGATATACCTGAGCGGTGATTCAAACAAACGTTCGAGACACCGGAAGTCAACGGGTGACGATAGGGTTTCGCAGGTTGTGATTCGTCTGACGAACCAGACTTTCCTCGCGATCACGGATTCACTACGCGGTGACTCATCACCAGGAGAATCGCGTACGTCGGATTGGCGCGAACTACGGTTTACGGACGACGAGCGAACACGCCTCACAGTGGCGGTTCGCGAGAAAAGGTGTCGGCAATGGGAACCGGCGACGGCGAGAAGGGCGGCGGCCAGCTCGGGCGGCGGCGGCTGCAGTGCGACGGGGCGGCGATGACTGTAGTCACGACTCACTACTGCGGCTCGGTGATGGGCTGCGGCGGTGGTGCGGCTATGGCGGCACGGAGGAGCGGGCGGCGGCGGCTTGGAGAGCGGCAGTCGGCGACGACGGACGACGGGCATCAAGGCTGTGGCGGACTCGGGATGCGACACGGCGATGATTATGGGATTAGGGTTCTCACGATTGGATCAATCGATCGCTGGAGAACTGAGGAGGACAGCGACGATGGTGGGGCGTTGGTGTCGATCGAGAGAGAGATGAGAGGGGGGGGGGGGGGGCGAAAACTCTAGTCTGTGGATTAGGGTTTCTTCTCCCTTAATCAGTTATATTTATAACTGAATAATTTTCCGATTAGTCCCTCGATATAACTTAATCCTCAATCGAACCATTTAATTTGTGAGATTAACATTTAGTTCCTTAAATCATTGTCGCTTGCCGAGACTTAACGAATATTAGTTAAACTAATAATTCATTAATCTTCGTTTAAGACGTAAATAAATTGACGTCTTTGTCGCTTAATTAATCTTAACGATTAATAATAATTAATCAATTAATTATTTATCCATTAAATGAGTAATTAATTCTTTTGCAAATATGCCGGTTATAAAAGTAAGCGGACTTTAAAAACCGTTGCCTCCGGTGTAACTCTTACGGGTCTTGACCGGGTCAGGTACTTGATTTGGTCGGGTCTTGTGACATCCGGGGATTCCAAGGTTAACTTCCGTTAGACAAATCCGTTAGTTACATTATAAGTGTTAACTTAGTAACTAATGCTTAACTAGGCCGAATGCGTCCACGTCCTTTGGTTGATCACCGAACCCGCCCATGTGTGCTATGTGTTCATTTATTGTTGTCATTATGTGCAATGTGATTTAAATGCATGATTTAATATTATGAATAGCATGTCAAATTGTAAATACTTGATTATGTGGAAAACTTGTCTTTTTGGTCGTCAGCGAAACTACCGGGCGAAACTGTAGTGTCGCCCGGTAGCCAGCTGAACTACTCGATCAACATGTGACCAGAGCTAGTTTCGCTTGGCCAGCGAAACTGCCAGCGAAACTAGCCTCTGATATAAATAATCTTAATAAACCCTAATAGCCTCATTTGCTCAAACCACACAACAAACACACACACACTCTCCTCTCTGATTTCGGCCAAGGCAAAGAGGTCACCAAAGAATCGATTTCCAGTCCCTGAATCATCATCCATCATCATCTAAATCATCCCGTGAGTCCCAAACCTTGAGTTCTTATGTTTGCTCTAGGTTTTTATTAAAAAGCATGCTAGAATCTTCATGTTAACGCTTGAAATTGAATCTGAGATGTTGTACATGTTAGATCTATCAGAAAGTCATCAACTTTACGTCCCATAATCATCCATGCTATAGATCTAGGTAAATTAGGTCATTTATGTGATTTTGCCAAAACTGAGATTTGATGATGATATGTATGTTATGAGCCGATAAAAATGTTTGTTTTATGCCTAGGAATGATTATCTATGCCTAGTGATAACGTATGTGCATTACAGAGGCCAACAGATTGATTTTTTGGCTGGAAAACCCTTTATTCGCGACTAGCGAAACTGCATGATCATCTAGCGAAACTAAGGCAATCTTCAACCAGCGAAACTGTGTAAACTATTTGAAATCGTATGCGGCGAAACTACTAGCGAAACTAGTAGTGTCGCCGTGAATTTTGTGCATGATTTACTTGCGAAATTGCTTGCGAAACTAGACCTTGACCAATGTCCCTGAACGAAAGTTCAAATCAGTTTTGAGAGAAACTAGCTAGCGAAACTATGCCAGTTTCGAGAGAAACTAGCTAGCGACACTATGCCGGTTCCCAGCGAAACTAACTAGCGAAACTGAGCCATCAGTTTCGGAGAAACTAGTTAGCGAAACTGTGCTAGTCCGAGCCTCACTAGTTCCGGGCGAAACTAGCTTAGCGAAACTGTTATGTGCCTAGCGAAACTGCTGCCTGTTTGTATAGAATTTGCTAAGTGTTGCACCATGCTAAGTGTTGTATGCTATGCCATGACTTACATGATTATGCCATGATGAAACATGCTTGATAACTGAATTATATGAACCCTTGTTTATGATCAACCATCGGTGTCGTGTGTCTGTATGTCGAGTCATAAGTTCCAACGTGCTATGTTATGGGCCATAGTGACGTTAAGTAAAGATTAGACACAAAACTAATACTTAAGACCTAAACGTGTTCATAGGTCTTCATTAAGCATACTTGGAATATTAGCAAGTGTAGCAGTGCAACCAAAGGTGAGTGTCACTAACCCGATTATCGTGAACCCGTTTGGGTCACACCGAATACCTAAAAGTAAAACAATGCTGACAAACTCGAGAGTGCTAGGCACCTCCCTGATGAACGTGAAAACTCGGAGTGCTCGGCACCCATTGGATGAACTTGAAGTGTTTTATGGGAAACACTTGTGAAACTTAACAAACTATTTCTGAAACGAAAACCGTTTTAATATGGCTAGCGTAGGTTAAAGTCTAAACCACATGATATCACATGATTTCTAAGGATGCCTTGAAAACTTAAAAGTCCTCAACTAAATTGTACCATTAATTGTAAAGCGAGGGGATGTTGGGTAGATCTACTGGAGTTTGACAAACTCCGCCCCGTGGCACGGGGAGTGCACGGAGGTACAATATCAGCCTATCTGACCGTGATCCCGAGAGGACACGGGAGAGGCAAATCCGCGATGACGTAGGTCCGCAGTACTAGATGGCTCGGCCACTACAATAATTCATAGTCAGCTTTGGTGCAAACTTCCTTAGTGCATGGAACAACGGATTAGCTACCCGCGATAACGGTTGAGCACTTTAACTATACAAAACTAGTACATACCCGATGACGTAGGTCACGGACAATTCCTTTATAAACTAAGACATAACATTTTGCATTGTTTTCCACAAACGAATACTATGTAAGTATACCTTGAGACAAATTATAATTATGAAACCGGGCCAATGCATGACAAGCCCACTGTGAACTCACCAGCCGTTAGGTTGACACTTGCGTGGTTTAAACTTTTGCAGATCGCTAATGAGTATCCGGAGCGGGTTGGCATGGCGCGTGAAGACTTTTATTTTAATTTAACTAATTGGGAATTTAATACAATGTTTATGTAAAGCACGTGGTTAGTGCTAAGACGATATTTTATTCCGCTGCGTTTGTATTTGAGACTTTACTTTACAACTGATTTTGAACTAACTCTGATTCATTTAGTATTTGTAACTAATGGTTGTGAATCCTGGTTTGCTCGCACCCCTTAACGGTATAAACTCCGTTAGTGGTTAATATTGGGGGTGTGACAGATTGGTATCAGAGCCATAAGTTGCAGAGAACTGGAATCAATTTTGAAAACGATTTGGAAACTGCAACTTGAAACCTTAGTTACAAACGAACAAACAAATTCCCGAAACCAAAGTTTTTACGTGCCAACCTGGGATACTCGCTCTGCTGTGTAAGTAAAAGCTTGGTACGTATGTATATATATATATATATAAATATATATATAGACCGTGTCTAGGAAGTCTAACGGAAAACCTTAAGGAAAATTTTCACACGAATACGAAACGCGAACGCTGATGCGCGCACTATGCCGGGGGAAAGCGACAACGAAACGATGCTACACGCTACGTCCTGATTTCTACTGCGATGACTACGCCGACGGTGACTTTTATGGGAAAGCTGACTTTCGACGATAGCTACCTACGACTTACGACATTCTCCGACGATGCCTCCATTATGCACAAAAATTTTCTGGACTAATAGTGGGATAACGGGAACTGGCTAATATACATATTATGGGATATGTATAAAGTATAACTGTGACTGAACACTGGCTACTTTAACTGTTCAGCAAGATGTCTGGAAGAGGAAACGGAAGAGGCAATATAAACATGACGCCTGCACAGCTGCAAGCAATGATTACTGAACACGTGCAAGCCGCGGTGGCAGCCGTCCAAGCTGCATATGCCGCACAGGGTAACTATTATGCCGGTTAAGGCACAAAGCGATTATATTTTGACCTGTTTAATTTTAAAACCCGAACTATTTATGCATCAGGAAACCACCACCACTGCACGTTCAAGTCCTTCATGGACTGCAAGCCGATGACATTTTCCGGCGAAGAAGGAGCTGTAGGACTCCTCAGATGGATTGAGAAATCTGAAAAGGTTTTCTCCATGTGTAATTGCCCAGCTGAAAGCAGGGTGAAGTTTGCTACTGGTACCTTTGAAGGAGCTGCACTCTCCTGGTGGAACGCTGAAATTCAAATGATTGGGCTAGACGCGGCTAATAACATGCAGTGGGCAGCATTTAAGGATCTGATTATGGATGAGTACTGCCCTCGTGACCAAGTGAAGAAGCTAGAAGGCGAATTCTTGAATCTGAAGATGGTTGGGTCTGAAGTCGAACAATACACTGCACGATATCATGAGTACGAGGTCTTGTGCCCCGCAATGGTCGATGCTGAATTCAAACGCATTGAGCGTTATCTGGAAGGCCTCGCGCCTCAAATTAAGAGTTTGGTGACCGCCAGCAACCCCGCAACCGTGCAGCAAGCCATCCGACTAGCTCACAAACTTACTGATCAAGAGGTCGAGAAAGGTACTCTACCTGCGAAAGCCACTGAGAAGACTGCCTTAAGTGGCAAAAGAAAAGCTGATGATGAAGCTCCTGAGAACTCAATGAACAATCAGAGTGTTGGAAACAGCACTGGGAGATCTTATAACTCCCCAGGTCAAAGCAAGAGGTCCGGGAACAACAGTGGTAACTACCGCCAGGGTGGCAATGGTCAAGGCAACTACAAAGGTAACCTGCCTTTGTGTAACAAGTGTGGGAAGCATCATGCTGGTGCTTGTAGAAAGAATTTGAGCTGCGAAAGGTGTGGCAAGGGGGGCCACGAAGCAAAAGACTGTTGGGCAACTTTGCCTGAGCAACAAAACCGCCCCAGGAGGAACAATAACAATCAGGGCAACAACTATGGGAACAACCGCAACGGGCAAGGAAACAATCAGAACAACAATGGTGGAGCCCGTGGCTGTTTTGAGTGTGGTGCTAAAGGTCACATTAAAAGAGACTGCCCGCAGCTAATGTGACACCCGAGAATTTCAAGGTTAACTTCCGTTAGACAAACCCGTTAGTTACGATTATAAGTGTTAACTTAGTAACTAATGCATAACTAGGCCGAATACGTCCACGACCTTTGGTTGATCACCGAACCCGTCCATATGTGTTATGTGTTCATCATTGATTGTCCTTATGTGCAATGTGATTTAAATACATGACTTATTATTGTGAATAGCATGATTAATTGTAAATACTTGATTATGTGAAAATTGACCTGTTTTGGTAGCCAGCGAAACTAACGGGCGAAACTATAGTGTCGCCCGGTAGCCAGCTAATCTACCCGTTAACTCGTGACCGGAGCTAGTTTCGCCTGGCCAGCGAAACTGCCAGCGAAACTAGCCTCTGATATAAATAAACTTAATGAACCCTAGTAGCCTCATTTGCCTCATTTCACAACCAACACACACATACACTTCTCTGGAACCTGGTCAGCCGAGAATACCATCAAGAGACCAAGGTCTTAGCCTCTAGACCACCATCTCATCTCGTCTATCGATTCTTGAACCAAACGTGAGTCCCAAAAACCTTTATTTATGTGTTTTCTATGTGTTTCTTTATAAAGTATGCTCAAACCTTCATGAAAACTTGTATGCTTCTGAGATAATGCTTAGGGATGTTAGATCTACCATAAAGTCAGCAACTTTACGTTTAAAAACAAACCATGATGATGATTTATGCAATTTTGGTCATTTTAGGGTTTAGAAGTGTTTTTAGAGATTTGATGATTAAAATGCATGTTAAACGTGATAAAGCTGCTTGATTTATGTTGGTAAATGCCTATGGATGCTAGATAATGAATTGCATGTATGATCAGAAGCTGTTAGGTTGATTTTTAGGCAAATCCGTGTGTTTTTCGCGACCAGCGAAACTGTCTGTTCTCTGGGCGAAACTAAGTAGCGAAATTATATCTCCTTCCAGCGACACTGACCAGCGAAACTATAGTGTCGCCGGGTAACCTGACCAGACCAGCTCGAGCGAAACTATCGAGCGAAATACCTGAACGAAAGTTCAAACCAGTTTCCCTGCGAAACTAGGCTAGCGAAACTGCGTCAGCAGTTTCGGGCGAAACTAGCCTAGCGAAACTGTGTCACCGGGCATTGCCTAGCGAAAGTGCTGCCCGTGCACCTAGCGAAACTGCCTAGCGAAACTATGCTAGCGAAACTAAGACTTGACCTAAAAACCAAACCTGTGAAATTTGCTTAAGTGTTATACCATGACTTACATGATTATACCATGATGAAACATGCTTGATATCTGATTTATATGAACCCTTGTTTATGATCAACCATTGGTGTCGTGTTTCGGTATGTCGAGTCATAGTTGCAACGTGCTATGTTATGGGCCATAGTGACGTTAAGTAAAGATTAGACACGAAACTAATACTTAAGACCTAAACGTGTTCTAGGTCTTCGTTAAACAACAATATTTGGATTACTTGAAGTGTAGCAGTGCAACCAAAGGTGAGTGTCACTAACCCGTTTACCGTGAGTCCGTTTGGGCCACACCGAACAATTTAACGAAAAACAATGCTGAATAAACTCGAGAGTGCTAGGCACCTCACTGATAAACTTGAGAACACGGGATGCTCGGCACCCACTCGATGAACTGAAGTGTTTTATGGGAACACTTGTGAACTCTGAACAAACTGTTTTCCTGAAACAAAACTGAAAACGTTTTAATATGGCTAGTGTAGGTTAAAGTCTAAACCATATGATATCACATGTTTTCTAAGGATGCCTTATAACTTAAAAGTCCTCAACTTAATTGTGCCATTAATTTGTGAAAGCGAGGGGATGTTGGGTAGATCTAATGGAGTTTGACAAACTCCGCCCCGTGGCACGGGGAGTGCACGGAGGAACAATATCAGCCTAATTGACCGTGGTCCCGGGGAGGACACGGGGGAGGCAAAAACCGCGATGACTATGTCCGCACCGTACGGGATGGCTCGGCCCCCACAAAATAAGTCAGCTTTGGTACAAACTTCCTTAGAGCATGGAACAACGGATTAGCTACCCGCGATATCGGTTGAGTCCTTTAACTTTACGGAACTAGTACATACCCGATGACGTAGGTCACGGACAAACCTTTTATAAACTGAGATTAAATTACGAGCATTGCTTTTCACAAATAAATAACTTGTAAGTATACCTTGATACGAATTATGATTATGAGACCGGGCCAATGCATGACAAGCCCACTGTGAACTCACCAACCGTTAGGTTGACACTTGCGTGGTTTAAACTTTTGCAGATCGCTAGGGAGTATCCACCGGAGGTTGGCATGGCACGTGAAGACTCTTATTTTTGATTTAACTTAAATTGGGGAATTATAAAACAATGAATTTGTAAGGCACGTGGTTAGTGCCAGGATAATTATTTTTCCGCTGCGTATGTAATTTAAGACTTTGATATATAACTTGTGTTGGAACTAACCCTGATTCGTTTAGTATTTGTAACTATGGTTGTGGATCCTGGTCTAGTCGCGCCCCTTAACGGTATAAACTCCGTTAGTGGTATTTTGGGGGTGTGACAGCTAAGAAGGCAAGGGAACGGTAACCAAGGAAACAACGGTGGGAATGGTAATGGTGGAGGTAATGGTAATGGGAATGGCAACGGAAATGGTAATAACGGGAATGGTGGAAATGGCAGGGGAAGAGCTTTTGTCATGGGTCAAGGTGAAGCTCGCAACGATGCCAACGTGATTAATGGTAAATTTATTTTAAACGGTTTCTTTGCTACTGTATTGTTTGATTCTGGCGCTGAAAGAAGCTTTATTTCTACAAAATTTGCTAAATTGATTAATGCTAAACCTATTGCCTTAGACGCCAAATATGTGGTAGAGCTAGCTAATGGTAAACTTCATGATACGACTCAGATAGTTAAGAACTGTAAGTTAGAACTAGCTGGCCATACCCTAGGAATTGACCTTATGCCTTTCCCGATTGATAGTTTTGACGTTATAGTAGGAATGGATTGGTTATCTGAGAATCGAGCTGAAATCCTATGTAAAGAAAAAGTGGTTCGTATCCCACTCGAAGGAGGTAAAATGTTAACGGTTCAAGGCGAAAAAGGTGGAGCAGTGACTGGTATTATTTCGTTCCTCAAAGCTCAAAAGTGCCTTCGTAAAGGTCACTTCGCGATTCTTGCAAACGTCGCCGATTCGACACTTCCCGAGCGCAGAATCAACGACTACCCGATAGTTCACGACTTTCAAGATGTATTTCCTGAAGATCTGCCTGGTTTGCCTCCATGTCGACAAGTAGAGTTTGGAATCGACTTAGCTCCTGGAGCCGCTCCGATTGCACGCGCACCCTACCGTTTGGCAGTAAGCGAACTCAACGAACTTTCTTCGCAACTTCAAGAGCTACTCGACAAAGGATTCATTCGTCCAAGTTCGTCTCCGTGGGGAGCACCAGTTTTGTTTGTTAAGAAAAAGGATGGAACGTTCCGAATGTGTATCGACTATCGAGAGCTTAACAAGGTTACGATCAAAAATCGGTATCCACTTCCTCGAATCGACGATCTCTTCGACCAGCTACAAGGTTCGAGCTACTTTTCAAAGATTGATCTACGGTCTGGATATCACCAACTTCGTGTTCGTGATGAAGATATCCCCAAGACTGCTTTTAGAACTCGTTATGGTCACTACGAATTTCTGGTTATGCCGTTTGGGCTAACCAATGCACCTGCCGTATTCATGGATCTGATGAATCGAGTGTGCAAGCCATACCTCGATAAGTTTGTGATAGTTTTCATCGACGACATTCTGATCTACTCCAAGACAAGGGAAGAACACGAGGAGCACCTGCGACTAATTTTGGAATTACTCCGTAAGGAACAGCTTTATGCTAAGTTTTCGAAGTGCGATTTTAGGATTCGCGAAGTCCAGTTTCTTGGACACATTGTTAATGAGGAAGGAATTCATGTCGATCCAGCCAAAGTGGAAGCTATCAAGAATTGGTCTACCCCTAGAGCGCCGACCGAAATCCGACAATTTTTGGGACTTGCCGGTTACTACCGAAGGTTTATCAAGGGTTTCTCGCAGTTGGCTCAACCCTTAACGGCCTTAACGCACAAAGGAGTGCAATACAGATGGGGTGAAAAAGAAGAACGCGCGTTTCAGACTCTTAAAGATATGCTATGCTCAGCTCCAATTCTCGCGTTACCCGATGGAATTGACGACTTTGTGGTTTATTGCGATGCATCTATCCAAGGACTCGGTTGCGTGTTGATGCTACGAGACAAGGTGATTGCCTATGGGTCCAGGCAACTGAAGGACACTGAGAAGAATTATACAACGCATGATTTGGAGATGGGAGCAGTTGTTCATGCACTCAAGATTTGGAGACATTACCTCTATGGAACAAAGTGCACGATATTTACTGACCACAAAAGCTTACAGCACATCTTTAATCAGAAAGATCTCAACATGCGTCAACGACGGTGGGTTGAATTACTGAACGATTATGATTTAGCAATCAAATATCACCCAGGAAAAGCCAATGTTGTGGCTGATGCATTAAGTCGGAAGGAGTATGAAAAGCCTCGACGGGTACGAGCGCTGCAACTTACCATCCACACGGGATTGCCGGATCGGATCCGCGATGCCCAACAAGAAGCTTTAAAGGAAGAAAATTTCGCAGCCGAAGCACTGCGAGGGGTGGATGGAAATTCTGAAGTTAAGTCTGACGGACTCAGGTATTACAACAACAGAATTTGGGTTCCTTTACTTGGAAATCTCCGTGAACTCGTAATGGATGAGGCTCACAAATCAAGATATTCGGTGCACCCTGGATCAGATAAAATGTACCAAGATTTGAAGGGTTTGTATTGGTGGCCGAACATGAAAGCCGACATTGCGCGATATGTGGCTAAGTGCTTAACATGCTCAAGGGTAAAAATTGAGTACTAAAGGCCCTCTGGATTGTTGCAACAACCAAAGATCCCAGAATGGAAATGGGAGGATATCTCGATGGATTTTGTAACGGGATTACCTCATAGATCAAATCGACCGGATGAGATTTGGGTTATCATTGATCGATTAACCAAATCTGCACATTTTATCCCGATGAAGGAAACTGACAACATGGATAAGTTAACTAAGCTGTACATTGACCGAATTGTGGCACGGCATGGAGTGCCTAAGACTATTATCTCTGATCGAGATCCTCGATTCACTTCCCGATTATGGCAATCTATGCAGGAAGCGTTGGGAACTAGACTGGATATGAGTACAGCTTACCACCCGCAGACCGATGGTCAAACGGAAAGAACTATTCAGACTCTAGAAGACATGCTCCGTGCTTGCGTTCTCGATTTTGGTAAAGACTGGGAAGCTCACCTTCCGTTGGTGGAGTTCTCCTACAACAACAGTTATCACTCAAGTATTGGTGCAGCACCATTTGAAGCTCTTTACGGCAGAAAATGTAGATCGCCCGTGTGTTGGGCTGAAACGGGTGAGAAGGGGCTCACCGGACCATAACTCATTCACGATACGACTGAACGGATTATACAAATCAGAAAACGGATAGCCGCAGCACGTGACAGACAAAAGAGCTATGCCGACAAACGCCGTAAACCTTTGAAGTTCGAGGTAGGCGACAAGGTGCTATTGAAGGTATCTCCCTGGAAAGGTGTGATACGCTTCGGGAAGCGTGGGAAGTTAAATCCTCGCTATATCGGACCGTTTGAAATTATTGGGGAAGTAGGCCCGGTGGCCTACCGATTGCAACTCCCTGCAGAACTCGATGGAGTTCACAACGTGTTTCACGTTTCGAACCTAAAGAAATGTCTGGCTGAAGACATCGAAATAATTCCTTTGGAGGAATTGGAAATTGACGAACATCTGAGATTTATCGAACAACCGGTAGAAATCATGGGACGCGAAGAGAAAGCCCTCAAACGTAGCAAGATTCCGATCGTCAAGGTGCGATGGAACTCAAAGCGTGGACCTGAATATACTTGGGAACGAGAGGATCAGATGAAGAAAAAGTATCCTCACTTGTTCGAGCAAACGTCCACGGAAACTCAAGGTATGATTTAATTTTGGGGACCAAAATTCCTGTAACAGGAGGAGGATGTGACGACCCTAAAACTTTTGCTTTCTTTCCCCAGCAACGACGACAGCTGATGCTGCGAACGCTACGGCACTAGAATAATTTTCGGGACGAAAATTCCAATTACAAGGGAAGGATGTGACATCCGGGGATTCCAAGGTTAACTTCCGTTAGGCAAATCCGTTAGTTACATTGTAAGTGTTAACTTAGTAACTAATGCTTAACTAGGCCGAATGCGTCCACGTCCTTTGGTTGATCACCGAACCCGCCCATGTGTGCTATGTGTTCATTTATTGTTGTCATTATGTGCAATGTGATTTAAATGCATGATTTAATATTATGAATAGCATGACAAATTGTAAATACTTGATTATGTGGAAAACTTGTCTTTTTGGTCGTCAGCGAAACTACCGGGCGAAACTGTAGTGTCGCCCGGTAGCCAGCTGAACTACTCGATCAACATGTGACCAGAGCTAGTTTCGCTTGGCCAGCGAAACTGCCAGCGAAACTAGCCTCTGATATAAATAATCTTAATAAACCCTAATAGCCTCATTTGCTCAAACCACATAACAAACACACACACACTCTCCTCTCTGATTTCGGCCAAGGCAAAGAGGTCACCAAAGAATCGATTTCCAGTCCCTGAATCATCATCCATCATCATCTAAATCATCCCGTGAGTCCCAAACCTTGAGTTCTTATGTTTGATCTAGGTTTTTATTAAAAAGCATGCTAGAATCTTCATGTTAACGCTTGAAATTGAATCTGAGATGTTGTACATGTTAGATCTATCAGAAAGTCATCAACTTTACGTCCCATAATCATCCATGCTATAGATCTAGGTAAATTAGGTCATTTATGTGATTTTGCCAAAACTGAGATTTGATGATGATATGTATGTTATGAGCCGATAAAAATGTTTGTTTTATGCCTAGGAATGATTATCTATGCCTAGTGATAACGTATGTGCATTACAGAGGCCAACAGATTGATTTTTAGGTTGGAAAACCCTTTATTCGCGACTAGCGAAACTGCATGATCATCTAGCGAAACTAAGGCAATCTTCAACCAGCGAAACTGTGTAAACTATTTGAAATCGTATGCGGCGAAACTACTAGCGAAACTAGTAGTGTCGCCGTGAATTTTGTGCATGATTTACTTGCGAAATTGCTTGCAAAACTAGACCTTGACCAATGTCCCTGAACGAAAGTTCAAATCAGTTTCGAGAGAAACTAGCTAGCGAAACTATGCCAGTTTCGAGAGAAACTAGCTAGCGACACTATGCCGGTTCCCAGCGAAACTAACTAGCGAAACTGAGCCATCAGTTTCGGAGAAACTAGTTAGCGAAACTGTGCTAGTCCGAGCCTCACTAGTTCCGGGCGAAACTAGCTTAGCGAAACTGTTATGTGCCTAGCGAAACTGCTGCCTGTTTGTATAGAATTTGCTAAGTGTTGCACCATGCTAAGTGTTGTATGCTATGCCATGACTTACATGATTATGCCATGATGAAACATGCTTGATAACTGAATTATATGAACCCTTGTTTATGATCAACCATCGGTGTCGTGTGTCTGTATGTCGAGTCATAAGTTCCAACGTGCTATGTTATGGGCCATAGTGACGTTAAGTAAAGATTAGACACAAAACTAATACTTAAGACCTAAACGTGTTCATAGGTCTTCATTAAGCATACTTGGAATATTAGCAAGTGTAGCAGTGCAACCAAAGGTGAGTGTCACTAACCCGATTATCGTGAACCCGTTTGGGTCACACCGAATACCTAAAAGTAAAACAATGCTGACAAACTCGAGAGTGCTAGGCACCTCCCTGATGAACGTGAAAACTCGGAGTGCTCGGCACACATTGGATGAACTTGAAGTGTTTTATGGGAAACACTTGTGAAACTTAACAAACTATTTCTGAAACGAAAACCGTTTTAATATGGCTAGCGTAGGTTAAAGTCTAAACCACATGATATCACATGATTTCTAAGGATGCCTTGAAAACTTAAAAGTCCTCAACTAAATTGTACCATTAATTGTAAAGCGAGGGGATGTTGGGTAGATCTACTGGAGTTTGACAAACTCCGCCCCGTGGCACGGGGAGTGCACGGAGGTACAATATCAGCCTATCTGACCGTGATCCCGAGAGGACACGGGGGAGGCAAATCCGCGATGACGTAGGTCCGCAGTACTAGATGGCTCGGCCACTACAATAATTCATAGTCAGCTTTGGTGCAAACTTCCTTAGTGCATGGAACAACGGATTAGCTACCCGCGATATCGGTTGAGCACTTTAACTATACAAAACTAGTACATACCCGATGACGTAGGTCACGGACAATTCCTTTATAAACTAAGACATAACATTTTGCATTGTTTTCCACAAACGAATACTATGTAAGTATACCTTGAGACAAATTATAATTATGAAACCGGGCCAATGCATGACAAGCCCACTGTGAACTCACCAGCCGTTAGGTTGACACTTGCGTGGTTTAAACTTTTGCAGATCGCTAATGAGTATCCGGAGCGGGTTGGCATGGCGCGTGAAGACTTTTATTTTAATTGAACTAATTGGGAATTTAATACAATGTTTATGTAAAGCACGTGGTTAGTGCTAAGACGATATTTTATTCCGCTGCGTTTGCATTTGAGACTTTACTTTACAACTGATTTTGAACTAACTCTGATTCATTTAGTATTTGTAACTAATGGTTGTGAATCCTGGTTTGCTCGCACCCCTTAACGGTATAAACTCCGTTAGTGGTTAATATTGGGGGTGTGACAGGTCTGGACACTTAAATCCAACAGTCTCCCACTTGGACTGAGCGCGACTATAAATCAAGAAACAGCCAGAGGTGCTCTAGCTACACGTGGTTGTCCCAACCAGTCATGACACTTCAAGTCAAATAACGAAGGTGTATCAACAAACTCGTGATATAATTTAGACTTATGGCATTTTAAAGTCATCAGATCCTTTCTGTATAAGACATCAATCGAACTAGAGACATGGATTTATTCATTCTCTTCCTTGTTCGATCATTGTATTTTCGTTTTACTGTTCGAAGTGGTCCAATCAAACACATAGTAAGTTTGGGTAAGGCCTTACACTTAACAATTGGAACTATCGAGAGGGCCCACGATGTCAAATTGTTGCATTATTAATGCAAGAGTACAGAATCCCATATTGACTACATACAGCTCCCACTAAGCTTCAGATCCATTCCTAAAAGTAACCGTTATGGCTGGCAGTTACGCGACAGCGTTAAGCTACAATCAAAGAATGTTCTTTAGCAGACGGGAGGTCGCTCATGCATCTCAGGTCGAAAGATACTGTTGAGTATACCATTAATCAGAATTGTCTTGTGATTAAATCCACGAAGACAATCTGATGCGAGTTACGTCCCGACTTCATTCTCCAGTGAGGTCTTGTGAGTGTAGAACGTCAACAGCTTGAGTCCAAAGTCAGAATAGTCTTGCTTCAGGCGTTGCTCCCACAATGTCTGATCGACTACGGACTTTTAAAATATTAACGGAATATTCAAGGATAATAAAACGTATAGCGTTCAAACGCGTTACGCAAAATTCAGACTATCGTCTAACAGCTTAGAGGAGGTCGAATGATTTGGTGCAAACGTTAGTGTTCGACATCCAACACTAAAATCGAATATTGATGTGATGCAGAATTCACGCACTACGAAGTAGTGTTATTTCACTAATCTATCTTGATCACTAAAATTACGAATTCGCTATCATGTCCTCGAGTTTCGTTTTAGGATTGCCAATGTTAGTTGTTTATGAAGATTCAATGTTTATCTTGAACAGTGAGTCTTCTTAAGTGAATCGAACTTATGATAATGTAGTGCCCTTGGTGAGCACATGTATGACTGTGTTATCACTTGAGCATGTTAACCGACTATCTACAGAGTCAGATTAACCCTTTGAATGTTTTCGACATTGCTAGTTCAGATTCAATTAAGGTGACTATTAATGTTCAATGAGTATATCAGTACTCTATATATGAACATATATTTCCTTTCATCAGTGTCTGGCAGTGATGATGTGATTTTCCATCTAAGGTCGTGGCGTAACCCTTTACGGTGACATTCCATGCACTTTTTAAGTATTGGATTTATTTCGTATCATATTCAATATGATTCGAATTGTTTCAAGAGATTGATCGTGTTAGTGGTTGCTCAGCCATAATATGATCAATACTCAATTTAATCCTGAAACTTAAATTAGTTGAGGCGTCATTTAAAATTTAACTCAGTAAATTTAAATGATCTTTAGATCGGCACTTGATTGTTATTTCGGTAAGGACCAGTGGCGACGCTCCCACTTGCTTTAGGCAGATTGACATTCCTATCATCATTCTCCTTTCAAACCTTTGGATACTAACTTGCACGAAAAAAACGTGGCAATTAAATTTCGTTTTCAAGAACGAAATTGTTCGATTTCGTAGTATGTGGTACGGAAATGGAATCCTTAATATCCAGATGTTATGACTCATTCATAAGTTCAAAGACGATTTACAAAGTCACTTCAGAGTTTGATAGCATGGAGATGCTTTTGTCTATGATTATTTGAAAGTATCTTGTGATAATCGAGGCAATGATATATTCCATCGGACTCTCGGGTCCGACGTTAGAGGATTGTTAGGA